>JAVJAQ010006025.1:0-406282 GCA_032362365.1 Zygogramma bicolorata | reverse complement strand
GCAACAGCGTGTTCCATGGATCGAGTGATCACGAGATCACGAAAATTAATAGAAATTTTTGATTACCAGCGCTCCCTCAGGGCTACTGATGAACTACCACGCCTTGTCTACAGGTTCGTCTGAAACAATATCGCAACCATGGGGATGACGGCTGCAAAACTCTACCACTAGGAGCGCCACCACTGCATGTACCTTTGACAGCCTCTCAAGTCAAATGACAACAATTCAAAACATTAAACGTCCCTTCTTTGCAATAATTGAGAATATAAAGATCTGAAATCGACCTAAAATGGTCTTATGTAGTGCATTCGGATGTAAAAATGTAGGTACGCAGTTATTTCCAAAAGAAACAAGATGTCTAAATACTGGTGTTTCCAATGTTGCGATATTGTTTCAGACAAACCTGTGGAAAGGCGTGGTAGTTCATCAGTGGCCATGAGGGAGCGCTGGTTAACAAAAATTTCTATTAATTTTCGTGATCACTCGTTCCATGGAACACGCTCTTGCCAATTCTGATGTTTTTGTAAAAGGATAGATAATTTATCGGGACTGGATATGTGAGGTTATTGAAAACACCAAAACGCGCCAAATTTGTGTTCAACTTTATGCGTTTTTCATTCCATGTAGTTTGAAAATAATTTCTCAGTTGGAATAAATTTGCATTGCAGTGCTCGAAATGGACTTATTCACGAAAAGGAACGCAAATTTTTCTGGTAATTAAAAAAAACTCAAGAAAACGTATATTTATTCGATAATCGGTGAAAGAATTACAAAAACTATATTGACATCAAACAGGGAACTATGGCAATATCAACTTCAGTATCTACCTTCTATACTGCTTGTTATAGGCAAATTCTTCACGAAGCCGCAAAGTGAAGAGATTTTTATTTTTTTTCACGAAACGGAACGAGTCGGTATTTTTTTCACGAAACGGAACGAATCTATATTTTTTCTTACGAACAGGAACGGCGTTTCGGTCCATTCCGAGCACTGTTGCATTGTGTTTCTACTGATCTGGACCAGAATTCGCAACGACATGGCCACTTGGCAACACAGGACTGTCATCTCCACTGCAAGAGTGCCGGTACCTGGCGGATTTTTTGCAATACTACTACGCCTACATCATCAATTTTTTGATCAAGTTGGCCATATCGGTCGTTTGATTTTCTGACAACCTCTTATATGGAGTAAACACACCAGTATATAGCCATAAAGTTCATACATTTGAACTTCATGAATTTTGCGGCAGCAGCGAAAAAGTTGCTGCGCGGCCAATGAAATTGCGGCTTAAGCATGGAGCGTGGCCATAGAAAGCGTGGCACTCTGGCACTGGCAGACAGCTCAATCCTCACATATTTTCAATGCGTGGCGTGACGTGGCGGTGACATAAGTGACGTTTTATATTTTCATTTTATTCCAAAGGTAAGAGATAGGAAAGTTTCGCCAGTCTTGAGTTGTTAATACGCGTCTAACGTCAAGTGTGTCGAGTACTATAAAAAAAACTATTTGTGGAGTAGCAACAACATAAATCATGTCCAAATCGCAACCAAAAGGTTTTACCAAGGAGGAAGAGCTGCTGCTCCAAGATTTTAGCAGAAATGTGTCCACAAAATCATCTGCATTATTCTATGGAAATGCCCTAATTGTTTCGACTGTTCCAATATGGTTATTTTGGAGGATACATATGATTGATATCTATTCATCCCTTATACTATTTGCTGTGGTGACTGCTGTTTCTACATATCTTCTTGCAATGGCGTACCGAAACACAAAATTTACATTGAAACATAAAATCGCTGTTAAAAGGGAAGAAGCTGTAACGAGAGATTTGACGAAAAAATTAGCTGACGACAAGAAAATGAGTAAGAAAGAAAAAGATGAGAGGATCCTTTGGAAGAAAAATGAAGTTGCTGACTTTGAGGCCACAACATTCTCTATTTTTTATAATAACGCTTTATTTTTGGCAATTGTTATTTTGGCTAGTTTTTATCTGCTCCAATCATTCACACCTGCTGTAAATTATACCCTATCGATAGGAACCACTGCTGGACTTCTTGCACTCCTTTCAACAGGTTCTCAGTAATTTCATTTTTTATAACTGTTGAAATACATTTCATAGTTTCATACATTTGTTTTCTATTTATTACTGTAATCATGTGCATTTTTTATAAATTGTATATTTTCATATATTGATTTTTATTTCATATTTCTTAAGTCTATTCCCACACTGGATAACTTTATATAACATTTTTACACATTCAGAAATTGCATTTATAACCCAACCGATACAGCAATTTATTGTAGAACTCTCAATTGCAAGTCTGAATGAAGACAGTTGCTGTGCAACAATCATATTTCAAAATAATTTGTACCATATGTCCAAGTCAGTCTCTGATACTGGATGGGCTAATCGTCAAAAAACCACTACTTTTTTGGCAAACAGCAAGGAATTGAATTAATTACAAGTCTTTTCCCTCTGCCTTGGATTTGTTATCACACATTAAATTAACAATCAGAAGATATGTAAAGAGATTGCAGTGTCATGATTACTATAAGAGTACTACCATTTTAAAATATTTTGATGTTTTAATCCGTCGCTTTTATTGTAACTGCTCCATTTTTTGTGATCTGTCATAAATGTGAATTCATGTTTAAATAACACGATCAATAAATGTATCTATCTATCTACTAAGCATGTATTGATATGACTCAGAGTTCAACAAATTTACTGCTGTTATGAAAAACCCTCAAGTTCTTATAAAAATTTGTTTTTTTGGGCAAATTGGTATTTTTCCCCCAATACGTAACTGTAATATAAAAGATATGCAAAATTGATTTACTATTTTGTCAGTTAAGTATCGTATTATTATGAATTTGAAGATTCAATGAACAAATTTATTGATAAAATGCATATACTTCCCCTTGGCGACGTTTTGGTAACTAGTCGCATCTTTTTTGGAGCCTATTTTGGAAAATTCTCTATGGAAATTCAATATCTGGTACGTAGGGTCAAAATGTGACACTGGCGTGACTTATTCATGAACAGCTATACCTAGAGTTGATTTTGACACGTAACCTACTTTGAATTGAATCTAGTCAACTTCCTTTTCAGAAGAGGCATCCGACATTGGTCAATACTCAATGAACAAGTAGCATCTCTTCATTTCCGTTTAACAGAATGCAAGTAGCCTCTGAGTTTTCTTTTTGTTGCATTCTGTTCTGTCTTTAGTAAATTGATGTTATCCCACTCGACCATGTGTGTTCCATTTGTTGATAATACATGTTCAGCTAATGTCGACTTATCTATTTCTCATCTTTTCAAATTGTTTTTGTTTTCAGTTGTCCTTATTCTTCTTGGCCTTGCTGTTTCACCAGTGTATAAACTGCCACATAAACCAGGGATACTGTAAACACAATTTTTTTAATTCTGTTCTGTATTCAAAACAGAACACAATCAGATCCCTATTAACTCGAAACAAACCTCTGATAATAATAACAGTTACTACTGTTATGAATTTAATTCACAATTCAGGTGAAAAATGAATTGGATTCATTAAACAAAAATTTGCTATTTCTATAGAAAGACAAAAACCTCTGTCTGAAAATTGAGAAATAAAACTTCCACTTATAAGTGAGCGGTATGAAAACATGAGAATTTTTATTTTTTGATTTTCATGTAGATCGTCTACCTGTCTACCACATAGTAGAGGCTACTTCTGTCAATTTATCTATTGGTTTACTTGACAGAGTGATAACGTTTATTGTTTGAATTGAATTTTTCAAAAAATTAATCATTTCATCGTTGTTTTATAACCTACCAAAAATTAAAATTAATGTTGGGATCAATTGGTCAGTTGGTGGTCTAGCGGTCCAAGACGCTGTCATACATTCGATGAGGCTTTTTCATTGCTGGTTCAATTGGCGGTCGGAGTAGACATTATATAGTAACCTAGTCGTTGATTCGAGTCTCACCAAAACCGATTTTTTTTGCTTTTTTTTTAACGATTGAAATATAACTTTTCAGGTACCAAGTACCAATTTTTTGAATTTCCAGAGGATGTCGATGAATGTAACTATCGAAAAAAATGTTCTATATCTAAAATTGATTATCACTATATGTTACTTGAAAAGAGTATTTACCTGGTCAAAGAAAAAAATTCACTGTATAACTCGAATGGATATTGGCCATATTGCCCATGGCATCTTGCTCTTGTTGTACAAACTACTATTTCCTTTTTGTTTAATAGTGCAAGAACAAAAAATGTTCGAATTGCCATTTTCAATACGATAAAATTGTTCCGAATTGAAAAAATTTCAAATGGTTTGAATCCTTATTCGAAAAAAAAAGGGAGAAATCCTTTAAGGTCTCTGTCCTTGGTTCAATGCTGTTCCCTATCTACAAAAACTCCATTGCTCAACTTCGTTTGAACGGTCAACTACAACTGAATGCTGATGATACCTGCTTGGTTTACTGAAAACTTAAGATAGAGTAAAGGATCTAGAGACAGTAAGAGAATGGTGGAAATGCTTTAAGCACCCTAGCTTATTAATAGTCTAAGATCAAATTATATAGTTATTTCTAAAAAACCGGATTCCTTAAATATAACATGCTGCTTACCAAACCTGTGTTTTCATACACAAATCTCAAAATAATATTGTCAATATTGGGTAAGTAAGACCAAAGTAACTTTCTCATTTCAGAATTGACAAAATAATGTTTTGAGTTTTTCAAACGTGAACTGCATCCTTGTGTGTTCGGTGTACCAGGGAGATTTGGAAGACTTAAATTCAATATTTCCTCACCACGTAAAAAGTTTGTTACCTGGAAGTAAAAATTGAAGCCGCACTCTATTAATTAGGACGCAATTGAGTGCCTAGAAATTAGAAAAGGCCTATTGTCACTTGTTGTAGAGATAACAAACTGAAAAGTGTTTAGACGAAAAATTTTGATATGATCGGCAATCAAACACAGGATCAACGGCACCTACCTGGATTTCCAAGTCCCGTATGGTAGATTTTCCTTGTGTCGGTCTTCAATTTTCTTGGAGAGTGGACTGTATAATAGGTTCGTAGTTGCACAGTGAAGATTTTCACGAGACGAGCGATTGTTTTTGTGAGAGAGATTGAACCGTATCATGCACAGCACAGTCAGTACCGAAACCGATTGAGATTTTTGCTCAACTGCTATCTTCTCAGTAGGCGCGTATACCGGGTGTTTGATTGATAATTAAATGATACACGCGTACAAAGAGAAAAATTAAAACAATTTCGAATTAAATAATAGGATGATCATTATCATGATAAATTGTTGATATTGGGTTGTTTATATGAAATATTAAGATGAGAAAAAAAAACTAATTAAATCTAGAATTGTTAAATCTATATTTAAAGCGGGGCTTCAACAACTTGTATTACTACTTTTCTTCGGATTTGAAGGCCGTCGTTCTTTGGAATTTCTTTCTAACGTTTCGATGACTCAGTCATCGGAATAATAGATGAGATGAGTAAGCCTCTGTAGAAGCTAGCCACTCGCGCTAGCGAAAGAAAGAAATTCCAAAGAACGACGGCCTTCAAACCCGAAGAAAAGTAGTAATGCCGAAAACCTCGGCCGCGAAAGCCTTAATCATTTTGACAAACTGATTACTATTTGAAAGTCATTACTTTGTTTTGGATTCCATAGAAGTGTAAAAGAGCAGATTTCTTATCTACGCCAAAAATTTGCTGTGTTAATTAAAAACAGTTCCTTCTGAATGGAACAGTTCTATAAGTCAGAAACTTTTTGTATAACCCAAATTTGGCAATAAAAATAGTACAAGAACTAATATTTATCAAAAAAATACAAGGACTAATATTCATCAAAATACGTCTCTTTTAACGTTTCGGAAACCAAATCTGCTTCCGTTTTTGAAAACAAACTGTTAGTATCAGTTTTCTTCTGAAGATGCAAAACGTGCATCAAGTGGTGATAATATCAGTTTGGCGTTAGGATAATTTCTCTACAAAAAGTTTCAACTTTCACATCGAATGATCCAATCTCATTGTTTAAAAGGCCTAAGAGCAAGAAAATATAAACATTATACTGAAGACTTGTAGAGCAGATGAAAGCAGCAGTGGAAGAAGGAAAAGGTTTATCACAACAGAAAAGTTTGGCATATCTCGGTGTGCTGTTACTGCAGCAGTGAAAGGAAATAATAACCCCCACCACCACGACAACAACCACGACAAAAACAAACAACAAACAACAACAACAACAACAACAACAACAACAAACAAACAAAAACAACGACAAACAACCCAACCAACAACCACCACACCCACCACAGCAACGGACACCCAATACTCAAAATAAGACACACACAAACAAAAACCGACAATAGAAAACAACATAAACACAACCAAAAAAAAAAAAAACAGGACAATTTTAAAAAAAACCAAAACAAACACAACAAAAAAAAGAAAAAAAAACATAAAGGAGAAAAAAAAAAACTTGCAAACAAAACCACACCAAAAAAAAAAAAAAAAAAAAAAACAAAAAACAAGACACCCCCCACACCAAACAACAAAAAAACCCGCACCCCCCAGCCAAAACAAAAAAACACCCCCCCTCCCCCAGACAAAACAAAAAAACACAAAAAAAAAAAAAAAAAAAAAACACCCCCCCCCCCACCCCCACCCCAGACACAATAACCAACCCAGAAAAACAGAAGAATACAAAGAAATAACAATTTTTCACGTACATCCAACAAACAAGAAAAAACAACCATCACCCCCCACCCAAAAAACCAACAAATACCAAACAACACATAAATAATGATGGAACGAACCATTCAAACCCCCCCCTTTCCTCCATCATATCAACACACACAAAGAAACAAGGAATACATACACACCCCCCGTCCACCCTCCCACCAAAAAAAAAAAAAAAACAAAAAAAGCACCCAACAAGTGTAAATAATTAAAACAACAGAAAATAAAAAAGAAAGACATACGAGAGAAACGAAAAAAACCAAATCCATCCTCCAATAAAAACAAAAAAAGGAACCACATCCATTACCAATAGAAAAAAAACAACCCAGACCAAAAAAAAAAGAAACAACACACAACCTCCACCACACATAAACCATCAACTCCCACACCGGCAAGAAAGCACGAAAACAAGAGCACCCCACCCCCCTGCAGACAGAACCACAACCAGACGAAAATAAAAAAATACAACAAACAAACATGGAGGAAAAAACAACCAAAACAAAAACAACAACCCACCCCCCCCACCACAAACACTAACTCGAGCGAAAACACCAACCACCCCCCCCACAGACAACCAACCCAGGGAAGGGACTCAATCCTAGACAGAGAAGAAAAAAAAACAAACCACAACACCAACTCATGGAGAGAAAAAAAAAAACAACCCAGACAGAAAACCAACCCCCCACCAGCGAACACAAAAAAAAAAACAAAACCCAAACTCGATACATACCAAGAAAAAAACAAACAAACAAGACAGCGAGGAAAAAACTTTCCCTCCTAAATCTCTTCCCTTTCTTTTCAATTCAATTAAATATATATTTATTTAATATCAATATAATTATAAAAAAAAAACAAACCAACTGACTCTCGCCAATCACAATCACTTCAATCAATAACATCGAACGAATTAGTCAGATTACGATCATTTTATTTTTCGATCAATGATTTCGATCAATGATACGACAAGATCGATCAGTCGACATCCGGCACCAAAAGTTGATAAGTCAAATGTTCTGAATTATGAAACGGAGTATATTAGTTGAAAGTGTAAGCTTGGCTGGGAAATGGAGATTGCCTATAATACCCTCAGATATAAGGTTGGTAAAAAAGAGCTATTCAGACAGAGGAGGGGGAGTGAACCCAGATTAATAATATGCCAGGGCCTGTTTTCACTGACTTATGAAAAGAAATGGTTAAATGGGGCTAAATGAAACTTTGAATAGTTATTTTGATGAGGTTGTAGAGACATTCATCCATGTAAAATAATAACTTTATGATGGAATTTTCTTATACCTCAAATAATATTTTTATGAATGTGCTACATTATTTCAATATCTTGTTGGATGTTGTTAACCCACGATTTTTCAAGTTATCCCAAACATTGATTAACAAATGAGATACCAACTGTAAGAGAATGAACTACAATTTGAGGACAAATGAGTGAATTCCACTAATGGAAGATTATCAGTAATGGCACAATTATTTGATATTTTGTTGGGATAGGTGTAACTATAATACTCAGGTTATTTTTATGTTAAATTTTTGTGTGGGACTACTCTGCCCAAATTTGGAAACACTCTATGATAAATTCAACATGTGGGAGCGCTAGTGTGATAACAAATCTCGTATCATAGATATAAACAAACAATAATCATAAAGTGAACATTTATCTAAATTATTGGATCATTAAGCAGTGATTCTGTTCGTTTCCGTTTATGACAGTTATCCAATCAACATATTCATTTTAGGAGTTTATTACGGAACTACTTGATGAAAGGAAGCAACTAACTTGAAAAACAAATTTATTCAAACTCAAGAACTCTGATTAAACCCTTTCCCAAATGGGAGAATAGCTTAAAGAGTTCAAGAATATCACATCTCCATCTGTAAATTGAAAAGTACTTAAAATAAATATCATGCAAGACTAAATGGAAAATATTTGGAAGGTTTTGTTGGAAGGAAAAAATCAAGTTAATGGCATTAACGAAAAGCAAGTATCCTTAACTCTATGGATAAAATTATAAAAAATTTCTTCATTCAATTTGGACGACTTTCTATAGTCTACCTATATCCTAATAGATGAGCTCATTAGTGTGTAGTGGAAAAGTAATCCTTGCTCTCTTTCGGGTTTGGTTTCATTGTCTTCTGGCCAGGTTTCCAACCAACTGGACAAACTTCCCCATGTTCGTCAGTGAACTGGAAAGCTTGAACAAGTCGAAGGGTTTCATCCACAGAGCGCCCAACTGGCAGATCATTGATGGTGATTTGCCTCAAAATGCCTGAAATAAACAAAGTCCAAGTTATTGAAAAGGCAATCATCATTATTGAATCACATTTCAAAAATAGTATATTACACACTGAGGCGGAAAGTGAAATATTTCTATTGAGAGGAAAATATTGTTTATCAAGGAAGAAGGCAGAGGTAATCTGTCGAATTTTGTTAGAGTGATAATAATAATAATCTTTATTTCACAGAAATACCTTACATGTTACAAAACAAATAAAATACAGAAGTTGAATAGTGTCAAGATGAAAGATATGTACTTCAGTTGAAATATTCTTCTAGTGAATATGGTTGGATGGATGGATGTTTTTCTGTCAAAGTTAATAGATGTGCTGGATGAATTATATTGTTACTGCGACTAGGATAATCATGATTATCACCTCCTACTTTGAATTTTGATTTATTTTTGAAAAAGTAAACAATACATTCATATATATAGAGACCTATTAAAAAATGTTATTTTTTTTTAAAGATGCCACGGAAGGTTTCTCTGTAAGTATTTCAATTTGAAAATATTTCTCACGACTCTTTTGAATTTTGAATATTCAATCTATGTTCATATTACTTCCTCAGAATATTATGCCAAATCTAACCGATGCTTCAAAATTTGCAAAATAAAGTATTTTTAATGATTTCTCATTCAAGTAGTTGCTTACAACTTTTGTACTATAACATATTTTATTTAGTTTTTTTCCTAGACTGATTATATGTATATGTCAATGAAGATGCTCGTGAATATAGCTTCCTAAAAATTTTGCGTAGTTTTCTAATTTCATATAATTTCCCAGTACCTTAACCGATGATGGAGTTTGAATTCTTTGTTGTTGTGTTTTGAAAAAAAGAACGTTTGTTTTTTCTATGTTCAATGAAAAATTATTTTTCAAGAACCAATTTTCTGCGTCATCCACCAACTTGTTCGATTTAATTATCAAGTCTGAAAAATATTTGTCTGATATTAAAACATTTTTTGTATCATCAGCATAATTTTTTATCTGATGATAATTACAATTTTTGTTCTTTAAAATTTCTAAAATATCATTCATGAAGACAATAAACAAAATAGGTTCAGTAGTACTTCCCTGTGGAATGATTATATTATTTTTTCTTATCTGACTTTGCAACTATGCTATTTGAAACGATTTTTACTTTCTGTCTGCAGTTACTTGAATAAGATCTGAACCACTCTATAGCATTGCCTCTTATTCCATAGCGTTCCAACTTAATTATTAAATATTCATGATTTAAGCAATCGTATGCTTTAGAGAGGTACAAAAAAATTTCAAGTAGTATATTTCCTACTTCAAAGGCATTGACAATACTTTCCGTGAATTGTACAATAGCAGTTTCAACAGATCAGGTAACACGCTGATGGGTCTGTGATTCTTAAATAAATCACAATCTCCTTTTTTATAAATTGATGTAATTTGAGCTATTTTCAATTTCTGAGGAAAAATACCGTATCTGACCAAGTTGTTTATGATGTGACCAATTATGGCACATACTGAGTCTATAAATAGTTTCATTAAGCTTGTTGGTATATCATCTTTCCCAGAAGTGAGTTTATTTTTAATTTTCATTTCAATATATTTCGTTTCATTTTCTGTAACAGGTCTAACAAACATAGATGGTGAGTTATTTGTTACAGTGCAACTAAAAGGAGGTGATTTTGTATTTTCAAGTAAATCAGGAATTTGTTTGTTTTTAAGATTAATACTCTGTATATTGTTTTGATAGGATTTGTCAGTGCCACTTTGAAAGACAGGACAGAATAAAAGAATTCGAAAACAAGAATCGTTTTTGCAATTGATTTGGTGATATTTCTACAATATTTGAGACCAATCAGCACAGAACTGAACACCATCATTACATGATCACTGTATAATATATACCATTATGTGCCTATGATAATTCATTGAAACAAAGCTAGAATTGGGAAACCTATTTAAACCTCTATGTAGACAAATGACAGTTGCAAAGACACAAACGGTTTAGTGAAATTAACATAGCAAATATAAATCACCTGTTCACTTTAGACCATATATTTCGAATTATTTTAAGTAGAATAACATCGGCAAAAGGTATCATTCCTATTGAGAGAAATGATTCACCAGTTATATACCAAGAAATGAAACTACAATGCAATGAAACAAGCGTATATAGGTCTAACAGAATCGGTTATAAAAGAATCTAAGCATCACAACGTATTGAAATGTGAATAGATATAAATAAGGAAGATTGAAAATATTTGTTCTGACAGTCGAATTAATTTTAAAAGACTTCTGAAAAGTGTAATAGCACTGATCAAACGAGTGGAGATTTTATCGTTTTTCTAAATATATTGTAGGTATGCAACTAGTCTGAACAAGAAAGTCAGTAGATTTGTAGCAGGAATATTTGTATAACTTATATGCATTTTTTCTTACTGCATTTACTTGGAATGGAAGTTGCTTCAGAGTTCCATGGCACTTGCCCCCACATGGCTCTGCCTACTTCCAAGAATGACTGACAAGGAGAAAAAAACACTCGAAGCACCTTTTTCTAAGACGGAATTTTCAGGAAAAGAAATTGATACTGAACTTACAAATTGGTTGCTAGTTATTACAGACTAAGGTTCAATAATTAAAAACTATTTTTAAAGATAGTTATCACAGACTAACGGTAAAAATTATATGTAAAATTGTTCCTATCCAGGAAGTACCTGCAAGACTATTCCCTGCGAGGAACTATCAGACGAAATTGCTTGTCTTTTCACCCTATACTTACTACTAACCTTTTGATAATCCTTATTAACTTTCTATAATTAGACTATATAAGTCGCGGACTGGATGAAACCGGCCTTCTGTCGCTACTCATGCTACTACTATATTCAACTATTTACAAACTTTCCAATGAACCTAAGTTGCAGCTAATTTCATATATTTCTACTTTTCGTTTTTTTTTTAATTAGCCTGGCCCTAGGAGTTAGGTACTGTAATTAAATGCAATTTTCGTGTTTAGTCACTCGAATATCTAATCGAGTTCTCTAGTGAACAGAGGTGCATACGAAATTACTACAAATCTCGAAAACAAATTGAGTGAGGACACGACCATTTGGAACGGATATGGTGTGTTCCTCGCCGAAAAGAATCTTCCAGGTATTTGTCAACGCTTGGTCTAATGAATATCACTATTAATACCTCTATTAAAAGTTATCACTTTTACTGATCCTCTAACCTGAGCTAGGTACTTTTAAAACAAAGTATAAAGGAACTGTTTGTCCGAGGGTTTAAAAATGGTAGACCCTCAAGAAAATTCAACCGAAGTGCTGCAAATTAGTTATTCAAGCCGGAATCAAAAGAAAGAGAGGCTGAAGAACAGCGACGGCGGGATGAAGAACAACGACAACGCAAAGAGAAAAAGAAGCTGAAGAACAACGTCCTCGGGAAGAAAGGAAGGTTGAAGAGCAACGACGGCAGAATGAAGAGCAACGACGGCAGGATGAAGAGCAACGACGACGCAAGGAAAAAAAGCTGAAGAACAACGTCATCGGAAAGAAAGTGAGGCTGAAGAACAACGACGCCGGGTTGAAGAGCAACGACGCCGGGTTGAAGAGCAACGACGCCGGGTTGAAGAGCAACGACGCCGGGTTAAAGAGCAACGACGCCGGGTTGACAAGCAACGACGCAGAGATAAAAAAGAGGCTGAAGAACATTGTCGTCGGAAAGAAAGAGAAGCTGAATAACAACGTCGTCGGGGAGAAAGAGAGGCTGAAGAACAACGAGGGCGGTATAAGAACAACGACGGCGCGATAGAGAATAACGACGGCGCGATGGAGAACAACGACGGCACGATAAAGAACAACGATGGCGCGATGAAGAACAACGACGGCGCGATGAAGAACAACGACGGCGCGATGAAGAACAACAACGGCGGGATGAAGAACAACGACGGCGGGATGAAGAATAACGACGGCGGGAATGAAAACAACAACGGCGCAAAGAAAAAGAAGCTGAGAAACAACGAAGTCGGTTAGAAAGAGGGGCTGAGGAACAGCGGAGAAAAGACGATAGTGACCTGTTTTTGTGAATATTCAATGAATTGAAAGGAATCAGTCAATAGAGAACTTGAGGAAACCAAAAAAAGAGCTTCAGGAACGAGTCAATGGAGCGGAATAAAAACTCCAAGATCGTATCGGAGAAACGAAGGAGGACCTCCCTGGAACATCTACAAGAGGCAATTTGAGGCGGCTGCAGGTAGTAATGGCTGGAATGGAGAGGAGAAAGCGACAATCAGCTCAAGTCAAGAACCCAAGGAACATCAGAGACTCTGCAAGAATATGGAGCTAAATATGGAGGCAACATTGAGAGACTGATCAGACTTGCCTACCAGGAAGCACCAGAGGAATTCAGCAACCAGTTATGTGTTAAGATTTTCATCGACGGGATCAAAGACATCGAAATACAGCAGGCATGAGGCTGAGATGCCTCCGCACCCTGAAAGACACTCTCATCTATAATCGAAGGTCGAAGCTGCCAATAAGGCCTCCCTAAAGTTCCGAAAAATTCATCAGGTCCGGACCATCACTGAGAAGACGATGAGATTCTGAGTAAAAAATCCTTGCGGCACTGGTCAAGAAGCTGGATACTTTGAAGAAACGCTCGCAAACCGAAGTACCTGCCAACGACCGGAAGTGGCACCCAAAATGCTACAACTGTGGCAGAAAAGGGCATTTGAAACGTGACTGTCGGGGGAAGAATGGAAGTGACGACGTACGGCACTCGAACAAGAACAGAGAGGTTCGGAAAACTCCGCTCAGTCAATGTAAGGGAGCGTACATTGGCTCACACATCCCAAGCCCCCAGGTTCTCAATATCCACAATAAGACGCAATGGCAACAGTCTACTGATGGGGTTCTGTCCGACCATCCATGCTGTCTCACTGTCGACACGGGAGCCACAAGATCGATTATAAATTACAACATTTCTGGCAAACAAAACATTAGGACCTCTATGCGGACACCCATTTTGGAAACAGCCACAAGAAATAGAATCACCGTGTTCGGAGAGAGTCAAGTCAGAATTGGACTTGGAAACTTGGAGACAGAGGGAAATGTCCTGATAGCTGATATCGTCGACGAACTTATTCTTGGATTTGACTGCCCATGGGTTCATAGTCAATGAGGAACAGAACTTTCATTGTCTGAACCGAGGAGATCCTTTTATCTGACCCGACCATCAATTTGGAACCGTTAAACTTGTGGTAGCAGAAGATTCTAGAATCCCACCCAACTGCGAGCAGACCGTCGCTGTCGAAGTTGTTAAACCCGGTGGCTTGGAAGTTGCTGTAGTGGAACCGCCCGAAAACTTCCGAAATGTCTGCGTAGCCAAATGCCTGATGAACTGTACCAACAAAGTGGTTTCGTTGAGAGTGCCCAATCCAAAGGACAACAGGACCACACTCAAGAAGGGGCAGGTCATCGGAGTATGAGAACCTGTTGCAAAACTTAACAAAATTGGAGAGCAAGCTCCAGTCTTTAGCAGTCAACAAGTTCCGGCAGAACTCGTAGCCACTTTCAAGAAATCATATGGAGTCACCTATCGGAGGATGAAAGAAAAAAGGCGATGCTGCTCTCATCCGACAGCTACCAAGACGACTGCCGTTCAGTAAATAGAAGGAAACCTCGGCCATCACGAAGGAAATGTTATAATAAGAAGTAGTAATGGTAACCAAGAACGATGTATAGGGAGAAAACAGCGTTTTTCACCGGCAATGGACTCTACCTGTTTCGAGTTATTCCATTTCAACTCTGCAATGGTCGTGCTACCTTTGAACGATTTATGGAACGGTTCTAGGAGGGCTCAGATGCAAGACATGCCTGGAACATCAAACAAATTTGAAAAACGGAAGGCTGAGGAATGCCAACTTGCAGCTGAACCTTGAGAAATGTATCCTCTACCAAACTTAGGTTAACTTCCCATGGCATGTCGTGTCCTCGAAGACATTGCGACTGATCCGGACAAGATCCGGGCATTACAGGAATGAAGTTGGAAGCTTTCTGAGACTCTGCAACTACTAGTGATGATTTGTTGAGGACTACGGAAAGATGGCGAATCCCTTGCTCACCCTGATTGAGAAGAGATGAATCTTCTCCTGGTCACTAGTGTCGGCAAGCTTCGAGTATCCTCAAGAGAGACGTGACTAAATTTCTACTTAAACTGCAACGTTTATTCCTATCATGTCGCTTTCATGGACAGGAATCTTATTTTGAATATATTCCTCGTATAGCATTACCTTCTAGACATATTTGTCAATGTTGTAAGTTGCTTGACTGCTCACAAATAATAAGTGCAATAAATACATAGACATTATAAGTTAAGGTCTGGGCCTAAGAGAGAGAGAGAGAGGACTACAGAGTGAGCAAGATAGATTGCTTCAAGTATAACCCCTAAGCGAGTTCCTTCAATTTAGCAGATAAAGAGAGGTTAAGGATAGAGTAAGTCAAGTCTAGAATTATCATTCTGTCCTTCACAATATCATTTCAATGTGTTTATCCTTTCTCTCTCTACTGTATTCCGCATCGTGCTATTATATGGAAAACTGTCATGAAGGCCAGTCCATTAATTATAATATCTATGAACAAATAATCAGACTTCTCACAAAAGTCGAATCTGTTCATTCGTATACCTTTTTCCAATTATGTCAGTTCTGAATTACATTTCTCTCTCTCTCTCTCTCTCTCTCTCTCCCTCTCTCTCTCTCTCTCTCTATATATATATATATATATATATATAGACTTACCTTTTCCATCAATGATGAACAACCCTCTGAATGCGACACCAGTCTCTTCATCTAATACACCATAAGCTTTGGAAATAGCACATGACTTATCAGCCAGAACAGGAATTTTCATATCTCCAATTCCACCTTGTTTACGAGGAGTTTGAATCCATGCCAAATGAGAGAACTCACTGTCAGTAGAGCAAGCAATGACAGCAGTGTTGATTTTGTCAAATTCATCAAAACGGTCAGAGAACGCTATAATCTCGGTTGGACATACAAATGTGAAGTCCAACGGATAGAAGAACAGAACAACATATTTTCCTTGGTAGTCTTTGAGGGAGATATCTTTGAACAGCCCATCGACAACAGCTGTGCCTTTGAAGACTGGAGCAGGTTTTTGCAGAGATGGAACAGGCATGATGATTCAACTGAAACAAAAAAATATTTCGAAGTTTGTTCAAAGAAAGGAAGAAAGAAAGAGGCTCAATTAGAACTCGGTTGTAGTTCAGATGCAGTTTTATGTTTGAAAAGGCAAAAAAATGCCATAAGATGGTGATGTGTCTCACAAAAATATAACAGGTGTTGTCAGAATTTGAAATTGTTTATATTGACAACTATTATACCTGAATTACAAGGCTCTTGCCTACTACTTAGGGTTCAGTAGGCCTCTTTCCATTAAATGAAAAACATACATTCATTAAAACTTTTTCCGATATTTGATGGTCGACGTTGAAACGAAAGATCTGGGTTCTGACTTTTTATCTGTTTATCAATTTTCTAGTGTACAACAATAACTACTACCTCTATATTAAAATACAGTTTATTCAAGTTGAATATAAGCATTTTCTACTAATAATGCTATCTCAGATTCTGAAAAGTACTTACTGATATTAGGACTTGAAATTCGCTGGTTCTGACTTTTTATCTGTTTATCAATTTTCTAGTGTACAACAATAACTACTACCTCTATATTAAAATACAGTTTATTCAAGTTGAATATAAGCATTTTCTACTAATAATGCTATCTCAGATTCTGAAAAGTACTTACTGATATTAGGACTTGAAATTCGATATCACGAAGAATGGACAGAGGTAACTACGAAAGGGAGGTAGTTAAGAGTGGATAATTTTATGAATATATTCCAACGACTCCAAATGATTTTATATTTATTCTCATCTTCCCAGCGAAAAGTCCAACTTCAAACACAAAAAAATCTCATTTGCCAACAATTCAATATAGATGTGTTATCGCACGTCTCGTAAATCACTGTTATCAATTTCGAATGGTTAAATCAATACGACGTTGTACATGTTCTTTGGAATTAACTGAATGAATAAGAATGTATAATTATTAGAAATGTTTGTGATTAAATAAGTGATGACAATTCCTAAACATGGAAGAACACACCAGTTCACACATAAAAACCATCATTATTCAAGTGCACTGGATAGCTTGCACGCATATTCTTATGAGGCAGAGATTTTTATCGTTAAGAATTTTTCCCATTGATATTGGGGAATGACACCTGTCACTTTTCATAATGACGGGTCCGTGAATAACCATGCTGGTCCTAAGGTATGGCATAGGGAGTTAGTAACATAGCCTACTCCGAAGGACTTTCAATCTGAATGGATGGCGTTTGTTGTGAAAAAGTACTATAAATATCATTTTCAAGTACTACTCATTTTCAACAATGAACTCTCACAAAATTTGTAGGTTTCTCTTGAAGAATACTGTCAAATATTAACTAGAAATATGGAATCATTTATAGAATGGATTATTATCATAGTAAGTAATGGCTATCAGATAGATATAGGTATTCAGCCTTAGAATGCTACTTACTGATAAAATAAGTCATTAGTAAACACTCCCAATGAACAATTCATTTGAAAAATCATTATACAATTTTTGAAAATATACCAAAAAGTGGATTTTCACCTGGGAAAGGCAAAGCACTATTCGCACCAAGACAAAAACTACTACATCATTTTGAAGAGATTTTTGGCATGGGCACTGTCCCATATTGACACTTCCATATCCAACTCTTTAATAATTCATCTATGGTTAGAAACAAATTTTAACATAAATTGAAGGAAGAAGATTTCTGACTGAGTTTATTAGGGTCCTGTGGGCGAATTTATATCAGAGAACAACAGTTTCCTCTTCCAGGTACTCAATAATCTCTGCCTCACCTATCCATTTATCTTAATGGGCAGTATTAGGCTGGATTCAGACAGATCCGAAATCCGATCGTACGACGATCCGATATTTTTCTGATTGGTCTGAATTTAAATTTACGATTGGATTTCGGATCTGTCTGAATTCAGCCTTAGCTCCTTCCTTTGTAACAACATCAGCGTCCTCAGTATCTTCGATTCACTTGTGACCTGGAACCCTCATCAAGGTGACTTCATTTCTCTGTGGGAGTGTTTGTAGTCCCAAGGCAGCTAAGACTCACAAGGGAATAACTTAAGTGCCTTCAATGCTTTTTGATTTACTAGGGCACTTCCGAGAACAGACTTCTTTAGCATCCACTTCTGCTTGAGAGGTGGTAGTTTTTCAGAGGAGATTCGAGGCAGAATTTTGACCATGTTATTCCAACTACTTAATTCATCTTGGAACCATATACCAGTATACTTCTATCATAAATTGCAGAACACAATTATGTGGGGAGTAATCAATATTAATTACATAGGCACGGCCCTCATGCCAATCAAGAAAAAAAAATGTTTACTTCCCTTAAGAAATTCGTTATTCACGCCCATGGCAGATCAAACAAAACTGAAGGAGTTTTCATGTTCTGCAATTGATAATCGTTATACAATAGATCATACCAATGAGTTCCCAATAGTCTGATACGGCTACGAGATTACTACGTTCATCGAGTGTGCAACAAAATATGTTTGTTTGTCATGAATGATGTGTAACAAAATATGTTTGTCATGAATGATGAATAATGTTTGCCGGGTTGTGTATCAACATTTGGCCAGATGTGAGAATTTTTACTTATCACCGTCTTCGTCTGACCAGTGCCGTAAAGCGTTAACTCTCACTATAAACAATCTTCAATAGCTAGCAACCCCTATTTGCATCCTCTTTAACATTGGCAGAGGGATTCTATCAAGCTCAAAAAAAATCAGCTTTGATATAAGTTAATTATGAAGGTCATGAAAGTATCAGTTTAACAGAAAAATAACTATTCAAACCTGGATGCAAAGAGGTTGCGGCTAAGTGTGCCATAGCAACAAAATCTTTTCAAGTTCTATGAATCGATTACTTCGAAGTGGAATACAATTTATTCCAATAACAAATGGTTCAAATTCTTGTCAAGAAATTAATCGATTGAATTTCAATTTTTCGACGTCAGCATATGTGCAAGATAATCAGCATCACCTCCAAAGCTGCAATGGGGCAAGTGGATCGAATCTCTTTGTCTTTGAATCCCAGACTGGCACGCCGACGGCGTGACGCCGTTACACCTTTGTAACTTAATGTGTGCCGATAATCGTTCAATTTTATCCACCATACCAATCCAACGAAGTACCAATGGTATAAAGTAGATGTTTGCGTTCCAAGGGCGACGATGTAAGTCGCCCGAGAGCATACAAATTCTCCGCGGGGCGGAATGGACTTGAAGTACTTAATTTTCTAATTGATACCAAATTAATGGAAACACAATATTGAAAAAATATAACGGACGGTTCAAGAATTGCGAAGTTATTTTGTAATTGTACCAAATTCAAGTAGAATTAACTAATCATGTTTTCGATTAAATAATACTGTTATACATTCAAAGCCCCGCCAGGCCACCATGCTGGGTAATCGCTCGTTGAAAGGTAAGGTCTCGTTATTCCAATGCTCGCACAAGTTTCAACTTATGAGGATTGACGTGTCAGCTGGTTAACGGAACGAACAATTTATAACAATGTTTAGAACATTATCGAAGAAACGTAACGATGAATATGACCTTCGAACCCAGTGGAACCTAATCAAACATCATGACGCGACGTTCATTTCAAAATGTCACAAGAATTCCATCGAAAACATATATAGCACGTTACTGTTAATCATTCTATGAAACTCTCAATATGAAAATAAATACTATTGTGAATCAGCATTTTCCAAGTACTTATGGTATTGGAAAATAACTAATTTTTTCTAAGAATCATTTTAATTTTCAGTGTAGAAAAAAATTTCAAAAGTATTGATTAAGCTGGTGGAATGACTCACACGATAACATGAATAATGGTAGGTAATTTACAAATGGAAACAAAGAAAGGTCAAACTAATTGACCATCGATTTGTGAATTGAAATGAAATTATCACACTTTGATTCGGTATCTGTTGTTATCAGATAAAAAATAGGCGGAACATAGACAGGTCAATTGAATAATAAATTGAATTGCTAAGTGAAAAACTGAAGGTGAACTTAGAGAAATTATTCAATCGTAAAATCCAATTCAGAAATGGATAATTGAGCCGTGTATATTTCATAGGAATAATAGAATGCAATGTGGAATATGTTGAAAATTTAGGCAATGGCGAAATAACAATGAGAAGTATAATTATTGAATTATTTCAAATATTATTATTTGCCAAGACGCTCTAGACTATTTTGTTCAACAAAATTTGTTTCTGAACTCGCAAATCTGAACCAGCGATGGGTATATTTAATTTTTTGCATATATGCAATGGAGATTGTGCTAGTTTGTAATCAATTGAACAATATCAATTCGTACTTGTAGAGACAAAGCTGTAAAATAAATATATGATAATTATGCCACATCAAATCATCTGCTCACAGATTCTAAAATCTAGTGAGAATTGTACAAAAATACTGAATATTTTGTTTCAACGTTACAGTACAAATTGGAATATAGTACAGTTCGAATGTCTGAAAAACTAAAATCCCGCTTTTATATTTCACCCAAAGAAGCAAAAATCGGCGGCGATGTCACAAAAAATAGTATCCAAAACGAGGTGATTGATTCACAAGTGATTGTAGGACAGGCAGTTTCTACAGACTTTTACAAAGAATAATTACACTCGCCAGGCACATCGCCATCGAAACAATACCATGAAACACCCATAATAACAAAGACAGCAGGGCCGTTCAGCTCGCTGCGACTCTTATATGTTCTTTACTATGGGTTTCTTATGGCATTGTTTCTTCATCGCCGTTCGGCGATATCCCAAGTTTCCAGGAAACCCTTCAGAAGATGATTTAGGAGCTTGTGCGAGCAAGGAATACCCGACCTCCAGTTTATGGCGTGGAATCCGAATCACTTTGGCTTCGTGACTGGACGGCAAGTACCGAAGATGAAAAATCCTGTACCCCCGGGGTTCGAAACTGGGTCGTCCGACAGATAACCCGAGCTCCTTTCAAAACGACCACGTTACAATATAAGAGGTATCACAAAGCCGTCCATTCCTTTGCGAGAGATGCCACACAAATATTTTTTTACTCAAAAGTTCCGAAAATGATGCGTTTTCGTGTAAAATTTGTAAGACCTTGATATCTTGTCCCGTTCAAAAGTTATTGCGAATGATATGAAACAAGTGTTGAGCTTTTGTAATTTTTTTCCAGGTGAAATTCAAAAAATTGAATTACTACTTCTTCCATATCCATGGACACATATTGAAAATAAATTTTAATTACATTTCTATTGAATTAAGTTTCTAGACCAATGAATATCTTTTTCATCACATCGACTAGTTTAATGATTTATATCATTTCAATGACTGCATTCACAATCATTCGAAAATGTGCTCATTTCTAACTTACAGGTCGGAAAGTGACAGATTCTTCTCTCAGAAGAAGAGGTAGGAAAAGAACTTTACCGACCTCTTAGCACTTTCCCGATCTCTAGCAGTTTCCAGAAATGAAACATTATCGGTTTCTCAGCCATTTCATCAACCACAGCATCTTATCTCTTTCACGCCAGTCTTTTTCGCTGAACGTCGGTCCATTTTCATTGTCGAAAAATGCTATGATTGCACATTTGTATCAATCCTCGAGAAACAACCGAGATTTATGAGATATTATTGGCATGTCAAACACATTAATTAAATGAATGAAAATGTTATTAATTAAAGAAACAGCAAGTGATTTTCAATATAAACGTCTACAAAATCGCTACACGTGTTTCAGTACACAACAGTTTCTTCAGGCGTGTTGTACAGTACTTATAAAACACCGGGAGAAGTTATTGTATAGGAAAACAACACGTGTAGTGGTTTTGTAAACTGTCCATTGAAATGATTGAGTATTTTTTTAATCGTGCATTCAATATTTTCCACCTTTATGGAAGGATAATAATTCGGTGTTTTGATCAAGATAAAAACAATGAAAGTTCCTTGCGTGATCATATAGTAAGATGAAAACATGTAAGCCTAAACTCATTGCAAAGCAACAATTCCGTTTCTTTTTTATAATAATAAAAAATTGAAACAGTGAAAGCAATAAATTTATATAGAAATCGAAACGCAATCTGACGTCAGAACTTATATCAATGGCTGTTAGCTTACACTCGAATCATGGTTTGTGTGATAGTTTGACTGTATTTTCGATTTTATTGGGAATTATTGTATGAATCTGTGTTTCGCAAAAGCCGTGTCAATCATAAAGGGGTTTGCGATGGCATCATCAAACAAATTACCATCCGTAAACATTTTCATGGCGATGGAATTCATAAAAAATTACGATGGTTTCAATGCAGCTGAATTTTGAAATGTACAAGCAACAGCTCAAGTACTTCAACACATCGGATTCTACGTTGGAAATACTACAAACATCTATCCAAAATAAAATCAATGTCCGATAGTTCTCAGATCATTCAAAAAACAGTTTTAATATTATCTCATTTAGAGGTTATGTTATCATTGGATTTCAATCACATCATACTTTGTAAATTTTTAATCTCATTTCTTATATTTGAAATCAATACACTCTAAAGGGCTACCCATAGAAGTTATGATAATCAGTAAATGCAAATTAATCTTTTATTAACAGACGAATAAGGCTGGATTCAGACTAATCCGAAATCCGATGGTACGACGATCTGATTGCTTTCTGATTGGTCTAAATTCAAATTTAGACCAATCAGAAAGCTATCAGATCGTCGTACGAACGAATTTCGGATCTGTATGAATCCAGCCTAATCCTCATGTTCATAGAAATAATACATCATAAGATTGTACATTGAAAAATGCCTGCGAGTGCAATAACGATTAAGAGAAAGTATGAAGTTCTGATAAACTAATGAACTGCATTATATAAATACGTGACAAAAATGTGTAAAGGTGTCGAGTAACGTGTTTCTCTATTGGTTTGATTGTGCCAAAAAGGTGGAATATGCCATTCCCAACTCCGAAACGCGATAACTTCTAACTTAGGGTAGAAACATAGTGGCGCAGCTCACCGCGCCACTTGTTAGGCACCAATGCCATAAGAAACCCATAATAACAAACATATTGGAGCCGTTCAGATCGCCACACATCGGTTCAGGCAGCTCGCCCTTCTTCAAGAAACAAAATCATTTGATATTGGAGATGCACGTGCTTGAAACTAACGCTGAGATTGGTTCTCCTGATGTCACACGTCTTATGTCTTCCCTCTCTCTTCTTTCAGCAGTCCTTATGGTTTTTGATGAACATTTTTTGGTACTGCTCTAATCTGATGATGTTACAATGGCGAGATGAACTAATTCACTATGTATTATGTTATGCAGGGGCGAGTATACATACATATGCGAATAATTTTAGGCTCATTTTAGGCTACGTTTGCAACCATTGCAGATTTTTTGGATTGCAGTTTTAAAAAAAATCCAGGTTTTTGCTAGCTTTACCGTTAAGCTAGCAAAACCCAACCAACCACTTTGGAATTTTGAAAGTTTTTTTAGAACATAATTCTAGGCCAATTTTGGGCTAATTTATTACCCTATTCCCAAATTTTTTGCCCTTCAATTGTGGGAGATATCACGGGTTTTGCTAGCTTCATGTTAGGCTAACAGAACCAAACCGCTAAACGAATGTTCATGAAAAGTTTGATCACACCATAATTTTAGGCTTATTTCAGGCTCACGTTTGCACCCATTGCAGATTTTTTGGATTGCAGTTTTAAAAAAAAATCCTGGGTTCTGCTAGCTTTACCGTTAAGCTAGCAGAACCCAACCATCCACTTTGAAGTTTTGAAATTTTTTTTTAGAACATATTCCTAGGCCAATTTTAGGCTAATTGATTACCCTATTCCCAAATTTTTGCCCTTCAATTGTGGGAGATATCACGGGTTTTGCTAGCTTCATGTTAGGCTAACAGAACCAAACCGCTAAACGAATGTTTATGAAAAGTTTGATCAAACCATAATTTTAGGCTCACGTTTGCATCCATTGCAGATTTTTTGGATAGAATTTAAAAAAGAATCCTGGGATCTGCTAGCTTTACCGTTAAGCTAGCAACCCAACCAACCACTTTGGAACATTGAAAGTTTTTTAAGGACATAATTTTAGGCTAATTGATTACCCTATCCCCAAATTTTTTTGCTCTTCAATTGTGGCAGTTATCGCGGGTTTTGTCAGCTTCTCGTTAGGCTGGCAGAAACAATCCGCTAAACGAATGTTTATGAAAAGTTTGATCACACCATAATTTTAGGCTCATTTTAGGCTGACGTTTGCAATCATTGCAGATTTTTTTGGATTGCAGTTTAAAAAAAAATCCTGGGTTCTGCTAGCTTTACCGTTAAGCTAGCAGAACCCTGGATTTTTTTTTAAACTGCAATCCAAAAAATCTGCAATGGATGCAAACGTGAACCTAAAATGAGCCTAAAATTATGGTGTGATCAAACTTTTCATAAACGTTCGTTTAGCGGTTTGGTTCTGTTAGCCTAACGAGAAGCTGGCAAAACCCGCGATATCTCCCACAATTGAAGGGCAAAAAATTTGGGAATAGGGTAATAAATCAGCCTGAAATTGGCCTAGAATTAGGTTCTGAAAAAAACTTTTAAAACTTCAAAGCGGTTGGTTGGGTTCTGCTAGCTTAACGGTAAAGCTAGCAATCCAAAAAAATCTGCAATGGGTGCAAACGTGAGCCTAAAATTATGGTGTGTTCAAACTTTTCATACACAATCGGGGTAATAAATTAGCCTAAAATTATGGCCTGAAAAAATTTCTAAAATTCCAAAGTGGTTCTGCTAGCTTTACGGGGGTTTCATTTACTGCCTTATTATTACAAGGTATGTTTACTGACAATTTGTTGCAATCTTACTACTCAATAAGTACCTACATTATCTTTCCAAAGACATTACCCGACTCAGGGTTGCCCATAATCAACATCCTTCTTTTAGCCGTTCCATAATTGACCATTGTTGGAAGCTGTATGGCTTTATGGTGAATAGAGCGTACAGAATTCTATTAGTCAAGTCCTTCATTTGATACCCCTATAGAAGGTGTTGTGAAAAAATTTTTACTTAATCCGCCATTTTGTTGGCGCCCATATTGAATTCGCATTTTTTTATTGTGTACTACTATTCTACTAGTCAAGCCATTTCGTTTGATACACCCATATATGAGGGGGTTGTCAAAAAATATCTATTCCGTCATTTCGAATTTACAATGATACAGAAGGAAATGAAAAAATGGTATTGTCCCCGAAGCTATTGACGCTGAAATTATAGACTTATTTATTATAGATAGCAGGTATTTTCCTTTATGTTCTCCTGAGTTGTCTCAATTTTGGTTATTATTCCAGAGATTGTTAAGGACATATTGAGATGTTGAATTACCATAGCCAATGATTGGTTGAGGGAAATGGAAACGATTACTAATATTGGATAATTTCCAATATTGAGAAACAAACAATGTCTACCATAAAAGTCTGAATATTATATATTGTATCAGTTCCAACACTAAGGATTTTAGACATCTCAATCATTACCCTATTATATCAAACTAGAAACAAAGATGTTGACTTTTTTGTGAAAAATAAACACTTCTAATCATAATCTCCGAAAAACAACAACAAAACTGACATTTTCAATTGACCTGTATTCTTGGTAATAAGTAACCTTTACATTTGGCACACACAGTTGATAATATATTGATAAGGATCTCATACCTTGGTCTAAGATATGGAAAGAAAACAGCTTACACCAGACTACTTCATTTTCTAGATATGAGACTGAGAACTTTGGATGAGTAATATTATCAATTATCTTCGAGTAATTTTAACCTTTGAAATTATAATATTTGATGATGTAGCAGAATTTAATGCCAATCATATTTACTGTGAATTGTGTATTCATAAAAATCTTATATATCTTATATATCTCAATATTTATAGAATTAAATTTTCATTTTACCCAATCTAAGAGCGGATACGGTATATCGAAAAGCTGACTGTATTAGAACAGAGAACCAAACAGAGACCCAAATCTGATACTATTCTACGAATATAATTATTTCTACTCATGTTACTATGTACATAGATTTCTGAACCTATTAGGAAACTATTGTTTCATTTGTACAAGAATTTAAAATGGGTAGATTCATTCAATTTTGTATTCTCAGGTGTATGTGCTTCCAGGACACTTGTTTCTGATATTTTCAGTTTGATAACAGACTTTTCCTAAGAAATAACCCATGTCACCTGACTAAGGTCTCACAATTCTAATTCATTTCCCACATCAACACAATTTGCAACACCATTGTTATATTTAAAGAAATTGTAATTATTTTCATGTATCATTTAATGGTGTGCTCAAATTCAAAGAAATATTTTCAGAAAAAATAGTAATAACCACATTTAAGGATTTGGTATAGAAACATTCAATACAGCACTTCACACAAATACGCAGCAACATTATTACTTATGTATGCCTCAAAGTGTGCAGTTTATGAAATAAAGAAGTGATAGTACCTACCTACAATCAGGTTTATTTTTGTGCATCTTGAATAATTTCCAATATTGAATGTTGGTTACTGGAAATAATCGACAACTGTTATAGAATATTATGATGCAAGATATCTGAAATATCTTGTAGGTACTGTTTTTTCAATATTCAATTTCCAAAGGAAGTTTTGAAAAATATTGAGCTATTGAAAATTCTGGTAGAGCACCATGATTGCAGTTGGTCCCGTTCTTGAATTTTTCTCAATAATCTAGTGATATTCAAGAACCAATAATAGGCCACCAGAAAAGATCTGAACGTACCTATTAGGAAGACATGCAAACACAAGTAGGGTATTTGGTAAAATTTTTAAAAGGTCAAAATTACTTTGTTGCATTAATGCAAGGATGTTTTTGTAAAAAAAATTCCAAAACCTCTCGTCAAGGTAGTTATGCGGTAGTTTGTAGAGTACTTATGTTGACTAGAAACTTCCATAACCTTGAGATAATATGAACCAGCTAATCAAATGCCGAGTAAATAGGTAAAATATATAATTCGATGAGGAAGATTCAACGCCAACTAGTTACTTTTCAAAATTTTTGATGGAATTTACCTGTTCTCAAAATTGTGCTCAATATCTACCAACTCATATGAGGGCATCCTGAACCTCCAAATTCTTATTAATTTTACCGCTACTCTATATCTACTGAGGAAACATTTACATATTGTAAGAATACTCAGTATTGTGAAACATTAAGTAGGCAAATGTATTAATTTCCGTTTCTATCTTCTAGTACCTACTCTAGTTTCTAGACAGTTTCCAAAGAAGTTTGTGGATAATTAATATCGTTTTTGTGCGAATTTTTGTACTTATAGTTGCATGAAACAGGCATTATACGTGGCTATATATATTCGAACTGGTGAAAAATTAGAATAAAAAAGAATATTCAATCTAATACTCACATATAAAGCAAGCGTTGGAAAATTATTAAACAAGAGTACAGAAAGTGAGATGCTTTCACTTCTACTAACGACGTAAAAATGAATCTACAAAATCTTGTAGCACAGTTGTAGTAGAGAAAGATAACGTTACAAATTTCAACGAATGCAAGACAAAGATCTTTCGCTTTCGTCCCCTTTCTGTCTTCTACTCTAAATCGCATGACCGGCATCGGCAGAGCCCAGAGCCGGTCCTAGCCTAGGCCGGTGCCGGTACATAAACAGGTTTCGGGCGCTGTAAATGAGCGATCACTTCGCATATTCTCGATTCTCGTGATGCTACATAGATATATGCCGAGAATAGTAATAATGTTGATTCTTTAAATTTCGAATTTCCATTTGGGGTATGAGGTAGTTAAGGCGAACATGATGATGCATTTCATAAATTGTATGTTTAGACGATGGTAATGTTAATCCTTTTGAACCCACTTCACTTTTTTTAATTCCATCTCAAATTTTCATAATCATCAACATTCAAAGTGATTCGTATCTCGTGATATAGGTAAGCATTCCAAATTAAAATTGCAGCACAAAGCACAATTTTGGCGAAAACTAATCTGTATAACTTTGAAAACGAAAAATAACTTAATGAAATGAAGAACTTTGACAATTCTTGAAAATTTAAAACCAGAAGTATTTATAAGCGATTATTATCGTTTTTAGTGGCTTTTTACTTTTTATGTGACTGCAATCATGAAAACATTAATTATAATTTTATTGCATTGCAGCGCTACTTTGACAAATTGCTGCACTTTGATATTTATTGAAACTCTTAAGCACACTGGAAATCTCATATATATACCCAGCAAACACATCTGTGACATTGACATCTCCGAGATGTTATAATGAGGTCACACTTGTGATTTCATTTGGTAACATTTCTGCGATATCTGCTAGATGTAATGGTGATACATAACAAATGAGATACAACTATTACAACTGGACATTCTATTCAAGATGTCCAAAGCACACTCACTATGTATCATCGCGAACATGTCAAATTCGAGCACAAAATCAGGCATAACTTGATAGGTTTCAGTTGGTCAATCTGACAAGAGTCGATAAACGTTAACCTCACTTTCTCTGTTTTATGGACATCATGTCGGGCTTTGTAGAAAGGTTTAATTTTTTCCGAAACCGGGCGAGTACAAATTTGTTTATCCATACGCAATCATGTATCACGTTGGCAGGTATATTGAATAAGAGTGGATTGTTAATTACCCTGTTCTGAAAATCAGGGAAGAGTGGAAGAGCATACGTCAACATATGGGAAGTTGGGAAGATGGTTACGAAATGTCAACATTTCGATCACTCCATCTTTTTGGGCTAAGGTAAAATTTACACTAGAGCGAAAGTGAACTAGCGGATTTACTACTACTATTATATGATTGCCTACAAAGAACAGATATTCAAATGCTATGTTGGTCACTGAAAGATTATATAAAATAATCCAGATAAAGTAATTAGCACTCCAAACTACCTGAATCCATATAAATACGCTTTACGAAGTCGTAATACCCAGTCATTGAAGTCAAACTCAAGATGTGAGCCTCTGAAGAAGCTAGCCAATCGCGCTAGCGAAACGTCAGGAAGAAATTCCAAAAAACGACTCTAGTTTCAATTACATATACTCTGATTTCTTCAGTAGGAATCAACTTTCATTATCTTGAAAGTGAAACTCAATATGAATAGTAAAATATTTATTGGTATTTTTGATTGTAGAATCCAGATAATCCAAGTAGAATTGGAATATCTGAATTGTTAATCATAGTGGAGTTCAAAGCTCGAAAGTTCTCAATAAAATAAAATAATTGTAAATAAAACATAGGTATAACGTGTATTTTAATCATAACGAAACAATATTTTGTTCGATAACAAATAAAAATATCAAAATCCTAACCCTGATAACCTCACAAAAACGATTACTTCGCAGCGTTGAAAATGCTCACATATGGAGTAATTATTCACAAAACGGCAGCACTGGTTAACGGCTATCCAACGTTCATGTTCATATATAGGAAAGTTACGAAATGTCACGAGTTTATTGGCGAAGGGGTACCTGAGGCTGGGGGCAGGCAACGTTCATATATAGGAAAGTTACGAAATGTCATCATATCGATCCCTCCATATTGCGGGGGCGTCAATGAGGTTAAGGTGAAATTCCACGATATACTAATATGCAAGTGGATTTCAGTTTCTGGTATCTGATTGGTAGATAACAACAGATACTGCAAAAAAAATACCTGCTTCCCTAATAAGATCTATGAATATTCGAGTATATTGAAAATCTAACTTATGGTGTTCAATACTGAATGTCAGTTGAGAAAAAGTGTGGATATTCTCTTCGTATTTGTGTTTGGTTTGACAGATAATTCAACTCGATCTGATCTCGATATATGTGAAAATTGAAAACAAAAGCAAATGAAATGATGACTATGTATGGTTGGTGAAAATCCGAAGGGAATACCCGTGTTTGAAAAAAAAAGTGAGACTGTTCCTCATGCAGCAAGAAACTTTGCCAGAGTATGATAATTACTCCTATATGAAATGGAAAGTATTTGGGTTTACCAGTCGTTCAAGGATCTTTTTCCGAGGCCAAGAAAATGTTTGAGCTTTGTATTATACTTTGAACGTTATCTACGTCTTCTAATGTATAGTGTTAAATTTATATAGGAATCCAAATGGACTTATGAACAAAATGCCTCTTCGAAGATATCGCTTTGTAATCATGCAACCAATTGTGATATAGTCCATTCATACAAAATGAGTACTATGATTATTCGTGAATGAAATCTTATCCTAATAAACTTATCCTTATAGAAACACTTTGAAGCTAGTAAAATATTACTCTAAGAAACTCCTTACACTATTGAAAATTGAACAAACGACTTAAAATACTTGCATAATGATTTCCTAAACCCCACAAGGACAAGACAGAGTACAAAACGCAACGCAGGTTCAGGTATGCTGTGGGCTGTGACTACGCAACAAATCTTTTACTTTTACAACAGAGTAACAAAGACACCAAGAGACAGAGACAATCAGGAATCAGCCACATAGAACATATATGTTTGTGTGTTCTGTGACAATTTCTTTGCACTTTTTCTGTTTATCTTTGGTTCTATGGGGTTATGCCACCCATAGAGATTTTTAATTTACCCAATTTACGCCAGAATTGCCAACTTCGTTTTCCCCAAACCCTGTCCCTAGCCTCAGGTACCCCTTCGCCTATAAACTCGTGACATTTCGTAACTTTCCTATATATGAACGTTGGGGGCAGGGTTTGGGGAAATCGAAGTTGGCAATTCTGGGGTAAATTGGGTAAATTAAAAATCTCTATAGGTGGCATAACCCCATAGAACCAAAGATAAACAGAAGAAGTGCAAAGAAATTGTCACAGAACACACAAACATATATGTTTTATGTAGCTGATTCCTGATTGTTTTTGTCTCTTGGTGTCTTTGTTACTGTGTTGTAAAAGTAAAAGATTTGTTGCGTTGTCACAGCCCACAGCCACAGCATACATACCTGAACCTGCGTTGCGCCGTGTATTCTGTCTTGTCTTTGTGGAGTTTAGGGAATCATTTTTTAAGTATTTTAAGTCGTTTATTCAATTTTCATTAGTGTAATGAGTTTCTTAGAGTAATATTTTACTAGCTTTAAAGTGTTTCTATTAGGATAAGTTGTTGGTGTTTTTTCTTGGGTGTTTATTCGTTTAGCTATTGTGTTGTACAAGAAACTTTTTGATTTTTATTATGCCGGGAAACGTGCTGTGTAACGGGCTGTTTGAACACTTGGGTAACGCTATTAAGCTCAAGTAGAGCCTTAAGTTTTCACTCATTTCCGAAGAATCCTGTTGTAAGGCAAGAGTGGACAGCATTTTGTAATAAACCCGATACGTGGATTCCGACAAATTATTCTAGAATATGCTCGGAGCATTTTTATGAAAATGATTGCGAAATAACAGGAGAGGACCAACCTAAGTCAATTGGTTGCATGATTACAAAGCGATATCTTTGAAGAGGCATTTTGTTCATAAAATCATTTGGATTCCTATATAAATTTAACACTATACATTAGAAGACGTAGATAACGTTCAAAGTATATTCAGGGTTGCGATTAGTGGCACAATTGTGCCAAAAGGGGCACAGTTATTATACATAGCTCAAACATTTTCTTGGCCTCGGAAAAAGATCCTTGAACGACTGGTAAACCCAAATACTTTCCATTTCATATAGAAGTAATTATCATACTCTGTGGCAAACTTTCTTGCTGCATGAGAAACAGTCCCACTTTTTTTTAAACACGCAGGTATTACTTTCGGATTTTCACCAACCATACACAGTCATCAATTTTTCATTTGCTTTCGTTTACAATTTTCACATATATCGAGATCAGATCGAGTTGAATCATCTGTCAAGCCAAACACAAATACGAAGAGTATATCCACACTTTTGCTCAACTGACATTCAGTATTGAACACCATAAAGTTAGATTTTCAATATAGTCGAATATTCATAGATCTTATTAGGGAAGCAGGTATTTTTTTTTGCTATCTGTTGTTATCTACCAATCAGATACCAGAAACTGAAATCCACTTGCATATTAGTATATCGTGGAATTTCACCTTAACCTCATTGACGCCCCCGCAATATGGAGGGATCGATATGATGACATTTCGTAACCTTCCTCCTATATACCAACGTTGCGGCTATCTAACGTCTATGGCAATGACTTCAACTCAATTCATGAAAACCCGTAAATGTTATATTTCATAACGTTAACGTCTACGTTGAGGTCTACGTATTGCAATCACTTTAACGTGCTTTAGGGGTAATTCTGTATGGCCATGTTAAATTTAAAAGCACGTCAAAATTTTGAACATACGTAAAATGTTATGGAGTAAAATTTTAACATGCTTTAATATTTAACATATGAGGTATAGAATTACCACTTCTTCCTCTCTAATATACGAATCACACCGATGAGTTGCGAATGACCGAATTTTGAAACTTCATTTGGCGTTGGCGAGGGAGGTATGTGGCCATTATCCCTATCAGGATCCCAAGAGATGGACTTTAATTCAGATCAACATGATCCAAATTACAGGAAGAAGTGTCAGCATTAGAACTCTCACAGAAATGATTTAAAATTTGGTGAGGAAACATTCAGCTTAGGCTGAATAATTAATGATTGAGAATGCAGTTTCTTGAATATTTTAGATTCAAGTACCTACCGTTTCCATCAGTAGGAATCAACTTTCATTATCTTGAAACTGAAATTCGATATGAATAGCGAAATATTTATTGGTGTTTGATTATGATTTCCAGAAACCCAATTTGTTTGGCTAAGAGCCGATTGTAAATTCCCAATCAGGTCTATTCTGCGGTGCTCTATTATTGATTCTTGAATATCATTAGATTATTAAAAAATATTCAATAATGAGACCAATAATGCAATTATGGTGAAAATCTAAATTTTTCAATAGGCAATATTTCTCGAAGATATTTCAGAAATCTTTATGGTGTATATTTATGTCTTTCTATAATAGTTATCGATTATTTTCAATAACCTCTGAATATAATGATATGGAAAATCCGCATAATTTAAATAGAATTAACTGAATTACCTGAATTCTTCATCTCAGTGGAGTTCTATCTCATTACTAGGCTAAATTGCCATTCAATCCATAGCGATGTTTGTATATAGTACCGTGAAGCTTTTAATTTGAATAAAATTATATAAAATTTATTTTATTCATAACAAAATAATATTTTGTTCAATGAAAAATAACATCTTGATCCTATAATGAAGGTACTAATCTCAGACATTCTGTTTGGAATAAAATTTTTGTTCAGGAGTCAATATGCTCTAAATCTCAGAATCTGGGCAAAATCCTTACAAACGATCTATTAATACACGGTTATTCCGCAACGATGAAAATGCTCACAAATGGAGTAATCAGTGGTAATAACTCACAAAACGGCAGCACTGGTTAACGGATAACAGTAACGTCGTGTATGGTAGCGACTTCAACTCAATTTCATGAAAACCCGTAAACGTCATATTTCATAACGTTAACGTCTACGTTGAGGTCTACGTGTTGCAATCACTTCAACTCTCTAATAACTCATAAAAGGTCAGCACTGGTTAACGGCTAACAGTAACGTCATGTAGTTGTTACCATAGATAATTAATATGAAGTTAGTGTTTTCCGTTATGGTTTTCCAGTGCTGCCGTTTCGTGAGTAATTACTACTAATTACTCCATTGGTGAGTATTTTTAACGCTGCGGAGTTTGTGAGGATTTTGCGTGGATTCCGAAATTTTGAGCGTATTGACAAAGAATATTCACGTATACACGAACAAAAAGCGTCAGTTGCTGATAATCCTGTGTGGTCCCCACTACATCACTACTACAAAATTTCATGACCTCCAAACTATTTTTGTTGCGAATACTCATGACTACCAGCAATAAAGCAATAAACTATTTGAAAAGAAACACCAGTAGTTGGTTTTTGGTATGATTGACCGATGATTGACTGCCGGATGACATTGCTGGTAGACATGCGCATTAAGGGTGTATTTGTCAAATTCGTGAGATTCGCTTCTTGTTCGTGTATACGGAAATATTCTTTAGTATTGACTCCTGAACAAGAATGATGTTTTTATTTGAAACAAAAAGTCAGATTAGCACCTTTATCAGGATCAGGATGCGTTTATTTTCATTTTTTATTGAACAAAATATTGTTTTATGGATGATGATGATGTTTTATGGACATGTTATGTGATTTTATTTCAATTAAAACACTTGAGCTTTGCATTACTATATAGATGTCCTGTCCTCTTGATTAATTTTCCAGTTTTACCATTGTGTATTTTACCACGTGGAATTGCGGAAGGTACTGTACAAACATCGGTATGGATTGAATAGCGATTTAGCCTAGCAATGAAACAGAATTTCATTGAGATTAACAATTCCCGTAATCCAATTCTACTCAGATTATGTGGATTTTCCATACCCTTATATTCAGGTCTATTCTGGTGGATCTTGAAAAATTTTAAATATTGAATATTACAAAGGTTGTTGCAAATAATCGACAACTGTTATAGAAGAATATTATGATGCTCTATCGAGATTTCTGAAATATATCTTGTACTTAGGTGCTGTTTTTTCAGTATGGTATAATATTCAATTCCCGAAAAGTTTCGAAAAATATTGGCTATTGAAAATTTTTGATGTGCACTATAATTGAATTAAGTCCCATTCTTGAATAATTTTCAATAATCTAGTGATAATCAAGAATCAATAGGCTACCAGAATAGACCTGATAGGGAATCTACAATCGACTCTGAGTCTCAAAATGTAATTTGGTTCTACTATAGTTCCTGGAAATCATAATCAAATACTAATAAATATTTTACTATTCATATTGAATTTCACTTTCAAGATGATGGAAGTGGATCTGAATAAGAGTTGATCTCTCCGGATCTTGATAGGCGGATTGTGGCCATATACTACCTCCCTTGCAAAATGAAGTTTCAAAATTCGGTCATTGGCATCTCATCGGTGTGATTCGTATATTCTTTGGATTAGGTACGTACGTTGATCTTTAACGTATGCGCGAACGCCCGCAAGATGAAGGGATGACTAATCCAATGAATTCAGAGATAAGATACAGATGATCCGAGTCCGAACTGATACCTGTTCCAAATATCAGTTCCGGGATCACGTCCGACTTTGGGTGTTCAAGTAATGAGGACACTGCCGGAATCGGTCTCACAATTATTGAAATATCACCAATTTACATGAGTTTTGATTCAGTATAAGAAAATTCATTATCGATTACATTTCTTCAAAGTCGATTTATTTTTTTTGAGGCAGACTATTACCTACTGCTCACTATTGAGTTTTCAAGATAAAGCGATACGTCCTCTGGTAAAAAGTTTCAAACAATACCAAAGAAGATTTACGTATAACGAACAAGAAGCGACACTTGCCGCTACACAGCCGCTAATCCTGTGGTCCCCACCACTATAGAATTTCATGACCTCCACACTATTTTTCTTGCGACTGCGCAAGACTACCAGCAAAAAACAGTAAGCCAGTAAACTACTTGACGAAAAACACCAGTACTTGTTTGTTTCTATTACTGACCGACTGCCGAATGCCGACATTGCTGGTAGACATGCGCATTCAGGGTGTATTTGTCGAATTTGTGAGATGCGCTTCTTGTTCGTTATACGTAAATATTCTTTGACAATACCAAAGTATTGTCAAAGTAGCGCTTATTAGTTGAAGTCTTGGTCGAAATGGCGCTGCGATATTATTTTGAAATTTTGGAATATGCTCAAATACATTACTATTGTTTATCAACCACAATTCATGGTTAACGTTTACATAAAATGTGGATAAACACTGAAAACTGTAATAGTCGCTCATAAAATTTTACATTTTGGGATTTTCGAACAACTTCGAAGTACTAATCTTAAATAGCAATAGTTGTCAAAGTGGTGCTTATTAGTTGGAATAGTGGTTGGAATGTGGTCCTGAGATCTCAATTTGAAATAGTCAAACACTAATTACTTTTTGATCAAACTCAAACAAAGTAATACTCATTTTCTGAAAAACAAGTGTACAATCTGATCATTCAATATGAATCTGTCTTTTATCAACACTTACAGATTGAAGGAAAAAATATCCCGTTCGACCACTTATTCAGTCCTCTGTGTACCAGTCGGTGTACTTGTACGCATCTGTAGTACGCACGTTATGAACTGGAATGTTATCGAAGAGAGTACTCGTTGGACTTGTACTCGATATATTTCAGAATCGGATCAGCCCCCAGATTCTATTTCACGAATTCGATTGTCGAGTAGCTCAGACTGTGATTGTAAAATGCGCTAAACCGAAAATATACGCTTACGCTTATTCTAAGCAATTCGATAATCGAATTCGTGAAATAGAATCTGGGCTCTGTTCATTGATCCAAACGAATACTTTGTTTACATTTACGCCGATTGACGCCTGATCCATATTCAAATTTTTAGCATTTGGTTCTTATAGGATTTCAACTTCACACTGGAACCACGCAATCAGGGAATGATTCTTAACAGAGAAACCTACTAGGAGAGCTGCTGTCATCATACATTCTTCACCGCAACCATCATTTTGCCCAGATATCATCAAATTGAAATTAAAGCAAGTGATGTCTGGCAGCTTTCGCATGTCTTAGATTAATCAGGATGACGATACTGTTTTAATAGCCTGAAGGCAGCGTTGCCAGAGTGGTACCTTTGGTTGTCAAAAAGTACGTTGGTACTCCTTTGATAAATGTGGTACTCAATTAGTTTTTGAGTATATTGAAAAACATCAACTTTTTTATTGATTATTTGAAACAAGAAATCAAAATGTCCATAGCACCATAGCAGATGAACATAAGAGAGAGATGCAAGTCGAAAGGAAAGTGCGAAAATGCACGGAACAGTCAGTTTACCCTGTCCAGCCACAGAGTACACCAACCATAGAAACATTTCGCCATGGAAAACTGTCAAAATTTGTGCAGCGGCTTCAAGCGCTGTAAGCAGATAGACGCGGCCAATGTCTACGGCTGTTAGCGTTGCCGATTGGCGGCCAATTACCCGAATTGCAGGTATTTTTGAGCTGTGTGGGTATTTTTGCGGGTATTTGGATTTTGCGGGTAAAATGAGGGCAATTTCAAGAGGTAGGGAAAATGCATAACATTTTTTAACATTTTACGTAAATATTCAATGTTGTGTTACCTAGAGATGAGATAGTTTATATTGGTCTTTTGTAATATTTTCCATGGAATATTTTACATATTTCATTTGGATTGATCTGAACATTTTATTTTTGTGTTATCTACTTTTTTTTTTTTTTCAATAATTGTTTTATGTACTTGAAAATGTCAAAGTATGTATATTATATAATGTTGTGATATAAAACTTTATTTTTATAGTATGTTTTTATCAATGTTACACATCATTCTGTCATTCCCCGTGAGAATCTTTTGTTTTTATCAATGTTACACATCATTCTGTCATTCCCCGTGAGAATCTTTCAAGTGTTAATGGAGATAAAATAGTTTTGAATCCCTCAACATAAAAAGGGGGTAAAATGCGGGTATTTTGAAATAGTGTGTGGGTAAAAATGGTAAAAACGGGTATTTCGGTTGGCTAGTGTGGGTATTTTGTAGATATGTCATTGGCAACACTCATGGCTGGACGTTAGTCAGAAGGAGACAGACGATTCAGACGAATATAATATGTTTTGAATTCATGAGCGCCAGAAAACGCTCTAGTCCTGTAATTGTAATATTAGAGTGATCTGTGATCTTGATCTTGGCGGCATTGATGTTTCCCGGTACCGGATTGTCGCATTTCATCTTATGTGATAATTTACTATTGATTGACTCCAGTTCATTCATTTTGTTAGCCAAGCCAGTCTGCCAAGAAAAACTTAAAACCGTCTTGGCAACAATCATTTTCCGGCTATCATAGTATTTGTTGAAGTATTTTTCAATATGCCCAAACATAAGCCAAAAAAGAAGGAAGACTCCTCCGATTCATCGGATTCAGGACCAGATGATGTAAGCTATCTTTTTATTATTCATTTGAGCATGCAATTTCATAGATGAAATAAAGAAAATGATATGGCTGTGTTTTTGACTGTGCTGATTTTTTATATTGTCCTGAACAAAACATCACATTCCTAGACGGTTATTACCTAAACGTCTCTTTGGATATTAAATGCTTGTGCCTCAAACAGAGTCACCTAAAACAAACTACTGCTTTGCCTATGTTGGTCATTTAGGATTCTACAACTTGTTATAGTTTCAAACCACAAAGTTCAACATCTTGCAAATTTTTGTTCTTTGGAACTGCCATCTGGTCACCAGAGCATATTGAAAAACTTGGTCTTACCCAGGTAATTTCAGCATTGACTTTCAGCTATTGAACATGACTAGGAAGTCAAAATACGACGCTTTCCCTTTTATCTGCAGTTATGGTCCTTCGAAGTTCAAAAACAGTTTTTTATAAGTAAAAGAAATTTACAATAAGTACGGAATATCATTCACATTACTGAATGATATTTTGTATTATACTAATTTATTGAAAATTTATACCAACGTAAAAATCCAGTGAAATGAATCGATTCGAGGGCATCTGATTGAACCGAATATTGAACCAACAACCAGAACATTCTGTTAATTATTTCTTTCATGTATAAAGTATAACATTACAGGAGTATAATTTTTGATAACTGGGTGAATATTTTCTGTCTGTAGATTTCTTGGTAGTTGAGGTTGGACTTGAGAAAGAATAGAAACAGCTGATTGGTCCTGCAAAAGATCTATTAAGTTTCCCAATCACATCTAGTTCATGAAGTTACATTTAGTGCAGTATCAAATGCGAGTATATGCAACGAACAAGGTGAAAATAATGAATACTTAACGAGTAAGCCACTTCATAGCTGATCTAAAAAGATACAATCGTAATCAGGATGCCAGTGTGAGATGTTAATTGAAAAGTGTCATGAAAATATGGTACATGATATGTACTACCAAGGAGCAGCAGGCTTGTTTGTGAATATAAAAGTCTCAGCGAAAAATAGAGATTTTTACAGTTTATGTGTTGCAATCTGTCATAAGAATGTAAGAGCAGAATATTAATAAAATCAGCACCTCATAGAGGGTGTGAAGGGTTCTCCACAAGTTTGAGTTTGTCATATGCTTGCATTTAGATCTATTGTTATGGCAACAAAATTTTCACTGCAGTGATCTGTCAACTTCGTTGTTGAAAATTCATAATGAAATATCTGAAATACATTTTGTGGAATTCGGAAAACTCCTTTCATTGTTAGGAAACACGGTGCCAACCAAAATTTCTGATTCATAGAAAACTCTTCTGAAAAACAGAGGACATCGTGTTAGCCAACAAAAACTGCTTTTGGAAAAACCTTGAAATCGCTTATATGGGACGAAAAAGAGGGTGGGCATGCACAAAAACAATATTTTGTATTTCTTCTATCAAGATTTACAAACAAAAAACAATAATTCACTATTACAACCGGTCGACATGAAATGGAGACCCTAACTGACCTAATCGCATCAGGAATTTTGAATCGAGTTTTGTAGTGAAAATTTTTTATTACTTAGAAAGAGGTATTCAAAAAGGTGAAAATGGGCATTTTTTTTGAGCATTTAACGAACAAAAACGTGCATACCAGGGTATTGTGAGATGAAGGCAGAATATGCACTTTTTTGAATCTATAGAAGTGCCATCACTTCAGAACAAAAGGAAAGCGCTACACTTTGACTTAGGATTCCTGTTTAACGGTTTTAAAAAACCATTAGGTTGAATGTGGTTGACACTGTTCCTTGCTGAGTGGTAATGGTTCGGACTTTCATTGTCTATATAACAGGCGCGTATACAACTTTGTTCCATGGGGGGGGGGGGGGGGGGAATTCGTGTCACGAGAGTGACAGAAAATAGAAAGGCGCCGCAGGCGAATTTTTTTCATTTTTTTTAAGAAGAAATTTATAAGATAATTAGATAGTTACGCGGTGAATGAAATAAGATTCATTTTGTGAATCATATTATCAATTTTGGTTGAAACACTGAATTCTCTTCGATCGTAGGAAGAGGAGGTTAATTATACCCATTACCCCCCTTGTATACGCGCCTGCTATATAGGTAATCAACTATATTTAAACTGTTGCAAATAAACTTATATGAAATTCAAATCAAATAAGACACTCAAAATAGAAACAAAAAGGTTGCAAGGATTTTTTGGTCAAAGAACACAAATTGAAGGTCTGATCGATTGAAAATAATAATATTGTGACAAAAAATCGAAATATTGAATATTAAATAGCGAAATCGAAAAAATTCAATGAAGGACTATGAACAAATGTTGAAACTTTTTCAAGTTGAGTGTATTCATGACGTTTTGGTCGCTGGTATCCGCAATTGTCTTCGGTTGATGGCTGACAATATTACGAGGTAGGCTCGGTTGTAAAGAGCCAAATTCCCCTTGATGGGGGAAGTTGCGCTACCAATGAGGCGCACCAATCGGTGCTACAAATGAGGAGCGCTGATCGGTTTCAGCGGGAAAAAAAAGGTTTTGGCGCGAGGTTCTCGTTCGTCGTACCGAAGTTGGTACATCCTTTGGATAAGTGGTTTTCCCACATTCCGGCTTTCCACGGTGGAGAGACTGAATGCATTGTTGTTGAATTCCTTGAATTTCCATTTGAACTAGTGCTCCTCCCTGTGTATCACCTCGGCACCAGACCATTTGATGCTGTGATGGTTTGTCCAAACATGCTCCGCTTTTTCCGATTTGGTGGTTTCTTCTCGTTGTGTGTTTTTCTTGTGGTCGCACATTATGTATGATTGCCGTACTCGCGAGGTATCTAGTGAACGTAGTTCTTGGTGTTGCCGTTTTTATTCGGTAGTCGAGTTTTTGTGAGCTGGCTGCATATTGAGATCGAAAACAGACTTTGACGTTAAATTTCCTTCCTATCCTCATGATCTTCTCTGAAAGTCCTTTCACGTAGGAGATGGAAATACCTCGTTGTTCCGATGTCTCCTTGGCAATCTGATTCGCTGGTATCCTTCTTTGGCCTCGACGCAGTTCAAGATTTGTAAGAAGTGTCTGGAGGTATTCACCAAGGACGAGGAGTTTCCTTGTAGCGGCTGAAGGATAGGGGTCTTTGGGTTGCTGAAATCCTGGAGCTGATGATCGGCCCGTAGAGGTTACGTGGCTTGCTGAGGCGTTAGTGAGAATCTTTCCTTGTCTGAAAGAAATACTTATCATATACAATGACTTATTACTAAAACGGTGGGTTCGAATCAGGAACAGGTTTATTAGAAAAATAATTGTATTCTAGCTAAATAAATCGAAAGATTGGCAAGAATACGATTGTTTTTCAAAACAAAACCGATTCTAATTACAATCAACCATTGTGGCGATTAACTTTTTATGAATCGATATTTACAATAGATTATCAAGTATTAGATCAGTCGCCGGAATCTTGGTGGACTAAGTGGTCAGCCATATTCAAACTGGAGATTCTCCTCGTGAATTATTTAATATTTTGTGTTGCTTCTGCTCCACCTGTGAGTAATTGGTGAATACTTAGTAGAAGTTCAACAAAATATTCAAGCATTTTCTAGAAAAATCCCCACTAATAATTTGGCGTTTTTGTAAGCACTGCTCAGTTTTTTCTGTCTTCCAGGTCCACCTGGATTTCACTGAATGACTCATGATTTACTTGAAAACTGTATTGCACGGTACAAAAAATGTTTCTCTTGAACACCAAAGAATTGATGTCCTACCTAATTCAAATCATCCTTACCGTAGTAACGTTCTATTTTTTCTGACTGTTACTGAAATGAATTTCTTGCATTTTCCATGTATGGAGAAAACATGGTAAATGTAATTCGTAGAAGTGCTTCATGTGGCTTGCATGTTTGGCAGACTCTCCATGCTTGCCACACAAAGCATTAATATACTATATATCTCTTTGATTCATAGGACAAATTGAAAAACCAAAGTGTTATCCTTCTTTTTTCTTATTTCAGAGGTTGCCTTCAAAGAAACCCAAGACAGAAACAAAATCTAAGGAATCGAAATCATCAAATGAAGAAGAAAATTCATGGCAACTGGCAAAAAATAGATTTGTCAAATTGACCGAATTCAAAGGAAAGTGGTATCTTGATATTCGCGAGTTTTATACTACTGCTGATGGTGACTTGAGGCCGGGTAAAAAAGGAATCATGTTGACCATGGAACAATGGCAAAAGTTCAAAGGCTGTATTGAGGAAATTGATGAAGCTATAAAGAAACATGTCTAGTATTGGGTTCAATTCACTTTTGTTTTTGTTCTTTCATTTAAGAGATACCAGTTAAGTTTTTTCATATTATTAAATCAAAAAATGCATTAAAATGTAATATTGTGTATGCCCATTATTTACTTTCATCCTGAATGAATCAAGTGAATGAAATTGAAGAGTATCATCAAAAGTGAAAAAATCATAATCAGATGTTATTATATTCCTCATCGCTTGGTTTAAAGAAAACTTGTATCATAGACGATAGTACAAAATGAGAGTTTTCATTCAGTAATGAGTTTTCTGCTTAAGAATGAGCGTGCAGCATTCATGATGATAATAAGTCTCAATTCACAAATGATGAAAAGGCTGATTTTTGCTTTACAGTATTTTTCAAATTAACATTATGCAAAGTTTAATTTCGGTTCATCATTCTAAATCTCTGTAAGGTTATGTGTGTGGTGTAGCAGTGAACATTTGTGAAATCCGTGAAACAATATCAATATTATCTACTGTCTATAATTTTCTTGTGATCAGTTTTACGTTCATGACGAATCTTTTTCTCTCTATCAACTCCTGATTTTCAAAAACACTAAGGTTCCACACAGTTTGGTTGAGAATAATATGTCAATATACTGCAGGTTCTACTGTTAGGATTTTGCTACAGATAAATCTAGAGACAAGATGTACTGGTTGAATAATTGCCACAAGGGAGGGCTAGTTTACGAGTAATAGCATTATTCAAAGATAGGATAGTTTGCAAAGCCTGTGTCATTGCCTGAAGAAGTATAGTCAATGCCTAAAGAAGTATAGTTGGTCAACCTTATGGGCTTATTATTGGATGACGATGGGGGTCTATAAGCAGATGGCGCCAGTATGGACGTCGTACCTTGAATCACATTTTTTTAATTACTATACATAACACAGTTTTAAGTTATGAGCTTTAATAAATGAGCTATAAAAAGTTCAACTTTCACTTTTCAATGGTAACGTTTATGCACTTGTCATAAGAAAGTTGTATAATTTTCATCTCTCATTACTAAAAGCTTGTGACCGAACGTACCCCTGTCTTATATGTATGGTTAAAATACTGCCACTTTGAATCGTCATGCTTATCTGCTTCTTGATCACGATGTCGGCTTCCCGCAGGATACTGGCACCCAGCCTGTTATCAGAAAGAAACCCCATCGTATCACCTTAAGAGGCTGAGAGTTTTATTTCTATAAATTCATGACCTAGTTTTCCCATGTTGTGTTTTTTTTTTCAGTTCGTTTCAGGATACAAAGTTCTGCCAGTTGTAGAGAAATGAAATGCAAAAAATTGATCAACAGATTTATTGACTTCCTTGAAACAACTAAACAATGCATGTGAGCTAGAAACTTCGGATATTACATTTACTGTGATCTCATTTTTAAATAAGAAAGTCCATCTGATTTGGAAGAGCAAATATTAGGAAAATATCCATTGTAGAAATAATTGATAATGAAGATCTCCAAAATGTAAAATTTTGAGTTATTATCAGAGTTCGTTAAAATATGTTTTGTCGCCAATTGTGTTAATGGGCATCTAGTACACCTATACCCCCACAACCATGGAGTTGGCCAGGTTCTGTCTCAGCGAGATTCATCTTTTTAGGTGCACACCATCTGGCAATCAACCCGATACCGTCCTCCCCGTCTTTTTGACTTATTCGTGCACAGCAAAATGTTGGTAGTTCATTTTATACTCTTTTTGATTTCCTATAGTGAGGGAGGTACCATATCTAGTGTATGAGTAACATTGCAGGGAATATAAACGTACTTTGGCTGACCTTAAACTATCTCTGACGGTTCGTGTTGGCATCAGTATTGCTTTCACATCGTGTTTTTCCAGCGTTCGTGCTATCCGATCTGTCACACCTCTTATATATGGCATAAAGGCTTTTCCCTCAACAGGTTCACTTTCTATATGGCCTACCAAAGATCCACAAGGAAAATGTACCACTGACGCCTATCGTGAATGCAATAGGTTCACCAACCTATGAACTGGCCAAGTATCTGACTACCCGGCTACAACCTCTCACAGGCAACACAGACTCATATATTAGGGACTCGGGACATTTTATATTGAAAGGATAAGAGACATCCGCCCCGTTTGCGCGTGACTGCAGTTACAATGAGTCAGTGTTGCCAAGGGGAAAGAATGAAATTATGCTCCTCCCCATCTAAAATTGTGCGATTTCATCCGAAATTATGCGATTTTTCAAAACTATGTACGATAGTTATAAAATTGATGTTTATCAGTTAATCAGTCGAATTTTTTTCCATAGTGGTGCTGCGATCTCAAATTGAAATCCCAAATATCACTTTAGCGTATCATATGAATTATAAAGTAGAAAACCTTTTGTGTGAAAGTGCTATTGTTGGGATAATTGTGCTCTGTTAAAATAATTTTCATCAAAAGTGTATACAGTGTTTCCAAAAATATTTATACTATTCAAATCGTCGAATCGCTCAAACACCTATTATTCTCTTCTCATACATTAATTCGATTAAGATCGCAACGCCTCTTCGGAAAAAACTTCAACTGAAAAGCACCACTCTGACAACTTTTCCTAATTAGGAAATCGACATTGCTTGAAATTTTGAAACCGTACGTGTATTTGGTAAGCAATTATTCCCATTTCCAGGATATTTTCACTTTTCATATGGAAATAATTCATGAGTTGAGCTTAATAAAAATATTAATTATAATTTCAATCATATCCCAAAATAACATGGCAGCGCCACATAGATCAAGTTTTCAACCAATTTCCACCACTTTGACATTGAAACTCTCATTCAGAGAGGGCGTATCGCTTCTCTTAAAATCCCGCTGAGAATAATTTGGATGTCGTAAACTTGAATAATATTTGTTTTGATTTTTTTGGGAATTGTGCGAAAATGTGCGATTTATTTTAGGATGCGATAATTGTGCGAAGACTTCCAAAATTGTGCGCAAATCGCACAATTACGCTCCGATTGGCAACACTGCAATGAGTATTAAAATAAGCAACACTCAAGAGAATATAATCGAAAAATGAATGTGCATGTCTTCTACTAAAACAAAATGCTAACCTTATCTCCACCCCAGAGTAGGTATTTTTATAATGAAAATTTGTCAATTTTTGTTTATAGTATCTATCTATCCAAATACTGATCCATTTTATATGTCATTTTTTATCAACTGATCACTGTATTCTGTATCATTGATATTTCATGGATATTACCAGAATTATATACACTGGACATCATAAGAGCGACATCTACTGGACATTATAAGAGCGATATCTACTTGATGTCACAAATATCACATCAACCCGATATCGCAATAGTTACATGCCAAATGTGTACATCGCAGCGACCTAACAAAAGTAATGTATCAGTGTTACTTGATAGTGACATCGCAGGGATGTCATGTCACAGATGTGTTGGCTGGGATGAGGCTAGGTCCAGGAGATATACTAGTGAGTTTCGATGTAGTATCCTTATACACGATGGTTCCGGTCAAGGAAACAATACAGCTTATTGGAGATGTATTCCCAGCAGATATAACCACACTGTTTGACATCGACATATTTCCAATGGGACGATGTGTTCTATGAACAAACCGACGGTACTGCAATGGGCAGCCCGCTGAGCCCTGTGGTGGCAAACTTTTTCATGGAGAAGTTCGAACAGCGCGCCTTAGAGCAAGCAATATTGAAACCATATTGCTGGCTGCGGTACGTTGATGATACATTCGTGGTGTGGCAGCATGGAGAAGAACAACTAAAGGTATTTCTGTCTCATCTGAACTCGATTAACGCTAAAATTCAATTCACAATGGAGCAGGAAACCCAAGGGAGAATCTCTTTCCTGGATGTGCTGGTGAACCTGTTGTGGGAAAAGCCTTTATGCCATATATAAGAGGTGTGACAGATCGGATAGGACGAACGCTGGAAAAACACGATGTGAAAGCAATACTGATGCCAACACGAACCGTCAGAGATAGTTTAAGGTCAGCCAAAGATCCAAGAGAGCCGTGGGTAACACCAGGTGTGTACCGGATTCCGTGTCGCTGTGGATCAGTCTACATTGGAACCACTAAAAGAAGCATCAAGACACGGCTCTCCGAACACAAGAGAAATTGTCGCCTAGGACAGTCAGACAAGTCGGCAGTAGCTGAGCATGCACTCGGAGAAGGCAATCACGCGATTGCATTTGACGAAACGGAAGTGATTGACAGAACGCAGAGCTACTATCCCAGGTTACACAGAGAAGCGATAGAGATTCACAAACACAAAGACAATTTCAACCGAAAAGAAGAACGCATACACATCAACAAAGTCTGGTCACCCAGCTCTAAAGCACACACGGCCCAAACCAGTCAATAGGAAACAAGCCACGCCCATCTCCAACACAATAATAATAATAATAAGCTTTATTTCAAGAATGTGTTTATAAATACAAAAAAATTCTAATTTACAACACAGAATGAAATGACGTCAAATACTATCGTAAATAAATCAATCAATCGTGAGTATTATTAAGATAATCTTTGATACAATAAGGTTCCAGGTCTATTAAAAACTTTTTGACTTCTCTGTTTTGAATTTTTTATTCGAGAAATTATTTTTTATTCGTTGTGGTAGTTCATTGTAAAATTTTACTGCTGCATAATGAGGACTCTTCTCGGTGATTGATAAGCAACACTCAAAGGCACTCAAGGCAATCACGCGATTGCATTTGACGAAACGGAAGTGATTGACAGAACGCAGAGCTACTATCCCAGGTTACACAGAGAAGCGATAGAGATTCACAAACACAAAGACAATTTCAACCGAAAAGAAGAACGCATACACATCAACAAAGTCTGGTCACCCAGCTCTAAAGCACACACGGCCCAAACCAGTCAATAGGAAACAAGCCACGCCCATCTCCAACACAATAATAATAATAATAAGCTTTATTTCAAGAATGTGTTTATAAATACAAAAAAATTCTAATTTACAACACAGAATGAAATGACGTCAAATACTATCGTAAATAAATCAATCAATCGTGAGTATTATTAAGATAATCTTTGATACAATAAGGTTCCAGGTCTATTAAAAACTTTTTGACTTCTCTGTTTTGAATTTTTTATTCGAGAAATTATTTTTTATTCGTTGTGGTAGTTCATTGTAAAATTTTACTGCTGCATAATGAGGACTCTTCTCGGTGATTGATAGTCTATGTTGTGGATAGATGAGGTCATTCCTTCTGGTATCTTATCTGTGCGAGATAAAAATTTCAAAGTGGTCCCTATGTTTGAAAAGATACATTAAGCATTCGAATATATATAAACCATAAAAAGTTAGAATTTTGTTGGTTTTGAATACAGTTCTACATGAATCATTGAATTTCATGTTATTGATGATTCTGATCAATCTTTTCTGAAGTCGGAATATTTTCTCAGCACTTCCATTACCTCCCCGGAATACAACCCCATACTTCAGTACAGATTCAAAGTTGGCAAAATAAAGAATTCTGGATGCTTCTTTACTCAGATATTTAGTACATATTCTCAATCCATAAGTGATCTTACTAAGTTTTTTCGCAATTTCAACAATATGTTGTGACCATTTTGAAAATTCATCAATATAAACACCCAGGAATTTGGTGTGGTTATTTGTTATGAAATTGACTTCATTCAATTTAACGTTAGGCGGACTATTGTAATAGTTATTTCTGAAAAATATAATACTAGTTTTTGATTCATTCAATATCAATTTATTTTGTGCAAACCACTCTTTAGTTCTATTGAATAAATTGAATTGAGTTACCATTTTTTTCCACTTCTGGGTATGTTTCTCCACCAGCTAACAAATTGGTGTCATCTGCATATACAGTTATAAATTGGTCTTGTTTCAGATTGTTTTGAAATAGGTCATTCATAAAAATAATGAATAATAATGGACCGAGGATACTGCCTTGAGGCACACCTACATTTTTTGAAATTGACATTGATTTGATTTGCTGAAAACCGTTATTGATACATACTTTTTGTGGTCTGTTTTCCAAGTATGACTGAATTCACTTTAATGTATTACCTCTAATACCATACTGGTCTAGTTTGATGATTAGAATATTGTGATTGAGACAGTCATATAACTTCGAAAGATCGAGGAATATGCCCAATGCGATTTTTTTTTGTTCCATTAAGTTGATTATGTTCATGGTGAATTGAAAAATTGCAGTCATTGTATATTTTTTATTTAGGTAACCATGTTGATCAGCATTGAATATTCTGCATTTCTGAAAGAATGTCATTAGATTGTCATACATTATTATCTCAAACAATTTAGAGAAGCTGGGCAGAACACTGATGGCTCTATGGTTTTCAAATAGTTGAGAATCGCCTTTTTTATACAATGGTTTCACCATAGCTGATTTTAATTGTGTTGGGAATATGCCATACATGAAAGAATTGTTAAGCAAATATGATAAAATATCACAAATAACTGGAACAATTTTTTTAACGACATAGGCAGGAATACAGGAATATCATCCTCACCGGAGGTATATTTGTTCTTAATTTTATTTGCTGCAGATAAAATATCAGTGGAGGTGATTTTTTTCATTGGTATGGCTCAGGATTATATGAAATGTTACATTGGAATGGAATAGCACTAAGTTGTGAAGTTAAAGTTGGAATTATTGATACCAAATATTTGTTGTATTCATTTGCTATTTTCTGAGGATCACCATTTATATTGCATACAGAATTCTTTACTTGGCCTTTAATTTTATTGCAGATGCTCCACATACATTTATTTTTGTTGTCAGAACGTTCTATCCTTTTTTTGAATTCATCTTTCTTTGAATTCATCAATAGCATATCATATTCTTGTTTCACTTTAGTATATTCGCATTTGAAAGAACTGTTACATCTAGATAATGTTAGCAATGTATCTAATTTGTTTTTTAGTTTGCTGATGTTTTCATTGTTCAAGTACTTGATTTTTTTACAGTTTACATTCACATGCTTTGTAGGAAAACATTCATTAAATATAATTAAAAAGTGATTCATAAAACAGTTCCACTGGCTGTTGGCATCTGTTAACTGAAATTTGTATATTTCCTCCCAGTTTTGCTCCCTTAACAGAACAATAATGTTCTGTACATTTTCATCATTAAAATATCTTCTATTTACATAATTAATTTTTTTGTTCATTTCGACTTTGAATTTTATCAGTTGAGCCGCATGATCTGATGCATGAATATCGGTTACTTCTGTTGTGTAATCTCCTTTGAAATTTGTAAAAATAACATCGGACGTCGGACAGGAGAACAGGTATAAAGCCGGCCGTGAAAGTTTACGTTCTTTGATTGTCTAAAATCCTTAGACAATGGTGAAGCCATCTTGGATTTAGCAGCGCCATCTAGCGGTTGACGATTTTCGCCTATACTCGAATTACTCTATTAACCTCTCATTATCTGCTACATTGGGAAGGAATTCGCTTAGAGCTTATATTTGAGGTATTCTATCTTGCTCATTCCGCAGTCCTCTCTCTTTTAGGGCTAGTCTATGTCTATGTGCATTGTTCAGAGAGATTTTTGAACAATGCTATGTGGCCTTCGTCTGTCCGCCTGTGATGATTCACGCCCACGCCGGTTCCACAGAATGGTTCCTTTTTCAGATGGGAAGACGCGCCATCTACTTCAAAATAGCCAAAATTATTCTCTCTAGAAATTTTTTTCATATGGAACGTTACTCCGCTAGAAATTAGATTTATGGAAGATTGACGACAGAATCGCCAGAAATTCACAAGAATTTGGCCACGTCGTGCTCTTAATAGTGCGCTCTTCCTAAAATGCGATAAATATCTGTTGTTCAAAGATAGGATAGTTTGGCAATGAATGTGTGAAGAGGATTTGAAGCTTTTTTTCACGCCATTCTACAGTATAACTTCGATATTTTCGTTCACTTGACAGTGCACGACGAAGTTTCTTCCTCTGACAGGCGAAATAGGTGCAGATATCTGTGTCAGTTCGACCATTGTTTACAGAAAATTAGGATAGTTAGTCAATGGCTGTGTAAAAAGGATTTGAAGGATTGTTGTTACGCCATCTACACTATAATGCCGATATTTCCATTCATTCAACAATGCACGAGAAAGATTACTCCTTTGACGGGTAAAATAGGTGCAGATTTCTGTGTTAGTTCGACCATTGTATTCGGCACCGTCGAATGGATGCAGACGTTTGAGAAGGTTGAGAATCGCTTATTTTCGTTACATCTGATGGACAGGTCTGTAACAGGACCGGAATCGATTATTTTATCATATTACTGTATCTCTCACTTGCATTAGATATATTTATACGTTTCCGTCATTGGAAAAATACTTTGAAGGTTACTTTCACCATCGTATAGAGATATAGTTAGCTGTTTGTGTGTTCTCCTTTTTGTGGGTCGCTGTCGTTGCTGTTTTTTGATTGTTGTGTTCAAGTATTTCATCCTATTTCGAGTATTACTGAATCATTAAACATGGCGCAGTCAGAAAAACAATAAGTTTGAATTGTAGACTTACGCGTGCAACCGATTTTTGAGGACATATTCAAAGATTTCTATGAAAATGTCGATCGTGGGTGGAATGCCAGTGAAGCTACCTCCAGATTTCGATTTGCAAGGAAGAAACGCTGCAAATGAGTGGGTATATTGGAAGATAGCATTTGAAGACTATCTCATGGCCACAGGAAATCATGAATCCGACGATCGTGTGAAAATTTCGATTTTGAGAAACTTGATGGGAAGTGAAGCTGCTAAGACAATATCAGTTTTTAACATTCCAGCAGATAAGACTAACGATTATAAATATTTGATTCAGTCAATTGAAAAGTATGTCAATCCACGAGTCAATGAGTGCTACGAGAGATATAATTTCTTGAAGAGAACCCAGAAAGAAGGTGAATCTTTTCAAAGTTTCTTGACAGATTGCAGGAGTTGATCAAGACATGCAACTATAACGTCATGGATCCTAATGAGTCAGTGGAAGATAAAGCCCTGAGAGATAAAATCGTTATGAATATAAGAGATCCAAACACCCGTGAAGCCTTACTGAGAATTGAAAAGCTCACACTAGAAAAAGCAATAAACTTCTGTATAACTTCGGAGCAAAGCAAGTCACAGAATTCACAGTTCGAGCAAGAAGGCAACGCAGATGTGTATTTCGTGAGGAGGAAGCAAAGAGACAGGACAGTGAGTAGAGGCCAGAGTGAAAGTCAAAAAAGTGAGAAATATAATAGTAGTCAGTTTGAATGTATGAGATGTCAGAGTACGCATGGTCGAAGAGAATGTCCTGCTTATGGTAAAAAATGTAAAAAGTGTGGAATTCTCAATCATTTCGCGAAATCTTGTCGGGTGAAAAATGTGAAAAATGTAGAGAATGATAATTCTAGTTCTGAGAGTTCAGATGAAAGTATTTTTGTACGTAGCGTTGAAACACCAAAAATGACATCTCGACGACAATTTGTAAACAAAGCATCTGGGATGAAATTATCCAGATTGAGAATAGAAAAGTAAATGCCAAAATAGATACTGGAGCTGACGTTAGTGTCATGCCTTTGAAAGTTTTCAAAAAAGTAGGTGGTAATTTGAATATCAGGTCAACTGATTATATTTTGAAAGGTTTTGAGGGGACTTTGGCGAAACCACTAGGTGTTGTCAATTTATGCTGTAAATATAAAAACAAATCTATTTTTGAAGATTTCATGATTGTAGATGGTGCAAATCAAGTTCTTCTAGGTGGTAAAGCATGTCTTAATATGAGATTGATAAAAAGAGTCAGTACTGTCACGGAAAACAAGAGGGGTCATGAAAAAGAATTATTCATAAAGGAATTTTCAGATATTTTTGAGGGTTCAGGTCAATTTCCTGGTAAGCATACGATTACAACCATCGAAAATTTTGAGAGTGTCAGTTATCCACCAGTCAGAATACCTGTTGCCATAAAAAAACCTTTGAAAGCAGAATTAGATAGGTTAGTAAAACGTAATGCTATCGTAAAAGTTGATGATATCAACCCCCGTGCAAGTATTAATCGTATGGTCATAACTGAAAAAGCAAATGGTAAAATTAGGCTATGCTTAGACCCTTCTGATTTGAACAAACAAATAGTCAGGAAACCTATTTTAACAAAAGTTCCGCAAGAAATCAGTTCGAATTTGATAGGGAAGAATTTTTTTTCCGTTTTTGATTTATCTGAGGGGTACCTCAGTTGAGACTTACTGATGAATCATCTGGAAATGCTGTTTTGCTACTCCTATGGAATTTATAGATATGTAGTTTTGCCATATGGATTATCTAATTCCCGATTTGTTTCGGAACAGTTGATAAATACTTCGGGGATATTGAGATGTAGAAGTATGTCACGATGATTGATTATTCGGGTAAACCGAAGATGAACTGTAGGGCCGTGAAGAGGTTATTCGGGCAGGAAATAAATGCAAATTTATAAGACGGTCCTACACACAGTTAAATTTTGGGTCATATTTTCCTCTCTGGTTGGAAGTTGATCCGATCGTTCGATCGCTTTTACTGAAACCTCCGGGAAACGAAAGAATTACGAATTATAGGTTCTTTCTTTTCGACTTATACCGGGTTGACTACGTTTGCACCCTCTTTCGCTCCTAAACTGTAGAATGGCATGGCTTCCGCTCCTGGGCTTTTGAAGTTTAGATTATTATTCCGCCTGCACTTGTACCTTTGATCCCTGAGAAAGCGTGTTCTGTGATGCTTCGATTCTATTGGAAGTTGTTTATTCCGGTTCTGAAATCTATTAATTAGTTCTTGTGCTTCTGAACTTGATGATGCTGAAATTGGTTTGCCCGAAGGAATTATTGCATTTTTTCGCGTGACGAAATTTCTTTTGATTTTGTCCGGGTTGTGTTCTCGATCCCCTTATTTCTCTGAAAACATTTGTAAATGGTTCGTCGACTTCCGTCTCGACTTACTTTTGAGTATTCCTGATGTTTTTTGTGCCGGTTCCCTTTGCTGATTGTTGTCCGTCGTCTTCTATTCTCCGTGATCCCGTTGTTGAATGGTTCCTCGTTTCGACCCTCCTGAGTGAGAAGTGAAGAATTTGGACTGAGATCCTCTTTCATTCTGGTATTATTCTGGGTGGCCGAGTGTATCCTCCTTGTCCGTATTCCGATGATTTTTTGTCGAGAGAGTTTTTTTTTTTCCGTTATTGTTCCTTTGTCTTTTTTTTTTATTTTGTTTTTTTTTTTTGGCTTGTGTGTTTTTTTTTGTGTCTGGAGAAATTTGCATAACTCGAAGGAACTTTGTTGCCTCACTCTGTACCGGACTTACCATTCATTAAAGTTGGTGCAGACTATTAGATTATGGTTCGATATCTATTTAGTAATAATCGATCATTTCTCCACTGGATTTCTTTGTCGAGAATGAAAGACAAAACTTCGGGAAGTGCCTAAATGAAATGCAAATGTTTTCACTATGTTTGGGTACCCGCGACTATAACCGATAATCTGCCATTTGTTTCGGTTGAATGCAAGGAGTATTACGAAAAAAAGATATATCTGTGATTAGTTGTTCACCCATTCCCGAGCAATGGCTGGCTGAAAGCTGTATCAATTTGTAAACAATACTTCGTAATGTAACCACGATAGTACTGACTACGGGAAGCATATTAGAGTATACTACTCCTATTATCATTTGAAAGCATCGCCATCTCAAATTTTGCGAGTAGACGTTTGAACAATTTACTTGACACACTGAAACCTAATACGAAACTATTTTGGAAAGAATAGAAAGAAACGCGATCGAAATTGACTGCGTGGAGTGTGATTGAAGGGGGATGAGTGTGTGACTGATGAAGATTTGGGTTCTGAGAGGGAGACGATCGTACTGGGTTGTTTGATGTTGGGTTTTGACCGTCTGCGATCGTACCTGATGAGAATTACCGAACTACTTGATTAATTTCAAGCAATGGGTGTACTAGATTCTCCGTATGACTATCGGTATAGAGTATCTCGATACGGTAGAAGGATTAGATCTCCCAGACGCTTGAACCTTTGATCATTTTCATTGTTAGTATTTATTCTAAAGGGGAAGGTGTTTGATGTGTATCATCCTATATTATGTGGAAGATCAGACTGTCAGATTGACATGTAATTTTTGAAGTTAGATGTTACAGTATTTCAACCTTATGGAGATATCATTTGAAGGGATGGATACTACGGGTAGATGGCAATAGTGATTTCGTTTCCAAGTCATGTCTTTTCTTACGTTTTTCTTACGGAAGTCGTAACCTGAATCACACATTTTCTTGATTACTTATACATAATACTAAAAGATGGCAATCAGTTCAGGAACAGAAGTAGAATTGGTCAATATCGTAGATCATTCATGCTTAAACTCTTATTTTCTTTATGAACTTCTATCGTCAACTCTATTCTTAAGCTTGATTATCTTTTTCTCAACATTTCAGTCAAACTGACAGACAGAACTCTGCACCTATTATCCCTTCAGAATATGAAACTTCGTCGTACATTGTCAAGTAAACGCAAATATCGACATTATACTGTAGATGTCGTAATAAAAACGCTTCAAATCCATTTTACACAGGCATTAACTAATATTTCTATAAAGAATGCTTATAATATGTTTGTTTAACTAGTGTCTGCTGAATGGCGCCTCTCGGCTTTAAAATGTAAAATGTTAGGGTTTCAAGGACTCGGCTTTAAAATGTAAAATGTTAGGGTTTCAAGGAGCATCACAGTTTGTTTTTATAGGAATTATAAAAACAAACAGAGAAAAAGTTGAAATGTTCCTTCTCGTGAAATTCGAACGAATCTCCGACCATTTTTCTGCCGACTTCGAAAACATCCATGCAACAAATTTTTGTAACAGGACTTGAGATTCTGAAGCTGAAATCGCGAAGATTTTATACTTGTCTATGACATCTAACCTGAAATGTATCAGTTTCGACCTTCAGGCCTTGTGGAAATGTAACATATAAATATATGTATTAGAGGAAATAGTCCCTCCTCTCAGGCGTTTATCGTACTGCCAAAGGGTTGCACTGATTATGCATTTTTATTCTCGTTCATTGGTAAAAACCGAAGTTTGATTCCTCGCTGCTTTCCTTGTCCCTGGAGTCATACTAGAATTAAACGGAGTTTATGGAAGGAATCTGACTTATTATTGCCAAGAACCATAACGAGAAAAACGGCCAGACCGTCCTTGAAAGTCTTTTTGCTTCTTGGCGCCCAACGTGCGGCTAGTGTTTGGATTCCTAGATAACATGGCTTTGGATAAAACACCACCTTATGCACTCCGAAGTGAAGACCAACCACCAGGGTGAGTTCCCTCCCAGCCTTCCCTCCAAGAAGATATCTACAAAATGAAAAGTGGCAAAAGCTATGCAGCAAATGAAATGATCTGAAAATTTGGGTGCTGACAACTTGAACACTATACAAACTGAATCCATTTGCCCAAATTCATGAAGGTGGCAGGGTCCTTAATAAAATTATTGCTGGAGCTCTACCTCCCCCTGAAGTCGCAATTCCCGGAATTTTTTTTTGAATCATAAGTTGGAGCATTTCCAAAAGGTTCGTCACTGTTTCGAAATGATAAGGAAAAATTGAAAATATTGCTGAACTTAATTGCTGAAGTGACCAAGGTATTTTACATTCATATTTGTTACAGGTCATATTATCCAATCTTAGATAACATTTTATTTTCTTCGAACTTCACTTCGGTCAATATATACAATGGATATAAGATTCTGATATCTTGTAGTTACTGCAATAGCCTGTTTCGATGATGCAAGTTTGTCACTGCAACTCCAGAAAATTGCATGTATTCATGCAAGTTTTTCGAGTTGCATGAATCTTTTTTGGTGCGATAAGTTGCAGCGACTTAGTTATTTCTATGGTGAATTTGTTGCCGCAAACCACAAATATGTGGTGGCATCATTGTGAAGAATATTGATTTTGAACATTTCAATTATTTTTCGAGATTTGAGGTATCAAGTTGAGTAAAAAGGTGATTTAATAACAATATCAATTAGTAGAAATGAATATATCAGTTGTGATAATATAGACGTTCATCTTGTAAACATTCAGTGCTTTTTTTTTATATTTTTTTGGGTTTTTTTTTTGTTTTTTTGTTTTTTTGTTTGTTTTTGGTGTGTTTTTTTGGTGGTGTTGGACTTGTTATTTCTTGGTGTTTGTTGCGCCTTGTGGTGGTTTGTGAAGAATATTGATTTTGAGCATTTCAATTATTTTTCGAGACTTGAGGTATCAAGTTGAGTAAAAAGGTGATTTGATAACAATATCAATTAGTAGAAATGAATATATCAGTTGTGATAATATAGACGTTCATCTTGTAAACATTCAGTGCTTTTTTTTTATATTGGCAATGCAAGCTGACAGCTAGATGACATATCTCGCAGCGACAAGTCGCCGCGAGAAGTTGCAGCGACAAAATTGCATCGTCGAAACGGGGTGTTAAGCAGAGTTCATGTAGGAACGATTTTCGGGAAGAAATTGCGATCAAAATGAGATGGAAATCGAACACTGGAATATCATTGGCGATTTTTTAGTTACATCTCTCTCTATTCGGACGAATTTTGAAAATTTCGTACCATCATGAATCCATCTCTATAGCCTGTTTCGACGATGCAAGTTTGTCGCTGCAACTCCAGAAAATTGCATGTGTTCATGCAAGTTTTTCGAGATGCATGAATCTTTTTTGGTGCGATAAGTTCCAGCGACTCAGTTATTTCTAGGGTGAATTTGTTGCCGCAAACCACAAATATGTGGTGGCATCATTGTGAAGAATATTGATTTTTGAGCATTTCAATTATTTTTCGAGACTTGAGGAATCAAGTTGAGTAATAAGGTGATTTGATCACAATATCAATTATTAGAAATGAATGAAATCAGTTGTGATAATGTAGACGTTCATCTTGGTAACATTCAGTGCTATTTTTTAATATTGGCAATGCACACTGACAGCTAGATGACATATCTCGCAGCGACAAGTCGCCGCGAGAAGTTGCAGCGACAAAATTGCATCGTCGAAACGGGGTGTTAGAAGGATGAGATAAATAATCGGTGGAATAGGAACCGTTAATTGACGTAGAAGTGAAAACTTCTGTCACATCAATAACATCAAATTTAGACCAGTTGTACTAGACGCGAAATAAGTTCTCGGAGAGCTCAAGTGCTTTTTTGAAAAAATTATTTTATTACAAAACTTGAATCTAAATGAAAACAATGTGAATTGTTCGAGACCTGAATTACAACTGATTCGAACAGAAAGAATTATGTTAACATCTTGTTCGAAAGACGATACGCTGCGGCAGCAGAATTAACATTTTCTTCGAAAAGGCGTCGAACTCGGTGAGATATTTCCTTCCCCTGAAGATTCAAATCCGGAGGGTTAGCAGGGGATTTGAACTTCTGAAAGGTCCAATGATGGCTGGTCGTTTTCCATCTTCTTCGATGAACAATGCTTTGACTGGGTGTTCTTATATAAAACGAACCCAAACGATTGTAGATCCGCATGGAGAATAAAATGATTGTCCATATGCTAAGGATTTGTGTTACGTTGCTGAAGGTCAAGCTCAGTTGGTTTTCGATTATCATCTTTTTGATATTCTGGAGGTGGTCGAGTTCGATTTCTTCCAAATTGATCGTGAGGTCTTCTTTAGGTGATTCGTCTCTGTCTGTGATCAGGCAGCCTACTTGTATTTCGAATAGGTTTGTGCCTTTCACTGTCACGATTTCTTCTTGGTTGTAGCAGGTTATTTTAATTTGGTCGATTTCTGGAAGGACGATTACCCATTGATTTTCTCCGAGTCTTTGGAATATAGGGTGTTTCAGGTTTGTTGACAAGTAGAGGTGTTTTTCAGGCTCAGCAGTTGGACTTCGCATCGGTTTTCTTCTTGATGTTCGCGGGGTTCCATTTCATCACACAGGTAAGAATGAGGTGTGATTTTCGTATAAATGTCGCTCGAATATGCGTAGTACAATTTATTTATTGGCAAAAATTATTTTTTTGATATAATAACCTTGAACTGATCCTTTTCTGGAAAGGGAATGGAATACATGTAGAATAGGTCAAATTTGAGTGTAAATGTTATTTCTCCAATAAAAGTACATTTTCTGGAGTAATTTCTAGTGGAAATTGGTTCTGATTGAATTTCTTCGATTTGAGTTCATTGGAAAAATCCTCTGTCTTTATAATACTGGGGTGCATCATACCGAGTCTTGAAAACATAATTGAGTTCCCAATATCTTGATATCAGTATAGATAAAATCACTTCATACAGGCTAATGACTTCAATAAAAGTATTCTTGATATAAATTGAATTCTCGTGATAAACTTGACCTTGCACAATTTTTGAAATTTGCTTTATTTTGGACTCGATGAGTTTTTCATTGTGGATTACCTTTTGAATAGTATTGTTGAATTCATTGATTGCTTCGATAGACAAGGAATTTTGCAGTTTTATACACGAAGCCAATTCTTTTCGGTTATTTTCCAATTGTTCGATGAGTTTTTGGTATTGTTCGCCATCACTTGCATCTAAATCAGATATAGCTTTGGGAACTGATTGATTAGACCGCGTTTGATTCTATTCGGTTGTGGTAAAATTTTTCTACTTTATTTTATTAAGTTCATAATTTCCACAAAATTTGAGGTATCATTCAGATACAACGAGTTTTTGTTTACTACAAAGATTAATTCACTAGACTCATTATTTGGTTCACTTCCGAAATTATGTTCTTAAGATCGTAGTAATGAATTATAAAAAAAAAACTTCTCGAATTTTTGCTGTTCCCAGTTTGAGTGGAACTATACCGGAATTTACGCCAAAATTTCTCATTTTCACTTCCGGGAATTCTGAGATCCTAAGAAGTATTTTAATTTTATGAAGACCAAGTAGTTCTGATATCACGGAGTTTTTGAATTCTGTTCCGTTGTCAACAACAATTTGTTCGGGGACACCGTGGTGTGAAGAAAATTGAATTAGGTGATCTACTATTTCTGTACTTGGAGAGGGAATTTAGATGATATGCCTGTGCGTATTTTGAAATGCTGTCTATAATCGGTAGAAATTCATTCTGTTCTAATATAAAAGTATATGTATGATTTCAAACGGTTTGGTAGAGTAGTTCGTATTTGCTTTGCTGGCATATTTCGCATTCGTTTATGAATGTTTGTATCGAATTTTTCATGAATAGCCAATACTTTCCTTTGATACGTTGAAGAGTTTCGTCTATTCCTCGGTGTTTTTTTCATGGTAATTTTGATTAATTTCATGCAGGTTATCTTTATCGGTAATATCAGTGAATTTTTTAGTGCATTTTTTTAAGGAAGAGAATTTGAAAAATAGTTGAATGACTCTTGTGATTGGTTCGTAAAAGTACGGATCGTCAAAATATAGGTAATATTGAAATTAAGGATTGAAAAAGGTTTTAACAAAGTCGATCACCTCTCTCTCGAATTTGTTTTTTGAAAGTTGAAGGGGAATTTTTTCCGAAAAAAAAATTATGTATTTCGGTTCTCGATAGTGCGTCTGCGTTAGTATTTAGGGCACCTTTCTTATTTATGAAGTTATAGTTATATTCGTCCAATTTGATGCGCCAACGAGTCAATTTGGAATTAGGGACTTTTAATGAGAAGAGTCATTGCAATGGCTTATGATCGGTCACGATATTGAACTTTCTGCCGAAAATATAGGGCCGAAAATATTTGGTGGACCAAACAATAGCCGAAGGCTCTTTCTCTATGACTGAATAATTTTGTTCGGAAACATTAAGAGAACGAGATGCGTAGGCAATGGGCAAATCTTGCCCAATTAGTCCTTGTGAGAGAACTGCTTCCAAGGCTACATTATTTGCATCCGTAGTAAGGTTAAATGGTTTCGAGTATTCCGGGTATTGCAATATTGGTTCCTTTATGAGTGAATTTTCGCAAGTTTCGAAACACGTTACAAATTCCTGGTCATGACCTATTTTTGTCCTTTTTTAATGTTGAGAATATAATTATGTCGTCTAGGTAGACAAGGCATTGTTCGTTTTGGATTTCTCTGAAGATGTAATCCATCACTCTTTGAAAGGTAGTAGAAGCATTTTTGAGCCCGAATAGCATACGAAGAAAGTCGTAGTGCCCATTTTCGGCATTAAATGCTGTTTTTCTATATATTCCTTCACCATTTCAATTTGATGGAAACCGCTTGCTTAGTCAAGCGTAGAGAAGTATTGACACCTACCAAGTTTGTCTAACAAATCGGTTATGTTAGGTAATGGGTATTTGTCGTCTACTGTTTTATAATTTAACTGCCTGTAATCGATGATGACTCATTTTTGTTTAGCAGAAGTATCAAGCTTCTTGGGTATTACCCAAATGGGTATTTAACATTTTTTGTATCTGTTTTTCTACCTCTTCTTTATATATAAAGGGGTAGCGATACGGTCTAGAATAAACTGGGGTATCATCGGTTGTTTTGATTTGGTGTTTTATTCGATTGGTGAAGGTTAATGGCATATTTTCGTGGTGAAATATATCTGAATATTCCTTACAAAGATTCAAGATTGCATTTTTTCCTCGCCCTTCAAATGATCAGTTCGAATTTTTTTGGGGGTCAATGTCTTGTTCTGGACTATCATCAATAAAATTTAAATCGATATCTTGGATTTCTTGTCTAACAAATTTCTCAACTATATTAGTTGATTTTTTTTTTATTTGTATTTTTTTTTTGGGTTACGACACCACGTTGTTTTTTGCCATATCTGATTGTTTTATTCGTGCCAACATTTTTTTGTCTGTAGAGTGATTGTGTATCACATTTCGTGATGTTGTTTTTTGTATTTTCTGATAGATGGAAAAATCTGAAGTTAGTCGTTCGGTAGTATTATTCAAAATTGTGGTGAAAGCTTCAATATTTCTGGCAATAGTAAAACTTCCTGGTATTTCACAATTATGGATTTTTTCATGGGGAATTATGATTTCACTGTCTGCTATTGAACTTTTTATTTTGGTGATCTGTTGTTTTCTAGGGTTCATTGAAATGAGGTTCAGTTCTTGTTTTGTTGGCTGAAATGAAAGTCTAATTCTAGTATGAGGAGTCACCAAATATCCTTTATTGAAATTGATGGTAGCTTGTAGATATTTTAGTTTATCAAGTCCAATGGATTATGGAATTCAAACAAAAAATATTTCAAGTTATCTGTTTTAGGCAGTTTGAAAATTCGTGAGGCGGGTATTGAAGCACTAAATTTATGAGTGGATTTTTGGAATACTGTCGATACTATGAAATGTTCGTTTCAATCAGGTTTGGAAAATATTTGAAAGCTATTTCTGGGCCAATAAATGATTTTGTTGATCCGGAATCGATTAGAATTTCGGCATTGATTTGGGGAAATACAATGAAGAATAGTTCACTTGGTTGAGTATTATTAAATGAAATTATTTGTGGTTCTACGTCTTTTGGTGGTGCTGAGGGATTTCTATGAAATTTTCATCATAGTTTTCAACATTCAGATCAATATCTTGTGAATTTTCTCAAAATGTTGTTTATTTTCATAACAGTATTGATCCATTTCCGATTGATTGGCAAATTGATCACTCAATTATTGGCAATATCCTGATCAATTTCAGCATTGAAAAGTTCTTCTGAAACGAATGTTCTTTGAGGTTTGACTCATAGGAAATGGCCTATATGATTGTTATGATGTTGATATGAGGTTGATGGGATTTGGCTTGAAAACATTCCTATTTTTAGGTTGTTTGAATACTTTGTTTGAGGAGTTCTGATGTAATTTTCATTGAAGAAATTCTGAAAATATGTAATATTGTCCTCTCTAATAATCACAAATTGTAGGGCTTCACGTGAAGTTGTTGGTTTCATGCAACGTACTGTCGTACCTAGGGTTTCTCTTAACCCTGCTTAAAAGGTTTTCAAAGCTAGATCTCGATAAAGATTTCGTTTTACATTTTTGGCTTCTGCTGTTAGTTCATATATATCGGTATAGCTACTCTATAAATTTACCAGGAGGTTATTTCAAATCCGACCGCATATAGCAATAAACCAGTTTTTCATATAGTGCGGCCTTTTCCATGAACGTGGTGAAAATTCATAATTGGGAATAATACTTTTACAAGCCATATTATGCTGTTTTATCACCCTTATCATGTCGTAACCGAAGAATGAATCCTTATTTTTTGGATGATGGTGTATAGCATCAAGCCCCCGTTGTTAAAAATGATTAATTATTTTATGAAAACATTTTCCAGGGTATCCCAACTCGTATTTATTCCTCCTCTCCAGAGCTTTCACACGTCACAGTAGAATAAACAACAATAAAATAATGGAAAACCTAATGTCTCCCTCACATATAATATCTGTCGTGATGTTCAAATTCTAACATAGGCTGGGTGATACATGAATAAATATGATGGACATTATGGGACTAAGCAAAAGTTCAGAGAATTGAGACATATTACAATTTTTATGGTAATACTGCGCGCATTGTTACGGTCGAGTGACATTTTTTGATTAAAGACTCAACCTGCAGTTTTTATCAACCTTTTCCAGTGCTTGTAGAGATGCATTTCGAATGAATGCCTTATTTATTTATGGGCCAGCTTGATAAAAGCAAAGATGACTTTACAAAAATATGAAGCAATGTATCTAGAGGCGCTGTTTCCGATATAAGTAATGGAATTCTATAACACGTGTGGAAAATTACGAAATTTGGAAAAATGAATTTTTGACATTTTTTATCGAACAACTCCATTATTGTAAAGCTATTGATCGTATTGGCAAAATGATTTATATCACTGTACTGGGATTCACACTTTGAAAGGTGAGGCCTCATTAATCCATTGTTCGCATAAGTTTGGGGGTTGACGTTCGTCAACTGGTTGACGAAAAAAAAAACATTTCTTTGAAAGGGATGGAAAATGTATATGACCAGGAAATTGTACGTGTGAATTCTCCCTGAGTGTACACATACTAAAAATGCTCTTTTCCTCTTTGTCTGAAAGTCCTCAATCAGCATACATATTCATCAGGATATAATCTGCATTTAGAAAAATGATTATTCAGGGACAATTTTCAACCCTTCCCCTCTCTAAATTTATATGGGAAGAATACAAAAGGAAGAAAGAATCTATTTTAAAAAATTACCATGTGACTGCAACTGACTCACATAGAAGTAACTTTTTTTTCTTCAATCAAATAGAATGGAGAATGAAGAAATACAGAGTGTCAACATTTGTAAACAAAATAATTTTTTCGTAATAAATATTTGAATAACCCTTTAGCCGATCTCATTGTAATTTGACAGTGTTGTTTTGAGCAGTGGGGGGCTTATGTAGCCTCAACTTTTGTATTTTTTCTCAAGCAATTGAAACTCAAACTTGATATATAAAATCCTAAAGAACAAGAACACGTGAACCAATATGACGTTGAAACTTGTTGACACCTTTAATGAATACAAATGAAAATTTACATGAAAAATCAGCAAGTACACCTCGGTTGTTTATGGTTTGATAGTTTGTAGTTTTTAATTTGTTGTGACAGTGCCATGCAATGAAGTGATTTATTTTTTTCTCAAAAACAACGCAATGTAAAATAAAAAAAAGGACAAAATGAAAAGAATCAGTAGCGCACATTTTTCTGGTAAAGAATATTGGTTGAGATGACTTGAAGATTTCCATCAAAATTGAATTTAGCCAGTCATTACCCCAAATGAAACTACCGAATTTCAACAAAATCGACTGAACATCATTGAAATATTTAGGAAAAATTATTTCTTTTACAAATGTGACACCCGTGTTAGTGTCTTGAAAATGAGGTAACCGGACTCATGCTTTAATGAACTTTTCGTCTTGGTATTCTTCAAGGAATCACTCCTTTGAGTTTGGCCACGTACTTACATAACAACCTGTATATATGTAACATACAAGATGTATATTGTGTGGAAAATGGCCGACAGTAAAGAGTGCCGCCCAAGTGGCTCACCTAAACTTTGCAAAAAGTGCTCGAAAGTTGCCCACACAAGTGTGTAATATGTGGTACTGTTTCACATAACAGCTGTGTATCCAAATTGAAAAATGTGTGTTTACTTAGTGAAACGGATAAACTAATAAATTGTTGCGGTAGCAGAGACGACCTTAATTTGTCATTCAGAAGTGCAAATGGTGACGAAGAAAGTGATATTTTCAAGAAGGAAATCAACTATCTGAAAGTGATTATCAAAGAGAAGGATATGGTAATCTCCCAACAACAGGACAACATTCTGTCACTCAAATGCCAGACCGAATTGTTGAACAAAATAATGAACAATACAAATCTTGCTTCAGTACCAGTTGCGCCACCTATATCTGAAGTTCCTAATTCGAAAAGAATAACAGCTCAGACCGTAGATAAGGCGACAGCAAAAATACCCAAAAACAATAAAACAATCACACCGGCCCAAGTGTCCAATGCCATCGCTTGTGCGCAGTTAAGCCAGCGACCGAATGGCTTAGCCTGCAAGGAACTGGAGAAAACGACAACGAAGTTCGATGGGAGTCTGAAAAGCAGCATGAACCGTGATGCGACAGGGAGTAGTAGTGTTGATCCACAACAGACGAATCAACCGGAACCTTCCAATGTAAACAGATCTGAGGCGTCCTCTAAAGCCGCCAGTACTCAATCTCAAATCCAGAGAAAAACTCCTCGGCCACAACCTATTATAGGAAAGTTAGAGGTAAAAAATAATCTTAATATCAAAACAGTGACTCGACATGCTTATTTGCATGTGTATAAATGCCATCCAGATATGACTGAAGACGAATTAAAGTCTCTTCTGAGTGAAGAGTTTCCGGAAGTAACAGTCCTGCAACTGAACTCAATGTTTCCCACCATTTACTCATCTTTTAAGGTAACGATTGATTTACCAAACCTCTCGAAAGCCTTGAATCCAGATCTGTGGCCAAAAGGTGCTTTCGTAAATAGGTTTTTTCACCGGCGACGAACCCACGACCAAGTTTTGTAGACAATAGCGATTTTTCTGTTGAATTACATGATATCGAAAAAAAATGTTTTGGTATATTTCATCTCAATATTCAATGTCTTTCTAATAAAATCAATCGATTATATATGTTTTTAGAAAGTCATGATTTTGACATTATCTGTTTGTCGATTAACATTCAAAACTACTCTCTCTCCACGTTTTTTTGTAGAAAAACTAATGAGTATGGTGGCGTGGCTATTTTTACCAAATCTCATCTCAAATTCAAAAAAGTTGACTGTCTTAATTTTTCAGAGGAGTTTCATTCCGAGTTTTGTTGTCTGGAAATCATAGATATGAAAACTTTGGTTGTCTGTCTATACAGATCTGGAGCTGGCGATTTCGATGTTTTTTTATCAAATCTTGAGTCTTTGCTTGAGGAATGTTTCCGGAAATTACGTAAAATTATATTATTAGGCGATTTCAACGTCAATTTCAGATCAAACTCAACTCATCTTCAAGAATTAATCTCTCTTATATCTTCTTTCAATATTGAAGTTACAATCTCTGATTATACAAGAGTGTCGGTGCCCTCTTCAACATGCATAGTCAATATTCTTACAAATTTGAATAGTAGTGGCTTTTCAACTGGTATTATCGAACCATGTCTATCAGACCATTTTGGCCAATTCATAAACCTGAGCGAGAAAGTGTCAGAACCACCAATAATCTATCGAAGATGTATCAGTATAAGAAACATCGAAAAATTGAAACAAGCGCTGTCTGAAGCTAACTGGAATGTGATATGTCAGAATACACTCCCACCCGACGTTTTTGCCAACAACCTTGTGACTGCTTTGGAAAAATATTCATTGGAATTTTTCCCACTCAAAAAAGTTAATCCATTCAAGAAATCACCAGTGTCGTGGTTGAATGACTCTCTCAGGCAAATGAGGGACAATTTATCATGTATCAAATGTATTTGCGATAGCTCAAGAAATGTTGAACATTTAGCCGTCTATAATCAGCTTAGGAAAGAATATAGGAAGAAATTAAAAGAAGCCAAAAAACAGGCATATGGTAACTACATAAAAGATTCTGATAACGTATCCAGGAGCACTTGGAAACTTATAAACTATGAACTCAATCGAAATAACTCACGGAATACAAGTGAAATTTCTATGGAGGATTTCAACGATTATTTTGGTAGTATTGCAGATAATATCGTTTCTTCCCTGCCTAACACGGTGGATGATCCTTTGAAATTCATGAACAATAGTCATAATTCATCTCAATCTTTTTTTCTCACTCCCACTACTTCTGAAGAGGTGAGAGAGGCTATTAAGTCGCTGAAAAACTCCCCTTGTCTGGATTTTTATGGACTAAATAGTTATATCATCAAAAGTATCGTTGAATATATAATTGATCCTTTGACCACACTATACAACTTATGTTTCATTTCCGGAATATTCCCGGACAGTCTCAAGATTTGCAAATTAATCCCAGTTTTCAAAAAAGGCGATTCAAAAGTGATTGATAATTATCGCCCAATTTCAATAACCCCGATATTGGGAAAAATTTTTGAAAATCTATTGAAAAGCAGACTGGCTTCCTATCTTGAATGCAAGAAAATTCTAGACAATAGTCAGTTTGGCTTTAGACCAGGATTTTCTACCATAGATACTGTTCTGAAGGTGGTGGGCGGCATAGTCGAGGGCCTTGAGAAGGGAGAAAACATCGCAATTACCATGTGCGATCTCTCTAAGGCCTTCGACTGTGTTTCTCTTCCTATTCTTCTCGGAAAAATGGAGTTCTATGGTGTCAGGGGAACAGCCTTAGAGTTGTTCAGGTCATACTTGCATGAGCGTAAACAATTTGTATGTGACGATACTAAGTCATCGTCTGTAGTCATTGTTAGACATGGTGTCCCACAAGGGTAAATCTTAGGCCCTTTATTATTTTTGATTTTTGTGAATGATTTGAACTTCTTTATGGATCCTATAAAATGTATTCAGTATGCCGATGACACTTCTCTGATATCAAATGAGAAAGACATTTGGAAACTTTGTTCAATATCGAGTACTGCACAAAGTCAAGATTTTTCTTGGTTCACAACGAATAAACTGCAACTAAATAGGGAGAAAACTCAGGATATAATTTTTTCCTCAAAAAAATATCATAACTCTCAAACTTCTCATGCTAAACTACTAGGTGTCATTTTAGATAATAAACTCTCATGGTCAGCGCACATTGAGGACCTCAGTAAAAAATTAGCTTCATGCACTTTTGCTTTCAGACAACTACGTGATACCCTAAATATTGACGCGTTATTGAAGGCCTATTTTGCACTGTTTCACTCGAAATTGCAATATGGTCTAGTACTGTGGGGTAATTCTCACCACTCTACCAAGATTTTTAAACTCCAAAAAAAAGTCATGAGAATAATATTTCATGCTGGATTCAGAGATAGCTGCAGACCTTTATTCACCAGAAATAAAGTTATGCCTTTACCATGCGTTCATATTTTCCAATCCCTTTTGGAAATTCATAAAACAAAACACGAACTCGCTTCACATTCTGAAGTGCATAGTCATAATACTAGGAATCGCAACCATCTTGTTAAGCCCCGTTTTAGACTCAACAGATCTCGGAGAAACTCCCTGAATATAGATTTGTACAATCATCTTCCGGAAGAAATGAAAACTCTCCATATGAAAACTTTCAAAAAAAATATTCGACAATTTCTTCTGCACCATTGCTTCTATAGCACTCTTGAATTCCTTGAAACTCCATTTGAGATTTGATTTTTTTTTTCTCTCTTACTTCCAGTCCTCAGACAGGCATATCTTCTGTGCTAATTATATATTTTTTATAATATAACTTTTATATCCTCACATAAATGTAAAATTTTATGTCAAGTGACCTCTTTATATTTTTAATTCTGGTGTTTATGCCTTTATAGTATTCTTAAGAGTGTTTTTTCCTGATTGACTTGCATCAAACAAATATCTCCTATATGTAACGATGTCAAATAAAATTTCTATTCTATTCTATCAGCCATTGATTTTTTCCTATTTGAGATAAAAAAAAGCGCTAAGAAGAGCGTTTAGGAGAGCAGAGGAAGTTTTGCTCCGAAAATATTCACTAACATACAGGGTGTCCCCTAAATGTATGAATGACCAAACTTATGTTTTTTCAAGCGGAATATCCATTATATTTCCACTCGTTTGAATTCTTTAGGTTGAATGGGTTCATACCGAGTGGATCATAAGTTAAGATGGGATTTATGTCAACAGTGAATATTGCAGAATCAAAAATTTGTAATCACCCAATCTTTCGACCAAATGTCCTCAAGAACGGTGTATTTTAATTTACTATTCATATTATTACCGAATGATGCTTTTTCCATATAGGAAAAAACCGATACATTTTTCTCAGTTCCTTTCAAATGGAGCAACATGTGTATGAGGAAAGTATATAGTATTAGTTTTCAGAAAATGTAGGGTTTTTTCATCGGAAATGTAATTAATTTCGAGGCAAATTATGAAACGAATAATAAAGAGATTTTTCAATTAATTGTGGTTAAAAAAACGTAAATTCCATGAGACCTTAAATGTCTCTCACAGCCAGCTTTGCACAAAGTATATCATTGTTACCCTTAAAATTTTTATTGAAGCTGATGGCGATGGCAGATGACTTGTAGGTTGAGCGAGTTCCTTCAACATATTTGTGGTGAAGCAACGTTAATAGTGGTCATATGATCTGGTAAGTCCCATGTCGAACCCAATAACAAGAACTACTCTGATTCCTGCTTTTGCCTCCTGGTATAATTGGTTTCTTTCGAAAAACGTTCCTTCTACACTATCCAAAGATATATATATATATATATATATATATATATATATATATATATATATTATATATTTAGGAGCGTGAAGTTTGGGGACCTTGTTTCTTTTCATCCATTCATTTCTGCCTATGTCTCATATTAATCGGTACATCTCCCAGCATATTTGGTGAATATGGTTCAACATCAGACACATAACGTTAATCTTGCCTATTTACTTTTTCATTCAATTTTATATTTCTTAATGGCATTGAAAGATACCCCACAATCCACAACTCCGTTTTTGCTTGTTGACTGGGGATAACCAAAGTAATCACATTATTGTCAGGAACTGGATGGTGAACATTTTGAATATTTATTGTGATGAAGTAGAGTGAGATTTGAATCGATTTTTCATCAAAATTTTAATGTTTGTTTGCAGATTCTCAAGAAGGATAACGAATAATCTGATTTTCAGAAATGAACTAGTGTTGGATGGCGAATTGAGAGACACATCAAACGAGGAATCACAAGGCCGGCATAAAATTATTCAAATTATTGCTCAAAGTGAAATGAAAAAAACACTGAATGAATTTGAGCCGTTCAAACGCCACCACGTATCGCGCGTTTTGATAGAGATCAAAAGAAATGTCCAGTGTTTGTATATTCTGAGCGTATCAGTTTCTCAGACATATTTCCGGTTTCAATTGCAAGTATTATGTTGGCAGTTTGCAACATGGCCAACAAGGAGATAGACGTTTGTGAAGTAGCTCCCAAAAGTAAAGGGTGTAAAAAGGGCAATAGAAAGTTATCAAATGCTGTGAAGTGTGAAAACTGTAATGCCACCTTTCACGAAAGTTGTGCAAAAAATGCAACACCGTAACTTTCATCGATGTGACGGTGGTTGTTTCGGACAACCTAAGATTAGTGACCAAGATCTAGCATTTTACGATGCTTTGGATGCAAATGATATAAAGGTAGGTGATTCACAGTTATTGAGTTACTGTCTGAAACAGAATGACATTATGATAAATGAACTGAGAGAAAAAATTGTCATTTGAAATGAATATGTAGCCATGCTGAAACGGGCATAGGCGTGGTGCTGAAAAAACTGTGGAGCCCCAAGCTATGCAAAAAATGAGCCTCCAAAAAAAAACAAAAACAAAATGACTTAAAACAACATACTGATTAATCCAGATCATCTACCAAAACGAATGTTTCAGATGATGCACCTGTTGCTAGTTCTTCAAAAAATACCTCTTTATCAGTTAACGGTAAAGAGTTGAAAGGTATTCCTGACACGACATCATTGCACGTCTATCGATTGGATCCTGGAATGGCGGTAAATGACCCAAGTGAATATTTGAAGCTGTATTTCCCAGTATTAACGTGCGAATAAATAACAGCTAAATATAACAAGACGTACTCATCATTGAATGTGACCATATATGAATAACATTTTGATGAAGCCAAGATTCATCAAAATGACCAAATGGGGCATGTATACAACTTGTTTAGAACAAGGAAGGAACCCCATGTCTGCTACTTTGAAATGAGCGAAAATCAGATTTCGACAGTGGCTGGAACTTCCAGAGCAACATGTGGTGCTTCATCTCAGATCTATTGCTAATGCTAATCTTTTGCTAATAGTGACCTTAAAATTATATGTGTAAATTCTCAGTGCAATACTAATAAAATTATTGAAATTGAAATAATCATGAAGAAAAAGGTGCCGGCTGTGCTATACATAACCGAAACATGATGTAACGACATGATTGTCGGCTATTTATGTTTTGATGGTTAGTGTCACGATTCTTTTTTCAAAAATGTGACGAATTGCATGGAGGTGTTTTGATCTATGTTAGCAACCCCTCAGCATACAAGGTAACAGATCACATAATAAGTCTATCGGAAGAGGTAAATTTTGAATGTTGTTGTATTTCTTCTATTTTCGATGCAACCAATTACTCTCAGGTGAATTTTTATACGGCACCTGACACCTGATGATATTATTTGAGATGGAATGCCCCGGGGTGTTGTCGGCTTTCTATAAATTCTAGGATCATGCCTGAATAATAAGTAAACTGATAGGTGAAGTATACAAGGCTCTAATTCAATCATACCTGTACAGAAGAGGAGAACCTAGCAAACTTCTCTTCGTGGTGATGAGAATAGGGCCTACGAAAGGAAAGAACTCTGTTCATGGGACAACCAGAGCACAGGATGTACATCCTTTGGGTCAACATCACCCTCAAGAGGACAGAAAACGGTAAAGTTTCCAAAACAGTGGACAGGATTTGGCTGTTCTGAGTGTTGTTGGTACCGCAGCTCAACTTCACCGGGACGTGGGGTACTTGTGAGCAGCTGAACACACAAATTTCTCTATGGAAGTTAGAGTACATCTTTTTTTCACAAGACTGGCACTAAAAATTGTCACTCTCCTGAGCCGAAGGGGGCACCCAGAGGCTTTTTCCGAATGAGTGTCCTGTAGCGTCAGCTGTCAACAACCCAAACTTTGCCGACTTTCGGGGGAATTTGTGAGAAAAGGGGGTATCACTCGGGTGTCCGTGCTCTCCATGGTGAAAGACAAGGTTTCTCAGAACATCTTACATGAGTTTCAGATCCTTGGGTTGCGTGAATTGAAAGCAAGATAGGAATTTTCGGCAAAGGACATCGAATTCCATAGAGAAGCACGCTAGCTATGGAAACACCATTTTGCCTATAAATACCAGACCGATTTTCAGGTAAAGTCAGTTCGTCTTGGACCTTCTATCAAGTAACAACAATCACTTTGGACCTGAATTCTTCCTCGGTACCAAGCTCTATAATAAGAAAATGGAGTACCCGACAAGATCGGTCGTGACGCCATTAGATCTGGAACAAGAACAAGGAAACACAGGTCGGTAAGATTTTGGAACTGAGTATCCCGAAGTCTCACATTAACTTCTTCCAGAATTTCAAACCTAGTCATTCAAAGTTAGAGATTGTAAATGGGAAAATATCCAATCACTGAGTATGGAGAACCGCGTTATGGTAACGTCTCCAAATTGTAAGGGTTGAAATAACATCCGGGTTGTTTTACTGACCTGCCGCTAAATTGTGAAATGGTTGAACTGGGTACGTTTATATTTACTGCAATGTTACTCATACACTAGATATGGATCCTCCCTCACTATAGGAAATCAAAAAGAGTATGAAATGAACTACCAACATTTTGCTGTGCACGAATGAGTCAAAAAGATGGGGAGGACGGTATCGGGTTGATTCCCAGATGGTGTGCACCCAAAAAGATGAATCTCGCTGAGACAGAACCTGGCCAACTTCATGGTTGTGGGGGTATAGATGTACCAGATGCCCATTAACACAATTGGTGACAAAACATCTCTCACCGAACTTTGATAATTATTCAGCCTTTTACTACTATACAGGATATTTTCCTAAGTTAGGTATTTACTTTTCCGAATCAGATGAACTTCTTCTTCAAAGGAGAGATCACTCTAAATGTGATATCAGAAGTTTCAAACTCATCATGGATTGGTTATGTATTTTGAACGGTCAATAGATAATGTGTTAACCTTTTTTGTATTTCATTTCCCTACAACCCATGCAGCACATAACATCCAATGGATGTCCGTTTTACGTCCAGCTCAAGTCCAAACGTCCATGGATGTTGTACGTACGTATGGGATATGGACGTATAATGGATATTCCAGTTCTGTACATCCATGGTACGTACATGCAATCTACAAAAAAATGCTTCGGTATATTAATTTCATTACGCAATATCTTCATCGTACTAATTCGTTTTGATCCCAAATGGAAATTTATTTTATAAGTGAAAAACACTAAATAAGCTGTTCAATCGATGTTTGTGCAATATGTTCAGCCAATTGATGTCCATAAATCGACCTTACCTGTACGTCCAATCGTAAACATCCAATGGACGTCCAATTCATGTTCATGTATGTATTTAATGATATTGAATATATATAATCATATATTAATTCATTTATAGTATTAAAATCATCGATGGCACATAAAACTTTTTCTGTGGGCAAAATACCATTTGAGGATCTTGGACATGGTAAAATACATGTCATTTTGCTATTATTCTTATTTATAAGGATATTTTATGATTATTCAATATGTTTGAGTAGTCTGATAGTTGATGAAAATTCGTATTCACAAAAATATCAGTTTCCTCAAGCTTGAAGAAGCTATTGTATAGCAAAACACGTTTTGCTGTTTTGTAAGCCCATTGTCAGTGAGAATGGTACAGGAAACTGATATTTTTATTATGACATATATTATTATTCTCATAATTGATTCTACATGATCATTGACAAGTTTTTTTTTATGATTTCGTACTGAATTTGTTGCTATTCATATATTGAAATATGCAAAATGTTGTATTTGTTTTATAATTCAGCCGCGCACTTTATATTCAAGGGAGGTCCATTTTGTTCCCAAAGTGGAACGGCCATTGGATGTTCAATGGACGTTTTTTGAACAGTTTGGGACGTCCAATGAACGGCCATTGGATGTTCCATGGAGGCTTTTTGAACCAGTTAGTGACGTCCAATGAACGTCCACTGTTCCCCTCTTGGAGACAACATGTACGTTCATTGGTTGTCCAATGTAATCCCAACGGATGTATAAGTATGTCCAATGGACGTTCTCAAAGGACGTCCTCTATACGTCCAAAGTGGTGCCGTATGGGCCTCCACTGGACGTCCATTGGAAGTTTAACGTACGTAAGGGACGTCCAATGGATGTTTTAAATATCCAGAACTGACGTTCATTGGACGTACATAGGATGTACATGTGCTGTGTGGGAACTGGCAGAACTTTGTATCCCAAACGAACCTTACCAAAACCAAAACAAACACAACGTGGGAAAACCGTGACGATCAACGTGGCCGTATTTTAGCCGTACAGATAAGGCAGGGGTTGGTTCGGTTACATATTCATATATTCATTGATGAATCATATACAATCCTGAACTGTTGTCATAATCATTTTGATATTGTTATACTCTATGAAGAACATGTTGTTGACTACCTCCAGCTAATGGGGAGCAAAAAATGGTCTTTGCCGTATGCGAAAGGTGGAGTAATTCTGATTTTGGATAATGTGATTCGGTTAGGGAATGTCCAATCCAAATTTGAAAAAATAAAATTTCCTACAATTTTTGTAACCGCACTTTTTTTCGTAAGTCTGACGGGTGGCGACAGCGGACGAAACGTATACGATTTTTCAAAAAATCGTCCAACTGAATCTTTTAATGGTAAATTTTATAACAATAAATTACATTCTTATTGGGGTTAGCTATTTATATATTTAACATTATAAGGTAGTGCAACAACTACTTGCGAAGTTTTTTGGTCCAACTTCGTTTGTTACTTCTATTTATTATTTTTAGTTGTAGTAATGAGTATTAGTAATTGACCAAGTCAATATCCGACCAAAAAGCTTTGTAGGTAGTCGAACTATCTTTTATTGTGTCTCGGAGTGATATCAAATTGTGTGACTGTGAGTGAAATAATATCCTTATTTTGGATTTTCAATTCGTGCGAAAAAAAACCAGCTCTACATTGATGGATTAAGAATGTGTTCGAGTTCAGCATTGATCGAATCAGGTGCATTCAATTTGATCATATTCGTTATAAAGTATATATATATATATATATATATATATATATATATATATATATATATATATATATATATATATATATATATATATACTGGAGTTTTAATCTCGACGTTTCGGCTCCGATTTTGGAGCCATTTTCACGAGGTAAATGTGACTTCACGCTGAGGTCTCAATCTGCCTACTCCTCAGGTGTTGTCACAGGGGGCAAGGGTTTGTGACTTGACGCCGAGGCCTTAATCTGCCTACTCCCCAGGTCTCGTCACGAGTTCTTTCTAAGGTCTCAATCTGCCTACTCCTTAGATCGAACTGAGGTATCGAGGAATGTTGGGTAGTATTTATAGCAGCGGGTGCTGCTGAAGGACCGTCGGATGTCTTGGTGGGGACTGGGCATCTGGAAATTAGGGGTTTCCATGCAGTTGGAAGTCTCTGACCGTCGTCACGTTTATTTAAGCAGGAAGGTCGCTTCTCGATTTCGATGGCCTCGCGAATTATACGAGCTTGTAGTGTTTTTGCTGTGGCGATGGTCTTAGTGTTCTCAAAGTCTATATTGTGTCCTGTCTCTTGATGATGTTTGGACAGAGCTGAAGATGGGTCTGATTTTCGGACAGCAAGTTGATGTTCGTATACTCTACTTGTCACACGTCTGTTGGTCTGGCCTACATATGTTCTATGGCAATCAGAACATGGTATTTCATATATACCCTGTGATTCGTTGACAATTATGTCCTTGGGGGAGCGGAGGAATGTGGAGATTTTGTTGCTGGCTGTAAATATCGTTTTTATGTCCTGTTTTTTGAGAATTCGGCTGATTTTGTCAGTAACACCTTTAATGTAGGGAAGAAAAGCTTTGTGGGGAACGTTGTTGTCTGTTGGGTCTCTGGGAATAGAATGAGAAGTTTGATGGCGGCGGATGGATCTGTCAATTTGATGATCTGTGAATCCATTTTGAAGAAGGGCTGATTTGAGTTGGGCTAGTTCCTGTGGTTTGTTATGGAGGTCTGTGAGGTTGATAGATCTGTAAATGAGGGAATTCACAACGGAATTGGTTTGTGCTGGATGATGGTTGGAGTTTGCGTTAAGGTATCGGTTTGTGTGTGTTGGTTTCCTGTAGACCGTGTGGGTGAAGGAGTCATTGGTTTTCGTGATGAGGACATCTAAGAATGGAAGGGAGTTATTGCTTTCGATTTCCATTGTGAACTTCATATTTGGGTGGAGGTCGTTAAGGTGATCAAGGAAATTATGGAGAGTTTCGGAGCCGTGAGGCCATATGACGAAAACGTCATCTACGTATCTGAACCAGCGAGAGGGTTTGTGGTCAAACGTGTCAATGGCTTTAGTTTCGAAGTCTTCCATGAAAAAATTTGCAAGGACTGGTGAGAGGGGAGAACCCATGGGGGCGCCTTTCACTTGTTTGTAAAAGGAACCTTGGAATAGGAAGTATGTACTGGACATACAATGACTGATGAGGTTGAGGGTGCCTTTGGAAATTTGGTGTTTGGTTTCGAGAATGTTCAATGTATCTGATACAGGGATATTTGTGAATAGGACACTACATCGAAACTCACAAGGATGTCAGTCTGTTGGATATTGAGGTTTTTGAGGATATCAATGAAGTGGAATGAATTTCGTACATATGACGAGGACTGTTCTGCAAGGGGTTGGAGAGTATTTGCAAGGTGTTCAGCAAGATTTTGTGTTGGAGAACCGAAAGCACTGACAATGGGGCGAAGAGGAACATTGGGTTTGTGTATTTTTGGGAGACCATATATGCGGGGTGTGCGTGAGGATTTTTCCCGGGGGATGAGGGCTTTCTTGGTTTCGGTAGGGATATTGGAGTTGTTGATGAGGGTCCTGGTTTTCTTCTCAAGATAGGTCGTTGGGTCCCTGTCGGTGGGTTGATATTCAGGTGAGTCGAGTAGTTTACTCATTTTATCAACATAGTCAGACGTGTTGAGGATAACTGTGGCGTTGCCCTTGTCTGGTGGGAGGATGATCAGGTCTGGGTTGTTGTGGAGACTTTTCAGAGAATGTCTCTCTGCCGGTGTGATATTGGATTTGGGAAGTTTTGCCCTCCTGAAAGTGGTGGCGATGTCTTGTCGGGTTTCTTCAGCTATCATTTCAGGAAGGTGAGTGATAGCAGATTCGATTTGGGTGATGAGTGATTCGGTTGGAATTGAAGTGGGAGTGATAAAGAAATTGAAACCTTTGGATAAAATGTTGTGGGCACTTTTGTCCAGAGGGGTGTCGGAGAGATTGTGAACTAGGACTGGGGGATTGGATTTTGATGGATTCGGAGTGTTGGTTTTCAGAAGAACTGATAGCTTTTTCTTGTGGGTCTCGGTTTTTTGTGTGCTGATGTGGTCTGCTTTCTCTTGAGAGATTCTGAGAAGTGTGTCCCAGATGAGTGGATGGATTTTGGCGAGTGAGAGCGTGCCGTAGCATTGGTATAAGGACATATTATTGGAATGAAGGTTGCGTCTGATGTCGTGGATGGTTTTTCGGATGAGGGCCTGACTGGCGCGACCAAGGATGTGTTTGGCTGAGGAGGACTTGTCATGATGCTTGAGTTGGAATGCTTTGGGAATGACTTCGTGGTCTCTGCAGGATTTGAGGAAAGTGAGATCGCAAAGAAGTTTGGATCTTCGGATGAGGAGTGAGGAATAGGTTTTGGTGAGTTTTAGTATTTCCTCCCCCGTAGAGGGAATGAGCCCGTAGAACTCTCAGAATCGAATTTAGCAGATGAAGAGACAACCAAGGATGACCAGGTAATCGCACGTTGAAAGGTAAGGCCTCGCTAATCCATTGCTCACACAAGTTTCGGCTTCTGAGGGTTGACGTTCGTCAGGTGGTTAACGGAACGTGGAATTTTAAACAATTTTAAGCCCATACAACTGCAGCAAAATTACAGACAATATATCAATGAGCACAAGACATATTGAGGATATGGCGTTTTTCGGAGGGGACGTAAAGCTGGCGGTCCTGAGTTCATGGATGTTGGTCTCGTAAAAGATCCCTACCTCTGGTTGGAATACCAGAGGGTCCGGCAAAATTCCCAGTTGGGGAAAGTGTGCTCACCGGCGTCGGTGATTGGCCATGGTGTCGGAAATGGGACGTCAAATACAGAATTGAAAAAAAGATAATCGAAGGAACACAAGACGAGGGAATGAAAGGAAAAAAGGATGTGAAAAAGCGTAGACAAAAATAGTACCAGTTAAGATGAAGACCCGAAGGTTACAAAACTTATCATCAAAGTGCCAAAGAAGGGATCATCGAAAGGGGCATCTTACCTTCGGAAAGGCAAAAAGCAGAAGAAACTGGAAATTGACAATTAGGAGGAAAGTGTTATGGACATTCCAGAGTTTTTCTACCATAGAGTGAGATCGATTCAAATTCTTGTGTTTTTCCATTCTGTTTATAAAAAATAGATCAATTTTTAATTATTGCCCCAGTAAACTGTAATATATGCTCCTTCGGGGCCACAGAATCGTAATGAAAAAATTTGATTTCACCAAAATGAACTCACTATCCATATAAATACATAACTCCCAATTATATTGCTAGGTGATTTCAACTGCATTGCCCATCGTAAAGAAGCATTAAATCCAACTTCAATATGTAAAACCTGTCGAACCTTATACGAAATACAAATTTGATTGACGTTTGGTTGAAAGACAATAGAAACGAAATTGCATATACGTACAATACATCAAATACTGCCTCCAGGATCGACTATATTTCTAAAGAAAACAAGCATCTCATTAACAAATGTTAAATTAAACCTGTTGCCTTCTCTGGCCTTAACGCGATGATAACTCATATCGAATTGATTTCAAATGAGCTACCACAGTTCACAATAATTGGGTAGAGTGATTCGAAAACAAGCCAAGCACCTTCCCAGATAATGATACCATTGAACTCTTCAAAAGTGAAATTCGGCTACTCAAATCCAATCATTTGATAGAAAAAATTGATCATGAAAGCAAGAGAAACAAAAAAACATGATGGAGTTTTATTAGACAGCTCTTTCAGATTTGAATAAATTGATCAATAATGGAAACGATGTGATAAATAAATATAGAGAATGAACAAACCTTATTTTAGAAATAAGACAAAGGCAGCTAGATGAGCATTTCCTAATATAAACAATGATAACATAAGCGACAGGTACACTTTGTACCAAATTAAAAAAAGAGAGAAAAAAATAAACTTCAATTATCACTTTGAAAACCGATACAAAGCAGCAATATCATAAAAATGATCAAAAAAGATGAACTCAAAAACATATTCTTTCAAAACTTCCGTAAACGAACATCTGGCTCAGATGGGTGATCCTACGAATTTACCTAACTTTTTTTGATGAGATTGGTACCGATCTGATAGACATTTTCAACCAATACACAAGTTATCGCACCGAAAGAATTTTCAGAAGCCGCTAATATACTCATTTCAATACAAAAAAATTCTCATGGGTTGAATGTCTACAGACCTATCACACTATCGAATTCAGACTATGAAATATTCATGAAACTAATTGCTAGTCCAATGAAAGATGTATGTTTCGAAATATTTGGAGAACAGCAACTATGTGGAAAATATAAGTCACCATTTTGAGTCTGGATTTCAGTCAGGTTTTCGATAGAGTAGATCACGAATATTTATGGTCTGTTCTACAAAATATAGGATTTCATAAAAAAATTATCGACTTTTTGAAAAGTTCTCACGATAAAGCAAGCTCAAAATTGTTCATAAATGAATATCTAGCAGAAAATTTATCGATGATACTTTTAAGTTTATCTTCAGAACCTCTTTACGCCTCGCAGATTTTTCTATTCTTCCTTTATGAACTCATAGACCAATTTGAAGGTGAGTACCGTCTGAATATCAGGACAGTGAAATATCGTCTCTTGAAGAAGTATGTAGAGGATATACCCTACATTGAGCGAAATAACCAGTCACCTGTTGTCGTCTGCATCCGAGACAAAGGATACAAACTTCTTCCAGACAATTGATATAAGGTAAAGGATTAAAATCCCGAAGAAGAACGGCTACGAGTTGTTAGGGAAGCAGCTGCTATTATTTCGGCGGATATTGGATCACAAAACTATGACATGTCAGAATATCCACCATCCGATCGTGATTTGGATGAGGAAGATTCTGTGATTCCACAATCTTGGAAGGTATTCTTTTATGAAGTAATTGTGAAGAACAGGATATGCGAAGCATAATCGCTTGCTGTCATTTCTGCGGCAAGGCCTGTAGATTTTTCTGTCGTCGCTTTCAATTGAAGTCAATACGTATTTGTACAATGATTTCGGTTCCAGAAAATTCATCGATATACTCTCATCTTTGGGCTTTGCGGCGTCTTACTCCGAAACAACGTTTTTGACCAATCTGCCGTTGTGTGTCCTGCCATATCGATTGATCAAAATACATTCTCTCAAATTATTAGTGATAATGCGAAATAAGCTCGGACAGAACATCTATAGATTAGGCCTAGTGGGGATATCAAAATTGAAAACAACGCGCTGTTAGGTCTACCTCCTGTTGGTGTGAAAATGAGTTAGCTTTGGATTAAAAAAGTAATAATTATGTAAGGAATAGCTACAAAAAAGAACAATTATTTAACGGGTAGCTACAAATCAATAATTATGTAACGAATAGCTGCATATCATTCCTCATAAAGTAAGACGAGGACTTGGACGATTTTTTGGGAAAATATTCACGTTTCGTCCGCTGAAACTCGCCACACGTTAGACTCACGAAAAGAAGTATAGATCCAAAAATTGTAGGGAATTTTGTCTTCTTCAAATTTGTCGTGGGGACCTTCAATTAGATTCTTTAAACGAATCCTTCATCATGTTAGTGATCTTTGGGAGAAATAAATTTATTATTATAATTATTTTACCGAAGTGCAAAAACATATAAAGATACACTTGGTATATTTATCTGAGGCCAGATTCTATTTCACGAATTCGATTATCGAATTGTTTAGAATTTGCGTTAATTTTCGGTACAGCGCATTTTACAGTCACAGTCTGAGCTACTCGACAATCGAATTCGTGAAATAGAATCTGGGGGCTGATATGTACAAAACGTAAATAATAAAATACATTTTTTATTCACGAAAGAAAAATCATTGGATTTGATAGAAAGAGAAAGTCGATTGTAAATAAATGAATACTCGATAAGTGTATATTGCTATATGGAGTCATGGTCAGAATGAATTAGACACATTTTTGGAACATATTAACAAACAAGAACCAACAATGAAGTTCACATTAGATACAGAAAATAACAATGAACTTCCATTTCTAGATGTAATGATAAATAAATCGACAAGTTATGTAGACACAAGTGTATATCGAAAGAAAACACATACCAACAGATATCTTCAGTACACCTCGAACCACCACACAAGTGTCAAGAAAGGCATGGTGAAAACAGAATGAAGAGATAAACTTCATAAAATCAGTATTTAAAGAAAATGGATATCCAGAAAAATTCATAGAAAAAACTTTGACAGAAATTGAAAATCCGAACACAGTCAATGAAGACATACAACCTACACAAAATACACAACCTCTATCAAACAGTATACCTTATGTCTCTCGTTTGTCTGAAAAGATAAAACGGATCTGCAACAGGTATAATGTTGGAACAACATTCAAAACAACAAATACTTCAAGGTCGATACTGACACATACCAAACCAAATAACCCAACAGAAAACACAAAAAATTTTATTTTTCAAACTCCTTGTTCGTGCGATCAAAAATATATCGGTGGAACGTCTCGTTCATTGGAAGTGCGAAAGATTGAACACAAGATGTACATCAGGAACAGACAGACAGGTGGTTCTAAATTATCAGAACACCTTCTTACTGCCGATGGAGATCACAGAGTAGAATGGAACGACACTAAAAATATGACGAAAGAGAGCGATGGCAGAAAACGAAAATCAAAGGAATCTGCTTTCATCATGCTGTCTGGTGAAGAATGCATATCTATGAGTTCGCTTTATTTGGATCGCGGATGGCTGCCACTCCAGATTTGAAATATTTGACAAATGTCAATTATGAAGATTTGCGTATAAGTTTTGAGAACGGAAACGGATTTAGTTTCCGAAACATTAACGATATATATATACTTTTTATTTTTTAGTCATAATTTGAGATATAGGAGACGTTGCTGACTAATTGGACTTGTTCCATCCAGAAAGAACTGTTTTTCAATAGACGCAGCAACTTTTCGGGGTAGATTAAAAATCTGCCCTTTTACACTTGTATGGATTCCAATATTGATTCTTGATTTTTCAGATTGTGGTAGGTTACAATCCCAGAAAACTACGGAAAATTTATTGATCCACCACAAAATAATGACGTTCAAACAGTAATGTTGAGATATTCAGGACAAAACTATTTCTGATACAAATGTTGAAAACATGTACTTATGTTTACATGAACTTCTCGTTTCGGAATTACTCAAAGAATCACCCCTTTGAGCTTGGCCTCGTACTTACATGACATCCTTCATACATATACAAATTAAATGTTGGGTCTACATATGTCAAACACAGAGAACACAAACACTCACTCATAGAGTCTTGCATATGAATACAAATACAATAACAATAAAAATAAATGCTTTTTTCTAGCTCTTTTGGGTTCTCAACCTTCCAAAATCTGAAAAGATAATATATATATATATATGTATATATATATATATATATATATATATATATATATATATATATATATATATAAAAAGTTTATTCACACATATTCATGTATAAGACGGAGAAGGAAGAAAAAAATAGATATAAGACACAATAATATTATATGAATGTAATAAATGAATTTAAGAAAAAGTTTGGATATAAGTATCAATATAATATAAATTTAATATAGAGCAATCAATTATTTATTTTTGGTATATAAACGTATAGGACAGAAGAAAAAGAAAGGGAAAATGCAAAACAGTTATTCTCAATACATATCTAATACCCATTGACCAAAGTTCTCAATTTTTATTTCATTTCAATTTTTTTCAAACTATCTATAGACAAACTTCTCAACCAATCCTTGATTTTTTTTGTATAACTGATGAATGTTTATATTCCTTATGTTTTGTGGTACTTGAGAATATATTCGGGGGGCTATATAGATGTAAGACCTCTGACCGATTGATTTCGTTACTTTTAAATTTCTATGTTCTGCAGATTTTTCGTACCTTGTGTTATGTTCGTGGGAGATAGCAACTAATTTTTTTTATTCTTCTGTTGGAGACATAATATTTTGTGAAAGTAAAATTTCGTTAAACTAAATATGGGTATTTCACTAAAAAGACACTCGGTGGGGTATGTTCTGTTTGTCATAAAGAATTTTCAGGAAATATTTTTGGATAATTTCTAAATTTTTCAAGTGACACTCGTACGCTCTTCCCCATCCTGAAATACCATACTGTATGTGTGGCTCAACGAGAGAATGGTATATTGTTCTAAGCATTTTAGAATTAAGGATATTTTTCAGCCACTTGAAGGTAAAAAGAATTGATCTTAATTTTTTCACTACTTTATTCACATGGATATCCCATTTCAGGTATTTGTCCACTTTTATTCCAAGATACGTTATGGAATCTACCATTTCTACCAATTGGTTGTTACCGGGTATTATGAGATTTTGCATATCAGGTTAGTTGATTTCATTGCAGGAAAATGTTATCGCTTTGGTTTTTTCCAAGTTCAGCGTGAGATCCATTGCACTAAACCAAACCTTCATTTTTTTCTTCTTCTGCCTTGAATTTTGTCTCTCCCCAAGATGCAGCGGAATACACGATTACTGTATCATCGGCGAATGACGACAAAATGCCATTCAATTCAAGATTGAGTAATCCATTGATGTATATTAGGAACAGTACCGGACCAAGTACCGTTCCCTGTGGTACACCAGTTTTCACTTGTAGGACATCACCTTGTACATCATCAATTTGTACGAATTGTTTCCTTCCGGTCAGGTGAGAGTAAAGAAGTTTTGATGTAACTCCCCTTATGCCAAGGTCCATACTGTCAACTAGTATTTGATGGTTGACAGTATCGAAGGCCTTTGCCAAGTCTAAAAACATACACCAATGCAACATTTTCCTTCATCCAGAGAAGTGTATATATTATTTGTGAGATATACTATGGCATCCTTTGTAGACATTCCATTTCTAAAACCGTATTGTTTTTTTGACAGTAAATGTTTATTTTCCAAAAAGTCCATAACTCTCCTTTTTATAATTTTCTCTACTACTTTTGCAACAGTGCTTATAAGAGAAATTGGCCTATAGTTCAAAACATCTTTTTTATTTCCTTCTCTATAAAGGGGTTTTACAATGCCAATTTTCAATATATCAGGGAATATTCCCTTTTCGAGTATCGTATTGACTATATACACGAGGGCCTCTTTTACATAATTCGCTATGAGTTTTATGTGTTCGGAAGTTATGATACCGTGCCCTGGACTTTTATTAGTCTTCAATTCTTGTATAACCTCTACCATCTCTACTAGGGAAGTGGGTCTCATGAACATTGTCTCGTTCATTATTCTTCTCGAAATTGCCTTTTCGGGTTTTATTTTTTCCGCCGTTTGTTTTCCTATGTTTGCATGGTGTTGGTTGAAGATATTGACAATTTCTTTTTTATTCGTTATATTTTCATTGTTATGAATTATTTCAGTTATGCTTGTGGTATTTTTATTTTTCCCTGTATAATTTTCAATAACATTCCATAACATTTTTGAATTATTTCTATTTGTTTCGATCTGCTGTTTATAATAGTTTTCCTTAGTGACTTTCAGTCAGCTAGAAAAATTGTTTTTGTATCGCTTGTATTGGTTAATGAGCTGGGCATCATTTGAGTTTTTCAGTACTTTGTCATAAAGGTTCTGTTTGTTTTCTACAGACTTCATTAGACCTGTGGCGATCCAGGGGTTTCGCCTCCTTTCAGAGTACTTCAATTTCTTATAGATTGTAGCGGTTTTTATTGCTATTTGTAATTTATTAATGAACCACGTGGCTTTATCGTTGAAATTTTTCATTTCATACATTTCTTCCCATTGGATATTTTTCACAATTTCTGTAAGTATTTATGGATCTAGTATTTTTTTTTCAGGAATTTCTAGACATTTCAGTTCCTGACAACATGCTACAATGGTTGGAAAATAATATAATAATAATAATAATAATAATAATAATATTTATTTACCATAATGACAAAGTAATAACATATAGTCATAGTATGCTACAGAAGTAAATGAATATGGAAGTATCACAGAAGGCGAAGCCTGTGCGTGAGATATCGCAGTAGGTATCTAAAAGTTAAAATGTCTGTTCATTATGCATTTTAGCAATAATAATACGCTAGTACACTTATTTCAGCGGGAACATTCTTAAAATAGGACTTACATTAATTGGTGGTGTAAAAAAGGAAAACAGTACGATCATATAAAATATACACAAAAACGAAGTACATAAATAAGCACATATAATTAAAATGATTCTGCTGGTATTTACAAATGGATGAAACAAGAAAAAATATCGACCAACAAAATCTATTTCTGTGGAATTTAGATATAAGGACGTTACTGTCCATCCATTTCGGCAAAATAGTATGTGTTCTTCATATCAACATACTGGTGGATTTGGAGTCTTGGTAAGCTAAGGATCCATTGTTTTAGTTTGATTTTGAATGAATTAGCGGTTTTTATATTTTTATCTCAGCTGGAACAATATTGTAAAGTCGGGGAGCAAGGTAGAGGTATGTTTTTTGTAGTGTATTTTTTTTTGACTTAGGAACATATGACGAATTTATTTTATGGCGGGTGGTATACTGATGTTCTATTTGAATAAGCTCATGTGTGTTTAAGTGTTGTCTTATCACAGTTCTTAAGAAGTAAAGCTGTCTAATATCTAGAATAGCTGTTTCTTTATAAAGTCTTTCTGTTGAGTAAGTTCTTCTCTTCTGATGAATTATTTTGAGGGCTGACTTTTGGATTTGTTCTAGTTTTTTTAGGTAACTATTATTGGCTGCTCCCCAAGCGGCTATTCCATACGAGAGGTGGGTTTCAAACAAGGCATAATATATTTCACGCATTTCTTTTGTTCCGAAGTATTTCCTTATGTAGTTCAGTTTACAAATTACAAACCGAAGTTTTTTCGTGACGTAATCGATATGGGCATCCCATTTTAAGTGAGCGTCTATGTACACACCAAGGTATTTTATTTTGTTCACTGGAAGTATAGAAAGATTTCTATTTTCTAGTTTTATGGAAAGTGAGTCAAAACTTGGTGAATATTTGGAGTATGATGTGAAAGTGATATAAAATGTTTTCGATGTATTAATACTGAGCAGTCTACTTTCAAACCATTCGATGAAAATTTTAAAATTTTCTTCTACTTCTTGTTTGAGAGACTCCCATGAATTTGAAGTGTAAATCACTGCGGTATCGTCAGCAAAACTAACAATGTCTCCTTTTGTTGCTAGATTGAATATATCATTCAGATAGATATTGAATAATATCGGCCCTAATACGGTTCCCTGAGGAACTCCACATTCGACTGTTCGAAAGCTACTGAACGTATCTTTGATTTTCACACATTGTTTTCGGTCTCTCAGATAGTCACATAATAGTTGGTATGGTACCCCCCGAAAACCTAGACTTTCCAACACTTCTAGAAGATTAGTGTGGCTGACAGTATCAAATGCTTTTTTTAAATCTACGAATATGCAGAGTGAAGGAAGTTTTTCGTCTATGTTTCCACTTATTTTGTTAGTAAGATTTATTATGGCATCAAGTGTAGATTTGTTTTTCTGGAATCCGAACTGGTTTTTCGATATTACGTTGAATTTGTCTAGGTACTTGTTGATGCGGGTTTTCAATATATTTTCGTAAATTTTAGCAAAACTTGTTATTACTGATATGGGACGGTAATTCTCCATTTTCTTTTTATTTCCGGATTTGAATATCGGGGAGATAATTGCGGTTTTGAATGACGATGGGCATATTCCGCTTTTGAAGGACCAATTTATTAGAAAAGTGAGTGGTATTGCTAGTTCGTTTGCAATTGATTTCAGACTTTCTGCTTTGAGTGTGTCAATTCCTGGAGCTTTTTTCTTTTTCAATTTAAGGATAGTTTGAGTAACTTCTATCTCATGAGTGTCTTCTAAGTAGAATGAGTTAACTAGCCTGGTTGTGGTTATGTTATTTTTTATATTGGATTCTTTTTTTATTTTTTCTGCTAGTTCTTTACCGATACTCGTAAAGTAGTCCACGAATTCATTGGCGATTTCTTCATTATCCAATAATATTGTGCCGTCTTCTTTTTGAATTTCATCTATTCCTTCGTTGGTGAGTTTTTTACTTGTGATATCATTTATGGTTTTCCACATTTTTGAAGAGTCACCACAGTGATCCAACACTTTATTCCGGTAATATTTGGTTTTAGATTCTTCTATAATTTTTTTCAGTTTATTTTTATGTTGTATGTAATTTGCTTGATTGTTTTCTGTTGGAGACTGTTTCATCGCTCTATAAAGTTCGGTTTTTTTGTTGACTGCCTTCAGAATATCATTGGTTATCCAAGGATTTCTTTTTATATCTTGTCTTTTTATTTTAATTTTATTTGTGCTCGATTCTATAATATTTTTCACTTTTTCTATGAATAGTTTGGTTGCCTCCTCAATATCCTCCGATGAGTGAACATCAGTCCAGGTTTCTCTGGATATGTTGGCTTTTAGTTTTTTATTATCGACATATCTTTTTATATTTGAGATTTCCAAGGATTTGTTTTTTGCTTGGGAAGTAATGAGGTGTAAGAGAGTAGAAAAGTGATCTGTTATATCAGTTTCGAGAACGAATGCATTTATTTTGAAGGATTTCAGGGAATCTTTCACGAAGCAGTGATCGATGCATGTTCCTGACGCGATTCTTGTTACAGAATTTATATAAGATATAAATCCATATGTACTGAGTACATTTAAATAGGTATTAGTGGTATCATCGTTTTCGTATAAGTGTATGTTCATATCTCCAACAATAATGTGTGTATTGATGCCACTGTTATCGCAACTTTCGAGATATTCTGATAAACACTCAACAAAATTACTGGCGGAGGTAGACGGTGGTCTGTAGATAGTTGTTAAGTAGGTGCTTTTATTATTTAGTTTGACTTCGAGTTGTATTATTCTCATATCGTTTGGTAATTGTTTTATATTGTGGGTGGAGTCAATGTGTTGTTTAATGTAAACAATTATACCATCATTTTGGTTTATTGTACCGCAGTTATATACAAGGTTATAGCCTTTCATGTTGAATAAGCTGGAATCTTCCATCTGCCAGGTTTCAGTTAAAACTATTATATCAAAAATATGTTTGGTTTCTTCGAGCAATGTTCTAAGTTGGTCCATATTTTTTCTTATACTTCTTATATTATTATGAAATATTTTTAGATTGACTTTAGAATTGTCCAGTTTTGAGAGTTCTGAAATATCTTCAATTACTCTAGTTTCCACTGATTCGATTTGGAAATCTCTAAGGTACGAATTCATTTTAAAGGCACAGTTTATGATTTTATTCGTGTGTTATTATTTTTCTTCATCAGAAGTCAATCGATTCAAATCTGAAAGAATAACAGCCCAAAAAATATGTGATGGATCTATATCTAAATTGAAAGCAGTTTGCAAAGTTAATTGAAAATTAAAATAATTGTCACCGCGTTTGAAATTTCAAAAATTTCTGAATCACTAGAATATAACCCTACGAAATCAAGAGTCACGATCATGATATTATTATGAAAATTTCTTCATGAATTGTTCAGTTCGAAAGTTCTAAGACATGTCTCACATTTGATTTCAGTACAGTAATGAGATGATGTGTGGTTTTTGATGGAGCGCGTTCTTGGCTTCTCTTTCGGGATGTTTGGTGCTGGCTTGTTCGTTTGTGGTTTCTTGCTCGACGGTATTTTTGGGATGTTGGGTGTCACTTGCGTTTGGGAAAAAACGGTATCTGTCAAATCAGATTTTGGGGTAGACGGTGTACTATTGGGTCTAAGATATGTGGTATTCTCTTGGTTCTCGTCTTGTAATTCGTCCACTGTATATGCTATGCCATTAACAAGAAGTTGGTTTCCTCTAATAAAACAGTTCTCGCTTTTCTTTTGTTTGGCAAGGAATAGGTGCATCCGGAGTATTTTATTTTCTTCTCTCTGTTTTTGAGTGAGATCATGCGATATGGAAATATTTTTTCCTTTTAACTTCTTGCAATTTCGTAACACTTCTCTCTTCTTGAGGTTCGAAATAAATTCTATTTTAATTGGACAGTTATCGTTCCTTCCGAGTGGATATATATCGCCAAAGTCGTTTTCGGTTAATTCGATATCAAATAGGGATTTAAGGTCCTCGTGTACTTTATCAGCAGTTACTTCCTCGCGTTTTTTATTGAGACCGAAAATAATAATATTTTTTTTGTTTTGAGCCCTTCTGAGTTGTTCTATTTCCTCTTTCAATTTGGAATTCTCTTGTTTTAATTCTGTAACGGTATATTTTATTTCTTCAATTTTCAATAGAAGGCGAGTTTCACTGGCCTCTATACCTATAATTTTTTATTTCATTCCTGTTCTTGAGAATCTCTTCATAAATTCGTTTTACTGCTTCGTCTGAACCTACCATCGTAGATTATAGAAAATTTGGTGTGTGTGTCCTCCTTTAGAGATGGCTGATAACGATTCAGACAAACAACTGTTTACACTTTTTGTGTCTGGTTTATTTGTTGTTGAAATTATTGAATGATCATTTGAAGTAGCCTTATCATAAAGTGAGATGATTGATACATACAATTTTTGTGGTGCAGATGACAGCAAACTATTGTTTGTTGGTATGTTCACTTTTGTAATTTTCAAATTGAATAATTGAAATAAATGATCAGTTATATTGGATTGCAGTACCAATGATTTATATTCTACATATTTGTTTACATCTCTCACAAAAATATGGTCCAGTATTGATTTGGAATCGTTGTGTATCCTTGTATATGTATTTATGAGTGAAATATAACCGAATTCTCCTAATACATTCAAGTAGTCTAAACTATAATCTTGATTTGATTTAATATCGATGTTAAGATCCCCTATAAAGAAGTATGTATCATTATTACTTCTACAGAGCCTATAGAGATAGTCAGATAGGTTCAAGTTGAACTCATGAGGACAGGACGATAGTGATCGGTGAAGTACATCAATAATAACGTTATCTTCCAGTCCTTCAATCACAACCCGCAATACTCTAATGCCAACCAAATATTCAATAACAGGGTTGAATATAATTGTGTCCTTTATGAAGATTACTACTCCATCGTTTTGGTTATAATCATCGTGGTTATATAAGGCTTTGCATCCTGGTAGTTTGAAAAAGTCAATATCTTTAATAAGCCATGTTTCCGTAAGGATAATTATATCAAATACATATGAGATTTTTCTACTAGAATTGATATTTCATTGAAGTTTTTATTAAAGACTCCGATGTTAGGAAGTATTGAGAAGTTTGATTTTCTGGGTGTGCTTAGGGAATTTTTTATTTCATTTACATCATTTATTTCTGTAGTGGGATGTTCTCTATATTCGAAATCTCTTATATATTGGTTCATTATAATGTGATAATGATTCTAGACACCAATGAACCTACACATAGATTTATAGATTTATACACATACATACATTGATACAATTACAGCGGTTGGTTGCAATGACTCTATTATGGCTATTTATTAGATGAAATAAACAAAAGGATAGCTCGAGAATAAACTTATGCAGACTTAAACAAGGAGGTGAAATATGGGGATTGCGAACTATTTTTTATATTGAGATCTCGTATGATTTTTTTGCTTGTTTCCAGATGTTCCTTGAGGGGACAATTCCAGTCTCCGTTTCTTGTCTTCTGTTTTTTTGAGTGAGTTGAAATCGAAGCAACTCAAGTTGGTATTCTGACCCGGGGAGTTTGGAACACTTTGAGGTGTTAGAGTGGTTTGGATTTTTGGTGTTTCTTGATTTTTGTTTGGGGCTTCAAGGAAAGAGTCTATTTCTTTGAGTTTCTCATAAGAGTATTCCTCTCCATTCACTACTAAAATATTATTTTTTATAAATGCTAAACACTTCTTTACTGTTACTGCTTTGAGGTGTGCATATAAAAATGTTCTTCTTCCTAATTCTTCACCTGTGTAATCTTGGCTAATGTAAATATTATTTGATTTCAGTATCTCGAAGTTCGCCATCTGGCTTGAGAAAATATCTCTGATTTGAAAAAATAACTGTTGGCTTCGATTAGGGTTGGGCGTCTTTTATTGGCATCCTTATGACCTAATCTATTTACATCTCTGAAGTTGAAGATGTCGCAGTCTAACTTTAGCAAATCTCTAAAGACTTTTAATATAGTTAATTAGTTTCAATAATTGAATTATTTTTCTCCATTTTTCTCTTTGAGCTCCTCTACTTCCTTGACGATATTTCTTTTCAATTCTTGGATCTCACTTTTGAGTTCCCTGTTACCTTCTCTAATCGAATCGGGAAGATCTTCAAGAGATATTCCTCCCATTTCCTATATCCGCGTATTTTTGGATGGAATGTGTTCAAGACGTTACACCTTCCTATCGTGTCTAGAATTCAATAGAAAGAACTGAGCTGATTTGTCTTTGTTGTGGTACACCACTGGTAATAGTTGTTGTTTTGCTTTATTCTTGAAGTCACAAAAACTAAAGATGTTCTCAGTTTCCAAAAACAAAAACAACCAAAGAATAAAACAGGTGTAGGCTTTTTACTTCTGTCAGATGGATCGAAGATATGGAGCAGCACAAAAAAAAGGGTTTATGAATACCTAGACATTGCAAGCTTGCAACTTATCTTATGTTTACTAAGGACTCGTTGCACCGACTCACACACTGGTTTCACTGATTCGACGGCAACAATTCAGCACATATTCCGTGAGAAGATCAAGATTGTCCCTTAACTCAACTCGACTACTCGGATCACCACAATCTTCACTTTGTCAAGATGAAAGCTGGGTGTTATGGAGACTTAGGCCTCGCCACCAAGTCAAGAAGATGTCTTGAGAATGGCTCCAAAGTGGGAGCCGAAACGTCGACAGAAGATTGGGGTAGATTGAAACTCTGCCCTTCTACACTTTTATGTACACCTGTAATCTAATAATACACTTATATGCCCACAACCCGTTTTATAATGAAATCCATTACGATACAGATTTTCATTACGATACAGATTTTCAACCAATAGAAACCCATTATTTTTCAATCAAGCATGATGTGCAAGCTTTGCATTTTGACGTTTGTCAAGTCAAAATCAGTAGGTATTGAATTTTTCAAGAATTTAGTCAATTTTCGATAATCGAATGAAAATGTCTTTCAGCAGTGATATAGAAGAATTACCAGCAACTCCTCCAGAGATGTCTCAGACAAGAAAAAAATACAATCGATAGGATTATATTTTTCATTTGACATATGCAACGCATATGTTTTTATTTTCGACCAAATCGAATGAGCTATCAGGGCCGACTGGTCAACGGCGAGGACAGCGATCAGAAACGTCCGGGTTCAAATCCTGACCTCGGCAGAGATTTTTAAAAATTTTTTTTTTTCATTTCTCATTGTTGTATTTTCCGTGGTTATACCATTAATTATAATTTTGTAGAATGCGATTGATTACCTAATATTATTGTGTTCAATATGAATACCTAATAATATAATATTTTTAGTTCTTCACTATTTATCGGGTGTAGATAAAATAACGTATGCAACTCTCATGTAATGGTTATTAATACACTCGCATAAACCATACGAAACTCACCTTCGGCTCGTTTCGTATCCCGGTTTATGCTCATATATTAATAACCATCATTACACGATCGTTGCATAATATACTATTATAGATCCAATATCAATTTGAATATTTTTCCAGATTGTGGTAGGTTGAGAACCCAACAAAAGTAGAAGAATGCATCTATCCACCACAAGAATGGCAATCGAACAGTAAATAAAAATAAGATCATACATGTGTTTATATAGTAAATTACCTAATTTGAAGCAAACAAGGAATGAATTTCGACTCACACGTTGATCATATTATATAAGAATAGTGAAATTGAAACTAACAAAGCTTTTGTGTTTATTTTGTCCTTATGTTGTTGAGGGAGGAATTTCTTTGTTACTTTCGTATCACTTTCAGCTCTCGTGGCCTATATTTTTTCTGCTGGAATATTGCCTTCTTCCGAGTGAATAAAAGGATATGGATTTCGAGAGCTTGGAGTCGGCGGAACACTGTTCACTTCTCTTATTGCCTAGTTGGTGTTATCGTTCCCCTCCAAGTACCTCGACAATGTAAGCTTTGTTGTTGGTATTCAGCCTGTTTCCTTTTATATACGAGTTATCAGAAAAATTTTGTTTCGCTTTATTCAAGTAGTGTCACAGAGTTTCATTTTCGCACCTTTGCTTATATATGTTACATCGTTTGAGATTCCAACAATTGTTCCTTTTAGCATTTTGCTGTTCAACAACCTCAAGTTTTTTCAAGTATGAAAAACATTCAACTTGAATATAATGGTTCTTATCCTTATCTCCCGATCTATATAAATTATATAAATCCGATACCTGTACCCTGTACCTCAACGTCTAATTCTTTTTTGAGTTCTCTGCACATATCGGATGCAGTTTTTTATATGCAGATTCATACGAAATAAAAGCCCTGTAATATTCAAAAACCACCGTGTAAATCAATGGACAGGAGATACGAATCAACATTGACTTTGAATTTTTGAAGTTTGTAAGCCTCAGGAAAAACCTCTCGGCAAGAAGTTTGAAAGTTAAGCTGTGAAAAAAGATCCCTGTGTAAGAGAGGTTCGACAGATCTCCAAGCTCACAACAAAGGGGTGGGAATTCTGTACTCTTCGGATCATCTGTGTAGATATTGCCAAGAGTGGAACGATTGATAACAATTCAGAAGAGCAGCGACCGTGAAAATATCTATAGAAGAGAGACAAGTCTCCGACCCTCCTACGATGCTCCAATGAAGTGAGCGAGTCTGTGAGCGGAGAATCACCTACAAGACTGATTGCCTTTCTCTGAATAGAGTCGAGAAGCTTCAATGAAAGTTTTGGTGCCGAACTTCATATATGAGAACGATATATTCCAATACAGGTCGTATCTGAGCCTTGTAGATCATTAGAAGCTGACGAGAAGTGATGTATTTCTTTGTACGAAATAGGAATCCAAGTTGACAAAATAGTTGAGGCTTTCGCGGCCGAGGTTTTCAGTATCACTACTTTTATTCGGGTTTGAAGGCCGTCGTTTTTTGGAATTTCTTCCTGACGTTTCGCTGGCTCGACTGTCAGTCATCGGAGTGAATTCCAAGATGAATGAACCTCTGAAGAAGCTAACCACTCGAGCCAGCGAAACGTCAGGAAGAAATTCCAAAAAACGACGGCCTTCAAACCCGAATAAAAGTAGTGATACTGAATCCAAGTTTCTTGGAAGCACTTTTAGCGATTGATCTCACATGGATATCTCATGAGAGATTATTACTGATCGTAATTTCTAGCATCGAGATACTTGATTTAGTAGAGATAGTAGTTACTTCCTAAGTGTCTTTTATTTTACTCAGCAGTTACCTATAAGGCTTCGATTTTGTTATGGAAAATTGTATTTTCAGTATCAATTTCAATCACTCGAGTTCTTCTATTTTTTATAATAGTTTGGCTTCAGTTGCTTCAATAGCAGATTCAATTTCTTTGCGATATCAATCAAGTCGCACTGCGAGCCTGTCCATGTTTTGGAAAAACAATCGCGGTAATAATTTGTCATAACTAAAAAATCACTAAAAAAAAAATAGAAATTAGGATGCATTGGATCTGCCTTCAGATATTTTATGTTAATATCAGCTGAATAGATTGAAAATACCTAGGAATAGATATAATTGATTTTATTGTTTTAGAATATTACCGAGAGAACTAGTCCACTAGAATATAATATGTTACTCGGATATATGAAAGCAATTTAAAGACGATCCCTTCGTGGCTACAAATTTTCGTGATTCCAATAATAAATGAGATACGGTCCCAGGTAGCGATATGGAAAATTGGAAGCAAATAATTGAGAAAATTGAGAAACAAGAATAGAATAGAAAATTCGTTATTGATAATTCCACACGTGCAGTACATACAGAGATGAAATCATACTTGTGGAAGCGAAATGAGTGTTAGTTTGTTGAGAGTTGTGGAAAGTTTATAATAATCTCATGTGAACCTCATAATACTGGGGGGCTTGAAGATATTTTTTGAAAAGTTCATAAAAGTGAAATAAAAAAACATCTGTATTACAACGATTCTTAGTTAGGTAGTCCAAAAGATGAATTGAAAAACACAGTCAAATCATGGAAAAATGAAATGAATTGACCAAAGTCGATGAGCTTTGCGGTATTAAGCTTCTCAATCCCAAACTTACGATCTTAATTACCTACAGATCCTGTAGAGGCGACCTAGCCATTTATCTCGAAAATCTTGAGTATCTGTTAATCACTCACTATATTAAACATAATATTATTCTCGCAGGTAACTTTAATATACAATTTTTACAAGATCATCAAGTAAATATTGAATTTCAGTGTTTGTTCGCTTCGTTCGGTCTCAAATCCACAATCACAGGTCCTACTAGTATCACTTCCAGTTCTAGTACCTGCATAGACAATATTATTACAAACGCCGATTATTCTGAAATTGGTACTTTCGATCCATGCCTCTCTGATCATTCAGGACAGTATATTATGATCCCTAATGAAAATCAACTTCCATGTGAAACCTCAGTTCTAAAAAGGATTATATCCAAATCTGGCATTGATAAAATAAGAAACAGCTTATATGATATCGATTGGAGCATTTTTGGAAAAATACAGGATCCAAACGTTCTGGCAAAATTCGTAACAGATACTTTTTCAAATTTAATAGAACACACTTTTCCGCTAAAAAAGTGTTCTTTTAATTGGTAGGGACAACCTGTGAAATGGCTAATAAAAATGAAACAAAAATTATCGTCCATCAAAGTCATTTGTGACACCACAAAGGATCCAACACATACAAAAAATTGTAAAAGATCTACAACCAAAACCTCAAATTCGAAAAGAAATGTGCCTACGATAAACATACCCAATCTTCCAGTAACAATATCGAAAGCCAGCTGAGAGCTTATAAATTATGAAGGAATCAGAAAACAAAAGAGGAACCCCCCACATAATATTACTCCTGACCAATTCAATGAATATTTTGTGAACGTTGCTGTTAATCTACTTGAATCACTACCTTCGTTGCATGAACACGAACTACTTAATTTATGACGTTTTCCTGCCCCAAGGGCCTCATTTTTTCTTGCTCCAATTGCTGAATTCGAAGTTGCTGATGCAATTAGGTCAATGAAAGACTCAAAATGCCAAGATACCGATGGCATCACCAGCGGTTTACTCGACGCTGTGTCTGTTATTCTTTACCCTCTAACAACTCTCATTGAACCCATATTCACTAGTGGCACCTTTCCTGACTCCTTCAAATTATCTAAAGTGAATCCAATTTTCAAAAAAGGGGATTACACAGTCCCAAGCAACTTCCGACCGATATCAATTATATGTATTTTTTCTAAAGTCATCGAAGTCATCTCAAAACAAAGATTACTCATATATTCTGAAAATAACTTTTTTCTGGCTAACAATCAATATGGCTTCCGGAAAAATCGCCCAACCATAAATGCTGTTACCAAAATAGTAAATGCAACTGTCGAGGGCTTCAAAAATGGACTTTATACATCTGTAACGATGTGTGCGATTGTGTATCACATCAAATACTTCTGGAAAAACTATGGTTCTATGGAGTACGAGGATTCACTTTAGAACTCATTGAATCATATCTTTCAAATCTCTACCAAAAGGTAGAAAATAACAAAACATCATCCTCTCTTCAATTAATCGAATATAGAGTCCCACAAGGTTCTGTACTGGGTCCGCTACTATTTACAATCTATGTGAATGATGTAGAGAACTTTATTGGACCAGATGAATATATTTTATTCGCCGACGATACCTCCCTCATCCTCAACTGAACAAACTGATATTATGAAATCTCGTGCAGAATGTTGGTTTTCATCAAACAACTTTGTCCTAAATATCGAAAAGACACAAAATATAATTTTTTCCACCAACCAAACCATCCAAACTGGAGAGAGTGTGAAATTATTAGGAATAATTCTTGATGAAAATCTAAACTGGACTGAACACATTAACATGCTGAGCAAAAAACTGTCAAGTGCGATTTTTCTGATACGCCAACTAAAACCCATAAGTAACATAGTCATTTTGCATTGTTCCACTCACAGATCAATTATGGTGGTCTCCTTTGGGGTAACTCGAGTACAGCAATAAAACTCTTCCGACATCAAAAGAAAGCTGTCAGAATTATTGTCAATGTGGGTCACAGGGAACACTGTAAGACATTATTTATCAAACTCGGTTTAATATCACTACCCACTTTATTTATATACAACGCACTACAGGAAATACACAAACAAAGCAAAAATCTCACCTCTCAGAGTGATATTCACCCAAAACTCATCACTAACCCTTCCTATCGGTTAAACCGTTCAAAAAAAAACTCGTTGAACTACAATCGAATTTGTGCTTCAATCCCAAAACAAAAAAATGTATCACGTTAATATAAATAGTTTAGTTCATTTAGTTCTTGTTTTCAAAACGACTCAAAACTATATTTCATTCTAGAAGAAGGTATTGCTTCTTTAAACTTTCTTTCTCTCCAGATATTGGTGTGGAATTTCGGTGGTTTATATCGAAACACGGTATGGATTGATTGGCTTGAAATTTGTTTTTATAGAATTTTCAATCTTACGGGAGATTACACCAACATTGGGATTTCAAATGGAATACCAAGTATATTTGTAGAGAAATACAATTTTTGTATTGGTACATGTCTTCTGCTGAGCTTATAAGTGGACGAGCTATTTTGTCGGGAGCATGTCGTTGCACCCACTTTCGTTACACCCATTGTGCGTTGTACCCACATTTCGATACACCCACAGTCTCTGAACACGAACATACCGGTATTATGCACTGTTGCAAAATTCACCATTCTTTGTCGATAGGCCCACAATGAATGTGTTAGGTTGGGTTAGCAGAAAATTGTAGAATATTTGGTGATTTTCGCGAATAGTATGGGTGTATCGAAATGTGGGTACAGCGTAAAAGTTAAAACCTTTCTTACAAATAAATTACCCTCACAACAAACTGTTATTATTTGCATCCGACGCGCGTTTCGCTGAGGAGTTTAGCATCTTCAGGAAAATAAAGTTGATACCGAATCTGAAGACTAGGGTTAGCTCACATCTTCACGATATAAGGGATTGCAAAAACTACCTGCAAAGTTTTGTAGGGGCTGATATGGACTTCGTCTGTTAACTAATAATGACAAATGAAGTACATAAATACCTTACCCTAGTCTTTAGATTTGGTATCAGTTTTTTTTCTCCTGAAGATGATAAGCTCCTTAGCGAAACGCGCGTCGAGTGAAAATAATATCAGTTTGCTGTTAGGCTAATTGAATTAATTGAAACATGTTGCAAATATCTTATTAGATGGACAACTTAAATAAAAACGATGAATTACGAACGAAGGAATTGAATAACATGGCGAAACAATCAATCATATAATTATCAAACTTCGAAAATGAATCGAAAAGCAAAATTGAGGATAAAACATCCCATCAAATGATTTGGTCATTCACATTCAACTAGAAACTGTGTTCGAACATTCGTTTATATTTCATTAGAATTTTGTTGTTGGTCACTATTCATATTCAATATTTCACCATCACCATGAAATTCAATCTTTTTGTTTGTATCTGAGTGCCCCAATTGATTCAAAATTTTCGAACCAATTATTTGACAGGATTCTCTATCCTCATATTTTGATAAACTTCTGCTCATTCATATTCAAAGTTTGAGAATTATATATGTAGTTAAACTTTTTTATTTGAAATTTATTGTTTCAATTTGATTTTTTCGATCTGATGAGTTTTTTTTCAACTAATAAGTAGATCTAATGATACTTTTCAATAGAGTTAAGTACATTGTGATCGGAAGTCTGAAACATTACTTAACAATTATGTTATTATTTCTATATGCCGAATATAAACCGATTTAGGATCGCTCCTATACCATTTTTATTGTATCTCCTTGAATAAATGTGAAATTTAGGTGGTTTCAGAGGAATCAAGTTTTGGATTGATTGAATTAAAATGGGTTTCTGTAACATTATCTGTTTTACAGGAAATTACCACAACTTTGGAATTTATTCTTGGAATTTTTGGAACCAGTAATTTTTGTCAAATTTCATATGGTCCGTAAGATCTGATGTTTATCGCGCTAGTGATTTTGATCCTGCAAGTTCTGATGTTTGAACTGTGTTTTCTATCTGTGTTATTCAAAAGTGCCAATTCATTTATTATAAGTGGGAGAATACAATTTTAGTACATATTATATAGTGCAATTTTTAGGAATATTCAACATTTCGGTCCAATATGATATTTCAAAACAAGTAAGTGTCCACCAGAAGTTCAGAAAGTAGGTAGTGCTGACGTTGAGTATGATTCCAAGCAGGAAAATCAAATTGGTTTGAATGTTATTCGTATTATATCCACCTTACTCATTCTATTCATCAACTCAGAAGTCTGATCACATACATCGATGTTGTGTATTATCAATAAGTACCTGTCAATTTTTGTATAGTTCATTAATATGTCTTTTTTTTCTACTCAGCACTGGAAACTGAAAGACGTCTTTCAATCACCGGTTCACGAAAATGGAGGATCCAACCCTCCCGTAGATAGAATATAGGGACGAGGATGAAATCAACACTTGAAATACATAATTCGTAGAAAGTGTTCACAGAACACAAAAATTCACTAAAAATGAAGCAAGTAATCAAAGTTCAATTTATTCTCAAAAACATCATTTTCCTGCCTTCACGAAAATCGATTACTGATACCTCTTAAGACAGTTTAGGCATGACAGGACAAAAAAATTCAAAAACTTTTACTTGATTGGAAATGTACCCTCTTTTGTTCCTCTACTGAAATTTCGTGAATTCTACGGAATATCCGAATCATCCGACATCGTACAACGAACACAAAAACTACTCTCGGTCTCTCTGACCTGTCCATCAATCCTCGATCCCGACTCACCCCAACGAGTGGAAAGGATTTTATTGTCAATGGAGGAAGATTAATAAACTGATAGTATAAATGTAGGTGTTTGGCGGACGCAGTAAAAAATGAATATTGGTGGAATTGTGCGATTGGAAGTGATAGGGGTGGTTAGGCGGAAAGCTCAGGAAAGTCTGAAAATTTCTACTTTTCAAATAAGATATTTGCTGGAAGAACTTCATGTTGTTCTGGAACTGAAAATCACATTCAATATTTTGGATTCATTCGAACGCCACATTTACCTAATGAAACCGAGATAAAAATCACAAATAACATTCATTAATGTTCAAAGCTTATTCGACATTTATGAAGCCGCTGAAGGACTAGAGAATATTTTTTTTGAGTTGGGAGTCTGAACTGTCGTCTAGCCACTAGTGCATAGCTTAACAACAGATCGGACATCCAATCCGATTTTGTTTCAATCATGCTGAATTGGAAGGTTACGGTTATTAGATAAAAGGCTCAGGAAAGTTATAAAAATAGTTTTTGTTTGGATTGTTTCAGCTATTCCCAAGTCACCCTCGAATTTTCAATACTCTAGGAAGAATACAATCTTGAAGATAGTAGTATGGAATGTATTCAAGTAATGAGTAGTATGCTTTGTTTGTGAAGGCAGACCTACAAAAATATCATTTATATGAGAGAAATTTCTTTGTTTCAGACGTTCCTGTGATAACGAATATATTTCTGCACTAGTTGAACAAAATCTTTTTCTATAATCATATTTTATTCGGATAGTGATTAGGAATTTGTTGACAATGAATTCGGAAGATATACCGAGGCTAATTTTTTACAGACTGTTCTGGGGGGAGGAACAACTTGAAGCTACAAAAAATCATACTTTGCAGAAAAAATACGCCTTGCATAGTTCAATGAACCCCGGATTCACGTTTGTTGGAACACATCGTATTCTTGCTAACAGTTTTCCTCATGAATTTTTGTCAATCTGATCTCACGATAAAATTATCTCAAGTTGTTATTGTCATACTGTAAAATGTTGTTTTTTATTACATCATTTCGAGAAAAAGTTTTAAGTTACGTTGTATCGTTCGAAACAGTACTCCTTTATAATATTTCGGATTTCAGCGGCATTTTTTTGTGTGTGACACATGCGAGATCGACTGTAAAAAGTGCAAATTCTGGGATTTATGTAAAGTACCCACAGCTCTACAAGGTAAGTATAAAAATCTATCTATACCACCCGGCCTGATAGTTGATAGCAGTCATCATCCGAAGACGATTGCGGATACAAGTAATCGAAACTTGATTAGAAAAATTTATTTGATTTTATACTCAATATTTGGCGGACACTTTCTGTGCATCCGCCATAATTTGGGTTGGACCTGTTGTTTTTAGCAGTGTGAATAGCAATGCTGCAATATGCAAGGAGTAGGGTGAGTAACACATGAATCTGATTACTGAGTTTAGTTATTTATATATCTGACCATCTAAGGTAGTGCAGGTAAGAAATACCTACTCCCCTGGTCAATCCTTCGAAGAGCGTTAAATTATATCCGGCAGTTGTATCGCTAAAAGCATATTATGCAGATATTTCTTTTGTGAAGAATCCTGCACTGACACCTGTCCAATATAATTCAACATCATTCGTGGCTACTGTTGGCCAGGGGAGTAGTTGTTTTCTGACAGGTGTTTGTTCGTTGATCTACTGTGTAGGTAAGTTGAGAGAGGTCTGAACGAATTGTTCCTTCAGACGATTTATTCCAGTTCAAATTATGGCGAATGTAGTATGCCTCCGCCAGATATTAAAAACAGATGCCTGACCGTAGGATACCCCTGTAACTTACGAGAATTGCAACAGTCCATCGTCTATAAATATAATATTGTCATTGAATTTCGCGAAAGTGAATCCAACTTCTGATATCGGCTCGCAAAACCAAGTTGTGTTCAGATGTTAAATGAATCCAACTTCTGATATCGGCTCGCAAAACCAAGTTGTGTTCAGATGTTTTGTTTGTAGGTGCGAGGATCGCCAATTTACAATCGAAAAGTCCACGTTGATGAAAATGTTTCACAGTTCCCAATATAAACCAAATATTAATTGTTCACATCACTAATTTTGAAAGCGGACGAAGTCTTTGACAACGTTAACCGTTGTTCAAGCTGTTACCTTCGGCATATTTGATTTGTTCTCGATTATCATCAGTGAGTGCCTCCATCTCCCTCGGATTGGTATCAAAAAATCTTGAGGCAAAACGATACACTTTCTGTGGGTAAGTAGATTTGTTAGATTCTCTCTCTTTTTCCCTATCTTGTACTCACCATTTGAATACAATTTAGATTGCTACGTGTAAATATCAGTATTATTATTAATTTTCATGTAAACAAGAAAAAATAAACTTTCGTGTAACATGCTTTCTTTTCCTTCATGTCTTGACATTACATTAAAAGCATTCATGGATAGTTGAATCTGAGAAATCGTTATCCCGAGTTTTCAACCGTTGGTTTATCGTTGTTTTGCCAACAGTTGCCATTTTGGAAAGTATTTTGCTCGAAACTGATATTGAAAAAGTTCTCAAATTATTCATCCTTCAATTCAAGAGCTGTTTGAACATCGAATGAGTCGTTCTTGAACACTTGAGTTTATATTGTGTTTCAGACTCTTCTTGCACGAAATTAATTTGGAAATAACTGGGAAACGGCTGATCCGGTTCTCAAAAATAAACCTTTGCTAGTGCTTCAGTTTCTTCAAACACAAGTTGTAGGTACTATCATTTCAATAACGGATGATTCAATTAAAAAAACAAGTATTTGATCGACAATTGAAAGAGATTTCTAGCCAGGTTATCCAAGAACTACTCTTCTGTATGGAAGATAGTCTCATAGGAATTTGTCTCTGTGTGAGATATTTTCCTTATTCGATTCCTAAGATGAATTCATTTTCGGGAAACTCTTCTATTCAATACACAAGTTGATATTTCTCCAATGGATGAGGCTATACAAATAATTTTTCCATCGAAAAGTACTAAAAAGAATGTCATTCCATTTGAACTTGGCAGATCTTGATATTCTGTTCTTTTCCATAGTTAGTCAATCAGTAGTCATTTAATATAAAAAACAAGTTTTGGATTTGAAAATTATTAAAAGCAAATGAAACTGCTTTCAATTCATGAACAACAAATATGCTTTTCAAAGGTGAAACATATTGTAGTTAGGTAATGGGGTAAATGAACCAATTTGCTCCTGAAACGGATATTGCGAACATCAATAACTTTTCCATTTACAGTGAAGAGAAAACCAAAAAATAGATTTCAATTCTATTCATTTTTGAAATAAAAATTCATTAAGAAGAATCTAAAATGTTGTCACATCCTGTGAACGGTACACAACTTTGATATTTTGTTTTAGGGGGGGACGTCTGCTGTCTATAAAAAAATTACCCACAAATCACAACGACATTTTCTATAATATACCAAACCTTCCCAATATTATTCTTGAACTAAGAGTATCAAAACCAAGAATTGTTGCTTCACCAGAAATTTGATATAGTACGTGATCATTCGATTATTAGACAGTCATCTGTGTTGGTGAAATAAAAAGGTATAGTCAGCTCGGGTAAGTATGGATTCGGGGCAAGTGTGAACAACTACATTTGATGAGCGGCCAATGAACCAACTTCAATACTATCTGGCATAGACAAGTACAAATTTTCGTTTAACCCAACTAAGTTGGAAGCTTCCCTGCACACTGGAATTCAACAGATTCATTTAGTATAGTTTCCCCCTTCGTTCCGATTTGATGACTGAACTAGTACTTTTTGAAAATCTCAAAATCTGTGTTGATTTGACGATCAGTTTTGTTATCTATACGTGTATATGTATCATTTGGGTTTTAGTTTAGTTTGGATTCTTTATATTCAATGATTATATCATTTAAAACAATTTTATGGAATGGATTACATTCAACACGATAAAAATGCATTCTGAGTTAGTGTGACCGCACGGGTCGGGGTGAGTGTAAACTCGTTATAGCGTATACGTTCAACTTCAAAATATTTTCTGGTTCCAGATGCAGAATGGTTCGTAATTATCGCTGAAAAACATAAAGGACCACACATTCATTCTTAAACTGACCTCGACAATGCAGTAGAAGAAATAAGAAAAAGAGATACAATGAGCATTCACCGAGCAAATAATGAGCAGAATAATTCTGAAATTTGAAAAAAATAAATAAAAAAATTAATAAATTAGTCTTCGAAATCGAAGACTCAGATGTTTAAGTGGACCAAGATATTGTTAAAGTTCTTTCTGAACCAATTATAGACAGAAGAGTAAATTTTAAGTTTCAAGACATTTTGGTTGATTTTCATTTTTGACCTTTCGAAAGTTTATGATTCACCAATGAAGATATTTGAATTTTTCAAAATCGGAAAAATTTTGTAGGCATATATATTTTTCACACTTGCCCTATTTTCATGGTGCAAGTGAATACCTCCCAGAAAAGTACCGCATCACACTTGCCTCAAAACCATGGGAAAGTGTGATACAAGGTTCTGATTTTCGAAAAAAAACTTGTAATGAATTCTACTTGTCACATCACAATAATGATAACTAACTTCATAAGCACACATCAGTATGTGACGATTATTTCATTTCGAAGTTTTTCAAACAGCTAGAAATGGCAAAAAAATTCGCTCACATTTTCTACTCATGAAAAACGAGTTCACACTTACCTGATCTCACTATACATATTTTTTACTATAAGGATCACTTAAAGCTCAGCGATGTATACATTCAGATCATTGTTAAATCATCCGGGTTTGACCTCATTTGCTTCCTTCAATATTTCAAGAAATTTGACGTAGAAAATTCGTGAAAACTATATATGAATTTTCGTGAGCTGAGCAAAAACATCTGTTGGCTGAATACAGCATTTTGTTTTTGACAAAATGCAAAGGTATCAGTGAAGGAGCCCACGATGCTAAATCGGGATTTACTCGAGCGTCATAGAGACCTATCGGATTGCGAAGCTTGGATGATGAAAGGAAAAAATGTTATATAATGTATAACTATTCTTCGGTGGGGGGAGCATATAGATTTTCGAAAATGTAAATACAAAACTATTGCACGGACATACTCGGGCGCGTCAGATATTAATATTACTATGTCCTTCATATTTTTGAAAATGTACGAGTGTCAATCTGATTGTTTCCATGATGGGGGTGGTCGTACGTAAGGGTTGAAAATGAAAAAAACAATGTTTTTCTCAAGCGCGTCAGATTTTCTGAGGGAATGTTGAGTAAACCTAAAAAAAGCTCTTATATAATAATCTGACGGTTTGGATGTGACGCAGGCTCGCGGCCGTTATTAGAATGTGAAAAATGAAATCGTCACTTTGAAATACACAAACGCGTCAGATTAAGATATATATGCTTCATCTTTACGTCCTAGACGTTGCAGTCTCATAATCTGACGATTATCTGGAGGGATTCACCTATACTGCCAATTTGTTTTTTTTTTAATTTTTCTAAATCATTGAACTCAATTGATTGAAAAGCTCAGAAAAAAGCATGCAAATAATGTAGTGTTTTTTTTTAGTACAATACTTGTATCTATGGGAAAATAATTATAAGCAATTAAATTTTTAAAATTTCAAAACGTTGGATATTTGTTGTAGACAATATCATGCCACGAATGAGTCTGTGTGATCAACTGTCATGACAACAGAAACCAGAGTGAAGACGGAGTGAGAGAGCAATAGATAGAGAAAGAGTGAAAGAGAAATAGAAACGCGTAGAGGGGAATATGAGCACCATGTAGCTGCACGCATCAAACTTTATCGATGAATTTTTATAATTTCGGCTTGTGGAAATCGTCAGATTATATATTTTATGTTATTCTTGAATTATTTCCTACAAAATAAAAAAAATCAGCCACGCTCGAGAATGTCGAGATGACGTTTTTTCAACAACTTTTTAGCCCTCCTCCTTCTCTAGGTCACTCTCGAATTGTCAGGTTAGTGGAACATACACGTTTCAGGATGTAACGAGCTCACCCTACCTTAATCTGACGCGCTTGAGAATTTAAGGTGATCAATTATTTTTACTAATCTGATCCCATATCCTTGAAGGGCGGCCATATATATATATATATATATAGGTTTCATATATGATGGAAGTACTTAACCGGGTATAAGGTATCCCCCTGTATATTAATTCGCCGCACTTTAGTGAATACCGAAAGCCCCCCTTGGGCTCCCCTATTATATGAATCGATCATTCGGATAGTTTCGACTACTTGCTGTCATTTAAAAATTGATTATATTTTTGTCTATAAAGATTGTATATTCTATTTCATGCGTTGTAAACGAATCAGGTAGAGATTATTGAAAAAGGAAACACGAAGTCATCTCCACAACAAATTTAATTCCTAAAGGAACTATGTCCTAGTTAATAAGATATGTTTCGAACATATATATGTTCATCTTCAGTTAGGTACAAAAAGGCTGAAATAGAGTTAACAATGAGAAAACAGTGGAAGTGATTTTTTTTACATGATACTTACGAAAGTTCAAAATTGACAAATTAAGGATAGTTAATATATAGTTTGTCAATTTTGATCTCCCAACTTTCGTAAGTATCATGTAAAAAAAACACTTCTACTGTTTTCTCATTGTTAACTCTATTTCAGCCTTTTTGTACCTAACTGAAGATGAACATATATATGTTCGAAACATGTCTTATTAACTAGGACATAATTCCTTTAGGAATTAAATTTGTTGTGGAGATGACTTCGTGTTTCCTTTTTCAATAAAATTGGTCTTCCACTTTGAGTATGGACTACTACCTTCGTAAGGTCGAGAATTATTCAGAGAAAGTTCAAAGTTCAGACATAAAAAACCTTTCACCGGAGTAGTGCGCTACTGACACCTCGCGCAATCGTTACAAACGCCGATTCATTATTATCCGCCACCTTGATTCGGCAAAACCCCCCATTTTCTCTTCAAGGAGCGAGATCATCATAACTCCTCGTCCTCAACCTTCGAGTGGGTCATGTATAATACATCTAGTATGCCAGGACAGGTTTGGTCCAGTAAAATCGATGCTGGTGCGCGCGCGCCATAATTTTCCTGCTTAAATTCGCCATCCTGGAGCCGCAGTTTCGTCCGGTACTTGAATCGGCAATATCACCGTAGTTCGGACAGTACGGAACATGTTCTGAGCGTGTTCGGAGCACGTTTTTCAGGCGAAAATTGCCCATCGTTCGTGCAACGGTCTATGTCCATTTATTAACGAACTGTCGCATGACATCGTGCCGACTTGTTTCACTTCTCAGCCGATCGCCTCGACCTAGGTTAATAACTGGGATAGTGTGCTCTGGGGATACTGACGTTGTTCTTGAAGGTGACTGATTGGAGGTAATTTGATTTATTGGTTCCGTGTGGACTAGGAGGGAAAGCGCGACCTACTTTATTTTATTTTAGGTTATACATCGTTGAGATTTATTCGTGATATAATTTGAAAGTCAAATTGGTATATTTACAAAATGATTTCAGAAGTGGAAATTGTCCTTGAAGTTTCATGGGGGGGTCGAAGCTATTTGGCACATATTTTCTATGTTGATTGAAACAATTCTGTCGAGAGTTTTCCGAAACTTGTTATATTGTTATGTTATATTTTTAGAATAATTTATCAACAACCCTTGGTTACTGACTTCAAGCTTTCAGTTTGAAGAGGGTTGAAATCTGAGGCGGTTGAATGTGACAATATCTTCATGATGGGGCGAGTTGATTATATAATACTCATATTGAGGAAACCAGGTGAAATGATTACTTACAAATAATTGAATATCAGATTATCAACAATATATCTCAAGATTGAACATTTTCTTGCATGTAGTTTTGAGTACTCAGTGCTCAAGTACCCCATTCAAGGTTTACAACAGTCATTATATGAGTCAAATTTGTTCAAAATATTGGACAAAATGCCTCTTCCGATGTCGCAGGTTTTCTTTCAATAAATGAAAATGGGTAGTACTTCGGATTTTTCTTTCATTGCTGATTCTTCGTAGCAGTTGCACGATATAGAGCCAAACTTTTGAAGGACACTCAGAAATTAGTTGCCATTTATCGAAGAGGCCATTTATCTTGAAGGGGCAGAACCGAAACAATAGTAGTTGTGTAGTCATTTGAAAAAATCATATTTCTTATTTTTTTCTACTGAAATAAAAGTATGATAGATTAAAATGGCGTGTTGATCGACATATTGGCATGCCAATCTACTTCAACCTCATTTTACTATCATTCAAAGTTGCTTTTCTCCAGATAAAATCAAAAATGCATTTTTTGCTCATTTTCAGCCTACTCACATCGTTGAAATCAATTATAACGGCTTGCAAAATAATTTGAAAATGACTAGAAGAATAGTTGACTACATCACTGAATGTGACACCAGTATTTTTTTATATACTTGTTGGCCCTTTTTTTCCAAGTTCAGGTGAATGGAATACGAAACTTGTAATAATTTTTTACAAACATTCTCATTTGACAGGTACGTGTATTTTATTCAAAGTCGGTTGATTCTTTCACGAAAAGGAAGGAAGACTGTATTTGAAACAGCTATACCCTTGCCTACATGGCCCGATAGGAGCCAAATTACATAGAAGTCACTTTTTTTTGCAAATTACTGTGTGTTTGTGTAGAACTATCCTATGAATGGTATATTTGGAAAAAGAGGGAGCTTTGTATTTCGTGCAGAATATCATTTATTGAAATTGTAGTAGAGCGCTTCAGTGCTTACTTGACAGGTGTACAAAAGCCATTACCATATACGACTTTAAAAGGTTCAATCCTGAACAGGATTATTCTGGATGTAACTATGTACTATGACATGTCTGTTCTATTGAAATTTCAATGACGTGAAAATAAAAAGCGATTTTTATGTGATCCAGTGCCCGTCGCACCATATAGACAAGGAAGTAGCTGTTTCAGAACATCTCTTAATTTTTTTTGTGAATGAATCAAACGTCTATGCATGATTCACACTAAACAGCAGAGAGGGTTAGCTGAATATTTGATGTTGCTTTTCTGTTGTCTTTTTGTATTCTCTTTCTCTCTTCCTTCTCTCCAGGAAATATTCTTGGGTTTTTCTAACGACACATTACTTTGATTGTGATCTTGCCTGAATGGTCACAGAATGACTATGAAACATTGAAGATCAATGTCCGAAGAATGCGATATAAGATTGGCATTTTCTTAGGATTCTGTTACTTCGCAACGTATAATCTGAATATCTGAGAATTTGTTGAAAGTATTCGCCAATAACATCAATATTACCTACAGACAAATCGAATCTACATTAGCAATCTATCAACTGAATTAGGACGATTATCGATTAGTTCATGTGCTCATTGTGAGTGCTTCGAAGGCAGAGTCGATAAACACCAACAATCGAGAAATAGTAATTCAGATGAGGTAGTTCCATACGATAAAATCGCAAATATTTTGGAAATTATTTTGTATGAATTGTTGAAATAGGTTATGCAGTTGCTGTACAGAGTGTTTTCTCAATAACATGGAAAACTGAGTCTACTTTGAGGAAAGAACTGCACATGAATATATGTTCAAACTGCCGTAGCCTCAAAATTTCTTGGTGTTTCATCTTTTTTCTATATGATAACTCTCATGAGACCCCTAGATATTTTCTCTAGTTGTTATCAGAGAAACTGAATGAGATTTGATTTCTTGAATTAGGAATCAAGTTCAAATAGCCTAATTTCAACTTGTCAACTCAGGTGTCATCTGATCTACCACTGGAATCTTCTTAAGAGTTGCCAACCTAGCAGGATATCAGAAACGAGCGGATTTTTTGCTGTGATTCAAGACAAGAGTATAGTTTGGGGAAGTTTTTTTTTTGGCGTTTTTTGAAAGGTGTTATAAATGGGTCTAGCTATTTTGCGGATTCTTATCGAAATCTCTAGTGATCTTTGGGTAAATTCAGTCGAAGGGGGCCATTACCTATTCTAAGCATATTGTTCCCAAGTAACCCGGGTTCCTCAAATCTCAACTCGTTAGAGTTGACACCTGAGGCCACCCATCATCAAGGTAGGTTCATCAACCCTGACGTGAATTGATTTCACCACACGGAATTTTATTCAATTATTTTTGCCTTTCTCGGGATACTTACTGAGTTTGATGCTAAAAACTGGAAGATAGCCTTCGGTTGCTTTCGAAAGCATAACTCCAAGAATTTTTGGAAATCACCACATCCAAACGCATATTTTCTACCTATGCTGATTGCTTACCCACTCAAGTGATTCACAAGTAACAAAACTAGCCAAGGCAAAATAATCCATTGGAACTCTGCTACACTTGCCTTGTGGGGAAGGCATCAATAGAAGTGAATGAAGTATCATTCATAGATTGAATATTATTCCTTCTGAAACAAGCAGTTCTATAACACTTATTCAATTTTGTACCTCATACACGTACTTTGTCCACTTCTTGGTATCGATACATGGAAGGACAATTTTGCTTAGCCATCTATAAAGTATATTTTTTACAGTAATGAAGTCAAATTACTTAATTTCTTCATTTTGAAATAAACTCTTTTCTCTAACCTAGTTTCGGCGATGCAGTGTAAGAAATTCAGAAATCATACAATTCCCTTCAACACTCAACGATTTGGAATCCAGAAAACAATAACTCTCTCATATTTCTCCTTGCCGGTTTCGCGGGGTTATACTATCCTAGCTAACAATTTTTACAGAGACCTGTTAGAGAAGTTGATATCGAATTTTTTTGGTGAAACATCCAGACCATTTGAAGTGCGAAAGAGTGAACACAAGATTTATGAAGAACAGACATATTGGTGGTTCTAAATTATCAGAACACAATCTCATTGCCAATAGAGATCACACAGTAGAATGGAATTACACTCAAATGATGACAAAGGAAAGCAATGATGGCAGGACACGAAAGTTGAAGGAATCTGCTTATATCTCTCCTCATCTCAACCAACTTTTGTATTTCGTGCAGAAATATATTTATTGAAATTGTAACAGATTTGATTCCGAAACGTTAACAACGATTAGTATTTGATAATAAGTGATTATTTCCTTTTTTTCTGACATTTAGAACGTGTTCCACTCAGAAGCAACTGCTTTTTGATTGACGCAACAACTTTCCGAGGTAGATTAAAAATCTGTCCTTTCTACACTTTTATAGATTCTTCAGATTGTGGTAGGTTGAGAACCCAAAAGACTAAGAAAAAAAAATTCATCCACCACAAAAAATGACTTTCAAACAGCACTTAGAAAGAAACAAATTCTGATTGAATACACCAGTATTGCCAGATAGAGAACTACTGAACTGCCTCTTTGTTCAGAATACTGAAGGTTTACCTCTTGTAGCACTCATTCTCGTACACTTGTTGTCCAAAACTCAAGACATGGAAAATGGTTGTATTTACAAATCTGCGTATTCAGTATAATGACAGAGCGATGTAAAATAGATGTGTTGAACTACGATACAACATCAATATCAAGAAGGTTGTGAGTCAAAAATAAAGCCTCAGACAGCATTTTCGACCTACCATAGGTCTCGTCAGTGGCACTCGGCAAATGAACAAAAAGGCGAAACGCCATCTGCTGGGGTTGCAGCCTCTTTTGGTAGTAGGCTGAAGATGATTCTCGTTTCCGATGGCACGGGAGTAACGTGTTGGCTGTACGATGTGTCCGTTGTGAGAGACCTTCACTAAGCATTTGTGTGGTTCGAGTCTTTGTTCATCCAATAGATGAAGTTTTGCGTTTACAGTAAACACCATCTGCATCAGAATTCAGATGATGGTAAAAAAGAAAATGAAACATGAAATGGATGATTTGCGAAACCTACTCATATTGAATGAAAAAAAATTCAAAGTTTGAATTGATTATTAAATTAGGCTAAATTTTCGGTTTCAATGAAAATCATTGTGAATATCACTAAATACGAATATTATCGAATTCACATAATTGTTCAAAAATAAATAGTCAATAGGCCAATATCGACAGAAATCACCAAAATGGGCAATACTTTGCTAGCTCTGGTGACACTGGCATCATACACCGAACAAGTGGGACTACTTTATTTTTAGACACGGTGGGTGGAAGGTATTTTTATCATTACCCCAGAAAATGAAAATTCTTGTATCACGAAAAATCAAGTGAGCTTGTTCTCTATTGGAAATTATCAGGTGTTGTCTTATGAATGTAATTTCTTGGAAGCGCTGGTGAGGAGTGAACTAGCGCCACCATCTTGAAGAAAATGATCTCGTTCAATATCTCAGGAACACAGAAAATTGAGTCGATTTCTTTTTTTCGGTTCTTTCTCTCGTACAAACAATGGTTTCATCGTTATTTCCTTGATCCTACATGGGAATTGAGTTTTGTAGCCCTTGATAACGTTCTCTGGAACTTTCATTTAAAATTGTACTAAATGTGTAGAAGTTATACGTCGCCAAACGTCATGGTCCTGTGAGCGAGGCATATGTAAATACCTAAGCTCTCTAAGAAATGAAAAAAAATCATCGATTGTAATTTTGCTTTTATTCCGACGGATCATGATATTTTACGAAGTATAATTTAGACATGTTTAGTCACACAGAGGACTCAAGTGATTCACACTCAGGAGGTATCATTTAATGATTCACACTCAGGAGGTATCATTTAATGATTCATAACTTATAACTTGTGTAACTTTCCGCTCTATGGGAAAAACGATGAATGGCCAAACACCATAAACATTCGGAAAGCGTTTTAATTAAAACTCGGCTTAGTTGAGTACTTTTATCAAGTAAGAAAAACAGTCTCTCATGATATGTTATTTTATTTATGTGAACACATGTTTTAGCTATCAGACCGGCCTATCAGAAGATTTTCCTCGAAGTGCAATATAATTTACATTTCATCTTTTTTACCGAGCAGGTATATTTTCGGTTATATTGCACGAGTGCATAAAAATCACCGATAATTTTGCAAGAAAGCGTGATATCTAAAAATTGCAAGTTTATTTTCATATTTTGGTGAAAGTGCCCGAGCCGAAGGACGAGGGTTCTTTTACAAAATATGAAAATAACCGAATGCAATTTGTATAAGATATCACGCTTGAATGCAAAATTATTTGGTCATTCTTATGCACGAATGTAATTCATTGGAATATTTCACGAATAAAGAAATTCTCAAGGAAATGTTATTTTTTGTTCATTTATACTTTCCTCTATAGATTGTATGGAGCACTCACCAAAACGCGAAATGTTTTTCTAATTTTGAAGTCTATCTGACATTCATTTGTGTTGTTTACTGACGTCTAGCGATACGGTTTCAAATGTGTTGTTATGGTAACTTGATAGAATGCAATTACCGCTGTAAGTTTTCGATAATTGCATTGCTTTTATGGGACATTATATATATGAGGGAAATATTCAAATTAATTTTTTCTATGTGACAGTTATCGATATTCCCGTTCATTTAGGTACCAAAAGATGCAGTTTTTCGAAATGAAAAATATTATGTGAAAAAATAAATTTGGTGAAAAATGGACTTTATTTCGCGGAATGAATATGATCATTTGGTTTTTGTAAAGTTTTCAGTAAGAATAACTTTTAATTCTTTCAGAAAAATATTCGACACCTTTTTCTGAATTCGTGAGAGAACTTTTGATACACCCCTTTCATCAATTTAATTTGTTGTTTTGAACTAGAGATCGGAACTAACTCACCGACTTGGGAAAACCTTTCTACTCATTCAACTGAATTATTCAATAGCTTGGGAAAATGGTGTGGATTTATCTCCACAAGTCTCATGATTGGTCGAAGAATTGGACACTCAATGCGAGTTTTACCTTTCACCTTCATTCAAGTTAAGTATTCATGAAGTTTTAATGTGCTATTTCGAGTTGTCGGAGAGCTACTAACACAATATGTACTTTCGAAGGTATTTTGAGAACTGGAAAGAGAATAAAATTCTTAGGTTTCCTTTCAGGTAATAACAAACCAAAAAATAAACACCCGGAAAAACAAATACGATCATTAAAGATATTCTAGAAGATAGGAATCGGAATTGAATGAAAGTCGTTTCGTAAACTTATCTCGCTCCCGAATATGTATTGGGAGAATGAGTAGATTTTTTATATTCAAGACTTGACAATTTCACTTCGACTCTGACATGTACGACTTTTTCATTGTTTCAATAGCGACTCGACTTCCATATTTGATATTTTCTCGATAAATGTTATTAACTCTCTGATGCTATGCCAAGACTAGTTGCTGCGAAGCGTGTAGTAAGTGCACATTGAAATTTCAGGAACAATGTAAAATTGGCAGAATGTTATAGTTTATTCAATACAACTTGGTAGTTTTTGTCCCACTTCTTATAGTGTATTGAAACTGCCTGGATGTTCCAAATGGATGCTTGTCGGGAATTGCACAAAGCCTCATTATTTCAGCTGCAACGATGAGTTAAATGATCTGTTCTTACATCTATCATCATTTTGTCCTCAAAATATTCTACGAAATCTTTTATTTGCATGGGAAATGACCGTCATACTCACTCATTCAACTCTACTTGGTGTTCAATCAATGCTCAGTTAGACCAATAGAAATGGGTAAGTTTACTGACTCCCATAACCTTTACTTGACAGTATTTGTATTCAAAAATGAAATATTCGCATGCCACCTCATAATTCATATCACTGGAACTGAATTTCTATAGAGAACGAATCTCATTGAGAGTCGTTTCGTGATCATACATGTGCTTTGAAAACCCTCGTTTTTGTGCGATCTTCCTCAATTTCATTACTCATTTTCTTGTAAGACGATGTCAGCCTCTGAGTGTGAACTTCCGGAGAGCGGTCCTTTCTTGTCGCACGTTGGCGACCTATCCCATTCCCCTTAGCGTATCTGATTTATCTTGGCCGACATAAACCCACCGAAAGTGTATTCCACTTGGAGTGTCACAGTATATCAGCAGTCTATGTTGAATTGACTTACATTAAATTCCATTCGAGGGTTAACATCATTCCCCTTGAGGCCAGCCCTTTAATAAGAGAATACAACCTGATCTATAGAACCAGAAATGATATTAGTTTCCTAAGCTGACCCTTGTAAGCCATCCGGAATTGGTCACTAATCAAATTTAATGTTTCGAATGTATCGATGATATGGGGAAATAATAAGAAAAAGCATATCTTTGGTTTTTTGTTTCAACGGACTATCGATATGCAAATGTCAATTATGTGAATTCGAACAAAATATAGACATATCAATTTGGTTTCAGGAATTGTCATTTATGGAAACAATGGAGTCCGTGGGGGTTTAAGGCTTGGAATCCGAACACTCCGTTTGTATCGACTTCAGACCATTTTGATTATGCTTTAGCGTTTCTTTCTTGTTTTTGTTTTCCGAAGATTCCATGTATTCATTAGAAAATATCACATAACAAATGCCTTGTAAAAAAATACCTGAGAAGTATGGCCGCAACCAAAAAAATATTTTGGAGAACGGGTAACCTAAATGCATGGAACCAAGACAGATCGCTGTTTAATGTTTCCTTACAAGGCCTGGTCACTGGTAATCGATGGCTTTTGTTAATATAATAACACCAAAAACATTCACCTAGGATATAACTCAGGAAGTTAACGATGGCCATAATACTTGGCATTATACTGCAGAGACCACAAGTATAATACTAACATCATGTATTAGTCGTAAATAAAGGAATCATAAGTGTGATACTTATATTGGTTTCGTAGTTTTCTGGGTTTCCTGCCACAATCTGAAAAAATGTGTAGTAGGGCAGATTTTTAATCTACCCCGAAAAGTTGCTGCACTCATTGAAGAATAGTTTGCTCGAAATGCGTAGATTAAAGCGGGTTTGCCACAAAAGTTTTGCCCCATTCACTATTTGTACGGTACATGAAAACTTTATTCAGCTTGGTGCCTTAATTTCTATGGTATGCAATACCGCTTTGAGGGCCTGAATCAATAACATAACTCAGAAAATGATCCATCTTCTTCAGAGGTGACCAGTGGCGGGTTTAACGTCTGGCGTACCTGGCGGCCGCTAGGGGCCCCACGCCTCCGAGGGTCCCCGAAATTGCGATAGAAAGCTACATTTAAAAATAAAATGAAAAACTGCCGGAACAGAAAAAAACTACAGATTATGATGATAGATTTTTGATATTTTTATGCATTTTATAAAAAAAAGAAGTAATATTTGTACAATAATTTTAAGGTTAAATCGATAATTCTGGCAACACCGTACCATAATTTCTCCGTCGGCCTGGTAACACTGCAACCTGCAACGGCAGTGCGGCAGTGTTGTTAGCAGTCCTGTTGTGCACTGTACACACGCTTACCTGCACTCTGCACTTGTTTGTGAGTTGTGAGTTTTGTCTTAGACCAGGGGTCTAAGCATATTGATTTTAAAAAGCTTGACCATTTTTCTAATTGCAAAAAAGCCGTGGAAGAAGCTGGAGAACACGATTCTACAGTTACTAAACGCTAAGAGTAAATCACTTCGATCAGTTGAGTGTGAATTGTCAAAAGGTTGATCTCTCCTGAGGTCTCTGAACAATTTTATTGGCAATTTCAGAAATGAATTTGAGAAAGTACAAGAAGATGCAACTGATTTGTCGGGCCTGAAGAAGACGGACAAAGTCGACGAATTTACAAGAACGATATTGATGTGTCCAACAACTTCGAAGACGAATTGAACCAATTTCTACTCTTCCTGCAGGAAAACGAGTTAATGAACACCGCAAAAGATATGTACCGAGCTGCCAAAGAAATGTCATCGACTTTTCCGAATGTTGAGACAATTTTAAAAAGATTTTTAACGATACCAATTTCGAACGCATCAGTCGAGAGATCTTTTTCTGTACTGAAAAGAATAAAAAACTATTTAAGAAGTTCGATGGGGGAGGAACGATTAAATAATATGGCAATATTGTATATAGAACAAGATATATTGGATAAAATTGAGACCGAAAAAATAACTGATGAATTTTCAAAAGAAAAAGTAAGACGTAAATTTATTTGAAATGCGTATGTATATTCAGGGAAAGTGTATGCACTTATATATTGTATATCAATATTAGTTATTGAGTCATATGTACATATTACAACGATACTACCTATTGTAAATGTTTTTTTTTCAGAATAAAAATAATTTTGTTTCGTTCAAAATCGCATGCGTGTATTATTTAAACCACTACTAATGACTGCTAGTTGCAAATTGGTTACTGGCTAGTAAAAAGATCCATACGATCGTTATCAAAATTATTTAGGGAAAAATTTAAAATGTTCGCGAGCAAATGGCTATTCGCTTTTGTCGAAGGGCCCCGAATTTTTTTCCGCCAGGGGCCCCAAATCGTCTTAATACGCCACTGGAGGTGACAGAGCACCACCACTAGTCTCATAATTTTCCGGTAAAATATATTGTTTAAGAAATTCAACACTGTTAGTCTCAAACTCAAAAGCTGTTTAATATCACTCATTTTCATTCTCTCTTCATACACTTTTTCAGCTGACAGAAAGTGAGCATGGGTTGGACTAGATTCCAAATAATTAGAGCTCAATAGCCTTCGTGAAATTTGTGAGTTATATCCTAGTTGTCGTAAATGTTGTTGATGTTATCATTATAACAAACGACATTCAGCAAATAGGCCTTGTTACTTGATACCTACGTTCTACCTCAGGAGCAGCATAGTTATTGGCGTACCCATCAACCATGAACGATTCAGAGTTGGCACCCAATGTGACAGAAAAAATCTCTTAGGAGAAAATTCTCTGCCGCGTTCAGAGATCGATTCCACGACCTCTCTATCATGAAACAGGCATACAACCACCTCTGTCAACTCATTCACCAGTCATAATCTTGAAGAACATTGAATAATGTAGTAGTTGAGGTATCTCAGTAATAAAACCTTCACTTCCGACAATTATTCTTATCAAATCGAGTCTCCATGACAGTGGATCAGAAATCATGTGAATTCAACAATATCAAATAATTGAATAATAAATAAATATTTTATTCATCCTGTAGACTAGTATCATCATTGGACAAAACCGATAATATAAAAATGAGCAAATGAATATAAAAATAAATCGTATGAAAGCATTCATACAAACAACGTTCGAAACTTCTAAATCAACACTCAGTTCTTTTTCAATATTATTGGTTCTCACACTGGACTTTGAACATCACAGTTTTTTCTTTCGTGAATTGGAAACGAGCTCGATTTTTTACTTAGTGTATCATATTTTGGCGTCACCAGGGTTCATTCAATATTGAGGACAAACGTGGAGTTCCTTGAGAAAACCAAGAAGTTCTACTCTGTATGAGATATAATTTTGAAAAAACAGGAAATTACGCCATCTTCAGTATTTTTATACTTCATCACAGTGTATGTGACTTCAATAAGGAGCATACAAATTTCGAATGGAAATTGGAATGATCCGGATCTCGCCTACGAGCCTCCGACTTTATAGCTCACGAAAGCAGATAGTGCCAGGGCCTCTAATCCTCATTTCCCCGTACGGAAATGACCTATGAATATTATCGTAGGTATTCAGGACAACTACTAACATCGAGGGAACAGGTAAATATTAGCCGAGCCACAAAGAAAATATTAACTCCCTCGAACTAATTCCGTACGAAGATGTTGACATGAGTACGGGTTTGCTATCTTTGCAAATTACTGGAATAAACTCATTGAACGATCCTACTTGGCAGCGGTTCAATATGTGCGACATCACCCAATTTAATTTTCAAGGATTGTTCCGATTCAGTGACTTACAATAACAAGAGGAGATAGGACTTTGTATTGCAGTCATATTGACGAATCGATATGTATCATCGAATAGATGAGGATGAGACAGAGTTTCATGAATGTGATGTTCATACACTAACAAAAAGTTCTACAAATTTCAAGAAATGGTGTAGTATACGAGGAATATGTTTCCTGCCTTTATGAAAATCTAGGGTCACAAAATAACCCTAGCCTTCTGTCAATGGTGGATATACCGCCGTTTGAGGAAAAGGAATGAACATGAAATGTGTTTCACCAATCCATTTTGGGAATTACAAGGGTAACCGATTTCCAGAAAATCTTTGATGATCTGAGAAAACTTTCAACACAACAAAAAATGCATAGCACTCAGGAAAAGGGTTCATTAGTCTGTATAAGCAAGCTATAGGCAACGGAAAAGATAGGTATCACTTGCAAAAAATATCGCAAACGGAGCCGACACTGGGAGTCAGTTGCTCTCTTGTGGTTCCACTTGGAAAACAAAGTTTTGAAGGACTATGTTTTTTGGCCTTGTCTATCAATCAATTTGGAGTGATTGAGAGAAGTGACGAGGAAAATAGAGAACATTTTCTGTTGATATGTAAATCATCCGAACGTCCGTGAATGATATACACATATAACACAGTTTGCTATTTTTTTGATGTCACTTCTTTTATACAGGTTTTATAAAAGCAGTCCCTCTAAAGTAGACCTTGTGTCGAAGTCTTCTCCATCACAATATAAGATACAGCATTTAGAAAATGAATACATCATTCTCTCGGTTTGGAGGAATGCTCTTTTTTAAGACCAAATCTTCCAACTTCACTTTTAGAAATTTTCTTAGTTGCTGAGCATTTCGTCAAGTGTAAAGACGAAAGGAGTGAAAATATTTGTTGACCGGGAAATCGCAAAAAACGGTGTGGATGAGGAAAAATTATTATGAACTGTTCCGGAGTTCTCAGTACATATTGCTTATTACCATTATTATAGTGACAGTGGAGCGGATAATGCCATTTTCATCCCTGAACGGTTATCTGGGCTTTTTTTTATCTGCATCGGATTCTCGTGAATTTACAATCAGTGTTGAAATTTTTTCAAAAAATCGATAAAATAAAACCAAAGTTTCATGGTGGGGAAAATGGTCGATAACTAATCAAGGAAGGAATACAATCTTAAAAAAATGATAAATTATTTGGAAAATGAATAGGTAATAGAAAAATAAGCTTGACTATTCATTTTTATATGTATCTCAAGTAGTATTCGAGAATACGGTGAACTTCGTAGCGCTGTGAAACTCTAATGAATGAACGAAATCATAAAAAAATTCAGGTGAAAATAATTCGTGAAAACTCCCTTCTTGAAAACGTTCTGATGTCGAATGCAAATCAACCAAGATCACCAATTGATCTGTTGCCTTTACGTATTTATCATTATATTTTGTTACGAATACTGCTATCACATATTTTGACCTATTATTTCTTATATTTGAAGCTAAAAAAAATGTGGAGTTCGAAAGTATTCCACTCATTTTGTCACTTACATTTGCACCCCTTTTCACAAGCAATAGTCTTTTTTATGCATCCAGAGTTGACGCGACACTAAGTAGCGCACTTGCAGCCACTGACTTTCTATTTTACACCATCGGAGCTTCGTGCTCAGCCCCAATCTCCAAGTGATGGAAGCTCTTGCAGCGGCACCACAGTCTGTTGAAAATTTGACACATGTACTATGCGCAAAGCATATGGAAGGGCGTCCTCTGTTGGTGGTGCGTTATCCAACAGTTGTTGACTTTGAAAACGAACTGCTTGAGGCACTCCAAGATTATTCTGAATACTCTGATCTGAAATCACGAAGATATAAACAATAATGATAGCATTTATCGTATTTGCATCGTCTCGCACATTTTTTATCTCCTTTACATTGTATCAAAAATTCTTACATGCCGAACATCACTTGAACAAAATTGAAAAGAACATTGCCACTTTTCTTCGGGTTTGAAGGCCGTCGTTCTTTGGAATTTCTTTCTGACGTTTCGCTAGCGCGAAATTCCAAAGAACGATGGCCTTCGAATGCGGAGAAAAGTAGTAATACTGAAAACCTCGGCCGTGAAAGCCTTAACCATTTTGTGAAAAAAACAGTTTTGAATTCTTAAAGTAAGCGTGCAAAAGGAGACTTGGAGAAAATTCTTGGGGAATTAATTGCATTCGTGGCCTTGTGAGGGATAAACTAAACCTGTTCTTCTCAATTTTGTTTAACTGTTGAACGGAGTAAAGTGAAGAAGATAAGATGAGATTGGAACCTTTGGTGTGAAAGTTGAAACTTCTCCAAGAGATCAATTACAAGGTTAGCATCTTCAGGAGAAGATCAGTATCATCTTCTCCTGAAGATGCTTACCTTGTTAGCGAAACGCGAATCGATTGCAAAAATATCAGTTTGGTGTTACGGTAATTGATCTCTAGGAAAAGTTTCAGATCAGACTTGTTTTAATTAATCTTGGAGTTCAGCAATCACTTTTTTTCAAGACAACAAAGTAATGGACCACGCCCCACCAACAGAGGACGCGTTATTCCTCTATATGCTTCGCGCATCGTACATGAGTCAAGTTTTGTGTCAAACTATGGAGCCGATGTAAGAGCTTCCATAGCCTGAAATTGGGGCTAGAAACGAATTTCCGATGATGTAAAATGGGGAGTCAACTGGCGCACTCTCCCAATTTACGTAACAAGTCAGAAAAAAAACTTTTTCGGTCGTGTTGCGTACACAATTTTTTCGGCAACCGTGTAGAATAACAAATCAATGAGACATTTCTTTATTATATTTATTTGTAGAACAAAATTTCGAACATTTCAATTCTTATTTGTATTAAATATTCAAAATTCGAACAGAAGATAGGTACTAACAGAAACATTCTAATTCTTATTCATAATTAATATTTATAAAACCATGCAAACTTTCGAAAATCAAACTGTCAACTAATTTCATGTCAGTCGTTATTTCGTTGCTATGATAAAGTTCAACTGCATTTATCAAAATCATAGATTCCATGATTTTCATATTCACAATGACAACGATTTTTTTTCTTAGTCTTCTCGACTTCAGATATAAATATATTAACGGTAGTGTAGATTTAAGCACGTCCGTTTATCCAGCTGAAGACCGGGATTCGATTTCCCGCTGGATCACCGTGCTTGCTGATCCATTGCTCGCACAAGTTTCGACTTCATATATGAAATATGTCAGAATAGTTAAGAGAGAAGCAGAATATGATTTGGGTAACAAGCTGTGATGCGTGATTTGGAAAAATAAATATGTGGCTTTCCTTCGCTTCTGTATAGTTTGGATTTCTGTGCCACGGTGCTAAGGAAATATATAAACATTCTGTGATTTCTGGAGAACTGTCATTAACATATTCTTTTTTTTTGGAATGAAATGCACCGTTATATTTTCCGTGCGGGCGCACGAAAAAAGCCCACATTCTTGTGAAAGTGATGTTTTCGTACAAGTATCAGAAAAATTTCACATTTCTGCATCTCTATGAGTACATTTTTTTTCAGAAAAATACTTTTCTTCACTGTCGAAATAATTCACAGAATAGACATGAAATATTAATTTATGAAGGATTCATTTTGTTGAGGCTCACACAATAACATAAATTACATGTGACAGAACAAGGCAATTTCGATTAAATTGTTCAATCTGTGATATATTCGCCTGCGACTCGGAATAATTTTCAAAATATAAGAAATAATTCAAGCACTAGTAGTATAGTATATAGTGAAAATTTCACACTTTTACTCTTCAACCGATAAGATGACTCAATTTTGACTAGTTATGATCAGGCGCGGATACACCCCCCGAACAACAGAACGCGCATCGCGCGTTATACTGTTTTGCTAACCTCGAATTTCTATGATGATTTACCTTTTAGAGTTTTGTAGTGAAAAATGAAAAAATGCTTATAATTCTGTTGGAAAGTGATGAAGAAGGATATATAGAATAAGTATATTGTGCTGATAGAAAGAAGGAGGAATTTTGAGCGGAATTGGATGAATAAACAAACATAAATGTCAACCCTGAAAACCCTGTTTTCCTGTCTTTGGGGGGCCATATCTCCGAAACTAGTTGCGAGCCTCAAAAACTTTATTAGAATTTTTTGTTCAGGAGGCCGAAATACGTAAGTTCCACCAAAAATTTTTTAATTTCACGATGGAGCCCGCTTAACGGATAATTACCAAATGCAAAATAATATTGGAATCTATACAAGTGTAGAAGGCAGATTTCTCATCTACCCCGAAAAGTTGCTGCAGTAAATAAAAACAGTTCCTTCTGAATGTAACACGTTCAAGTAGTCAGCAACTTCTTGTATTAATCAAAGTTCAATCAAAAAAATACAATAACTTATATTTATCAAAATACTTATCGTTGTTCGGAAGCCATCTGCTTCCGTTATCAAAACTTTTTCACAAATCTTTGCTCTCTAGGTTCGTTTTCGAAAACGTGTAAGGTAGAAAAATCGGAATCTATGATGGAATTTCAAAGAATTCAATCTGCAGTTCATATTGCTTTCATGAGCTTGAAGAATTGAAAGATGTGCGAAAAATTAATTTCCTTTTTTCCACAATTTTGACCAAGCAAACGCCAGATGTCAGAATTCTCAATTTATTTTTAGGGTCACTGGATCTAGTAAGCCTAGCTTACTAGATCCAGTGACCCTATTTATTTTTCATTCGCCTTCCTCATCAACACAGATGGCTCACTGCCTTTCTCTATGAAAATTCATTTTTTTTTATTTTTTTCGAAAATTGGAAGTTGATTTCCAGCCATGATTATAAATGAGAAGCATTTAATCTAAGTATACAAGCAGGTGTGGAGCACCGTTTGATAAATAACAGCATACAGTTAGTTCAAGAGCTTAATTAACAACGTAAGATAGCTTCATGAAGAACAATATGTAGCAGGAGCAGCCGTAGGGCTGCCTACACGAAAGGATGAAAGGCAGAAACGGACCTAATAGTTCCGCCCTCGCGTTAACCCTTAGCTTCACATCGTTATGATAGGTCGTTGACTCATGTCGGGGTTTGAATTTCTTGCCTTCTAATGAACTGAAACGCTGTTAATATCAGGAAGTCCAGCCTTAGAGAAGCGGTTGGAAATTTGAAAAAAATGAGGTTATTTTATCATATATTGAAGCAGTTACTTAACACATATCTCAGAAAATTATAGATTCTTGTAGATTACGTCAATTTATTTTACAAAAAAAAGTAGCTGGATATTTTCTTCCGACTTTAGAGATTGTTCTAACTCCTCACTACTTATTGTACAACATTACACTTCTTTGATGGAAATACAATCATATCTCACTATAGATGCCTGATCGGACACATATATTACACATATTTGAGTGCAAATATTAAAAGACAGAGGAGTTATGGATCAGGTAAAGACAGGAAAGAATAATCCGAAATCATAAAGAACTGTATACAGTGGGTTTCACTTCAAAACTGACCACCCCTTTGTGTTTTCATTATTTAGAACCAAATTTACCTTTTTCAAGAAAACAATAGCATTATGGGAAAAAAAATTATCACGATTTTAGAGAAAACATATAAGGCATTTTATCATCACTTATAGTATCACAAGAGCTCAAAGCTAGAAAGTATTTCCGGAAACTTTCTAGAGGGCGCGAATATTTTGAAAATCATCCCGAGTCGCGAAGCGAGTACGTTTTAGAGATTCTACATAATGATAACATAGAGGGGTGGTCAGTTTTGAAGTGAAACACACTATATACAGTTTTTTATGATTTCAAATCAATCTTCCTTGTCTTCACCTGATCTATACCTCCTCTGTCTTCTTATTTTATGACTGAAATATGGGTAATATATGTGTCCGATCTGACATCTATAGTGAGATATGATCGTATTTCCATAAAAAAGTGTTATGTTGTACAATGAGAAGTGAGGACTGAAATCTATTATTTTCTGAGAGATGTGTTGAGTAACGGCTCCAATATATGATAAAATAAACTCATTTGTTCGGAGCCTCTAACCGCTTCTCTAAGACTGGACTTCCTGTTATTAACAGCGTTTCAGTTCATTAGGAGGCAAGAAATTCAATCCTCGACGTGAGTCGACGACCTATCATAACGATGTAAGGCTAAGGGTTAACGCGAGGGCGAAACTATTCAGTCCGTTTCTGCCTTCCACCCTTTCGTGTAGGCAGCCCCAAGGCTGCTTGTTACATTTTGTCTTTCATGAAGATATCTTACGTTGTTAATTCAGCTCTTGAACTGTATGTTGTTATTTATCAAAGGATGCTCCAGACATGCTCAATTTTCGGAAAAATTACAAACGGATGAATTTTCATAAAGAAGGGCAGAGGTGTATCTGTGTTGATGGAGAAGGCGAATGGAAAATAAATTGAAAACTCTGACATCTCGCGATTGCTTGGTCGAAATTTTGGAAAAAGATAATTTCTATTTTGCACATCTTTCAATTTTCTAAACTCATGAGAGCAATATGGACTGCCGACTGATTTTTGATTAATCGAATCGTGTCTTTGAAATTCCATCGTCATTTCCGATTTCTTTGTCTTGCACGTTTTTGAAAATGAACCTAGAGAGAAGAGATTTGTGAAAAAGTTTTGAAAACGGAAGCAGATTCGGTTTCCGAACAGTTAACAACGATAAGTATTTTGATAAATATTAGTTTTAGTATTTTTTTGATAGGATACGAGAAGTTGATGACTAATAGAACGTGTTCCATTCATCAGGAACTGTTTTCATTCACCGCAGACTCTTTTCGGAATAGATTACAAATCTGCCTTTTACACGAATACAGATTCAAATTTTATTCTTCATTTTTTCATGTTGTGTCAGATAACTCAAAAGAGTACGAAGAAAAAGTAATAAAAATATTACAGTGAATATTTGAATTAAACAGTGTGAGAAAATGTGTATGTTCCATGTTCATTGAATGTCAGAAATAATTCATTATACTTTCCCACTCTCTCCAGTGAGATAGTTGAATAGGAACTGTTTTTTTTTATGAATCATCTAATCCTTTTCAAATTTTGTACGGTACCTGAGCAGATACTTTTTTGATATATGAGAGATTTTAATTCACTCATTTATAATTCTTCAGGAATTCAATTGTATATGGAGATGAAATTATTAGCTTACATCCTGTTTCATTTACTGAATTATTCAGATTATTTCCTCAAAGTTAGGGGGACAGAATTTTTTTCCAGCATATCAGATGATGACAATATGACGGCAGACAGTTCTGACAGCGACTCAGACAGTGAATCAGAGATATATGAGAGCATTGACATTAAAACTTATCGATTGGCCATAATGACAGTTTTCCAAATATCACGATGCGGAATACATTAGAGAGAGAAAGGGTATGCACATTCAAGTGATGTTGTCAAGGACATAATGATAATTCTATACTTGAATTACTCTATCCTTATTAACCTCTCTGCTACATTGGGGAATTAATTCGCTTTTAGAGGTTATACTCGAAGTATTCTATCTTGCTCATTCCGCAGTCCTCTCTTTCTTAGGGCCAGTCCATTAGTTACAATGTCTGTGGATGAGAGTGACACAAGCCAAAAGGGGACGAAAATCATTGAATTACATTATTTTTAGCACCTTTTCATTATAAGAATGTTATTTATTTAATAGCTGAGTCACAATATGCTATAAATTGATTAATTTCTCATCTCAATATATCTGATGATTTGATAATATACTTATTAGGGCCAATTTATAGATCTCTTTTTCAATCTTAGTCCTGATTTCATTCGAAAACAAAGTTGTGTTCAGACGTCCTTTCAGGAGCATTCGTAGAACTACCTCTGTTTCGGAATTATCTTCAATCTTAAAAATTTCACCCAAGCAATATGTGATCAATAACCACCTAATTATTTGAAGTAGAGAGTGGAACTGATTTTCGTTTGAGGAGTTGGGACTAACGGACCTATATAAATCGGACCTTAGTTCTAAAGCATTCATATGTAATATTCATTTCATCGGAACACTCTTATCGGAGCACGATATCAAAAAATTCAAGACAGATACGTCACTACATCCCAATTGAAAATTTCTGATTGTTGATATAATGCTTTGATTCAAGAAAAAATCAGCTATCATAAGTCAAGAGAAATCTGGTCAGCTCTGCATTTTAAGTTAGTCTCGCGTAATAACTTTCACTGCATCAGCTGATAGTCTTTGAATCAAGATAGAGCCAGCTAATATTTATTTCTATTCTCTGTTGCATGTGAGTTATCATCGGGTTGAGGTCTATTAGATAGGAAATAATTGACATTTATCCAATCTTGTATTAATCTGATTGTGACTTTTGAATATTACTGATTTGAGAAAATACCTTGAATGTGATTAATAGTATTGTGGTTGTTTTTATACAAGGATACTTAGGTGTTAGATATTACATTTTTTAACGATTATGTCAAACTCCAGATTTTATAATTATAATTATAATTATAATTATAATTTCGATTTAATATTTTATATCGGATACTTGTACTCTCAAACTGAACAAATTTTGGTACTACCCCCCAAATACACATAAACAAGTAGCTTTTACAGCTACTTCTGTGTTTTTTCCGTGTTTATTCACCTCTTATCTTATATAATGAATTACTGTATTCTAATCTTAATCGAAACTTTTTGTATGTACTTATATGTGGTTTACTGTGAATAAACCTTATTATTATTATTATTGAGTGACCAAATCACATATCATTACACTAAGTTATACTCGGCTGACTATTTTTTTCTTCGAAAATCGCAAGAAATATGTTGAATTTCTCGTTCCTCAAACGAATTTTGAACATAACACCTGTGGTCTGATTCTATTTCACGAATTCGATTATCGAGTACCTCAGAGTGTGGCTGTACTACGTACTGTACCAAAAATATACGCAGATTCTAAACCATTCGATAATCGATTTCGTGAAATGGAATCAGACCTCTGGATCTGACGCAGATGCGAAACCCCATCTGCTGGATGAGTAGAGAAGACCTCTTACAGCGGGCACATCTTACATCCACAGAAATCAGAATTTACAGCTTGTCCATTTCATCTTGGCACGGAAATGATGACGTATTGCTTATTGCGGGACAAGCAGCCATTTGAATTCTATGATAAGATTAGTGCGCAACCGGATGTGAAACCAATTACTTTTCCAAGTTAAATTGGATAAGCTGTACATGTTCGAAATAATTGCACGCACGAATACAATGCTAGACAGCTATTTCGATCCGTCATAGGTCTCCTCAGTGACACTGGATAGGGTTGCAGCTTTCTCTGTAAGTAGACCGAAGACGCTGTAAGAGTTCTCCTCTACTTTCTGTAGTAGGAGTTTGTGTCTTTGGTCGTCATCCAGCAGATGGTGTTTCGCTTTATAGGTTCAAGCCATCTGCACCAGATTCAGACTTTTGTTTCGCAAGGAACAAGACTGTGGCGGGTCGAAACAGCTGTCTCGCATTAGATTTGATAATACAATCATTCCAAACATGGAAATTCTGATATCACCTGGATATCGTTAATAGGGTTAAATGTTTGGTTCTCGCCATCCATCTTTTTCATTTAATAATCAAATCTCCAGTGATTTTCTTATCCCAGCCTAATTTCGGTCGCCATATATTCTGAAGTTTTTAGGCCATTTCTTTTTCCAACGGCTGCTTCTGCTAACGTTCGGAGGTCATGGTCATTTCATTTCACTGGAAAGGCAAATATGTTTTCTTCGGGGTTCCAAATCAGGTATGAAATTCTTTGAACTTTCATTTTCGAGAAAAACGTGGTTTGGATTCGTAACTGCTAAATGAGGCAGATACCAGATGTTCCCCGTTTTTCTTCGAATTTCCTTCTCGGTGAGCTTTCTGGCATCCCCTCTTTCCAGGTATTCTGATATCTTCCTCTCAGATAAAAATGCAAATTCCTTGTCTTTGTCCATTTTATTCCCAATTGATATCAGTCGATTTAGGGCCATGAATTCACTGTGTGGAAATTTGAGCTAGTCGCTTTTCCACGGAAGTCCATATTCCCACTTATTGACATCAATTCTTTTTAGTAGTTTTCGCCAAAATCGTTGTGGCTTGAATATTCATATAGTATTTCACCCCAAACTATAATTTTGAATGAGTTTTCGACAAGACTTCATGAATATGGCAAGTCCTAATGTTTTAGTGGAGTAGGAAAAAAACTCATCGACCCATCCTAATTCAGATCTGGACAACACAGGATCGTTTTTGCCTCCACGAACTTCTCTGGCCATTATCGAACTGATATTGTCTTGCCCGATGAGGATTCGTGGTTTTGCGTCTGTCAAAGATGTTATTTTCACCATCTGTGTGGTATCCAGTTTCTTGGAAATGTTTTTTATGTATATCGACTGTACAGGAAGAGATAAGCTTTCGACGGTTCTAACATTGGTCATATTTATTATATGTTATACACCCATCATGACCACGGATTTTCAAAAATTCTTCAGATTCTGCTTCTCGGAAGTCATTGAATTTGCCGATTTCAATCTCGATGTATGATAGACCAGCCGCTCCTATTTGATCTGCTAGCTCAGCATCGATCATAGTGGGTACACGCTTCATCGAAAAAAGCAAATATATTGAATTTACCCGCGGGGCTGATGAGATCAGAAGGTGCAAGTCTCAACAGAATTTCTGTTTTCTGGGTATGGTTAACATGATTCAGTTGCTTCTCTACTTCAGAGGGTTTCTTAGTGAAGTCTTTATGTAGTGAAGGATGATACTTTTACTCGGACTGAATTTGGTCTGCTGTGATGAGCAAAGACATGTGAACCCAGATCCAACGTTTTTCAATGTCGAGTTTTTTGCAATCTTTGCAATTCTCAATTTAGTGTGTCTTTATTGCAGTATTGACACCTGAAAATTGCATTGTTTGGTTGACTGGAGTTGCAAATATATCTTCTTCTCCTCTTCTGTTGAGGCACGATGTAGATTGGAAGATGAACGCCATTTCTTGGAGCAACATCTTGGAATGTTTGTTCAATTGTTTGGAGTATCATCCATATAATTTCAAACTTTGTAAAAAAGGATACTCAGAGCACACTTTTCAGAATATAACCTACTATCACTTTTATGTGATGAAATTCGATCATCAAGAGATGTAGACGTTTGGCCAATATATTCACTATCACAGTTATGGCAGGGAATTCAGTGAACTAACTTAGTTTGAAGGGGAGCGGGGGTTTTGTCTTCAAGTTTGGAGAAGAGTGCATTATTTGTTAGTGAAGTTTAATGATATATTGTAACATTTTTGGATTTCTAAGAAAATCTTGATCAGAATGTGGAATTTATGGAAGTTCTTACGCCTACTCGATTTTTTTCGAGTCACTTCTGAAATTGCATTCAGGTGTCCATGATCGGACGTAAAGTAATTCAAGGGCCTCAGGTAATGTCGGAAATTTATGATCGCGGAGTTTTAGTGCCTAGTATGTTAGATGAATGAAAAAAATTGGCAAAATTACATTTCCGTGCCTAACTATTATTTTTCAAATGGCGACCATTTTCTGACAAGCACTGACAAGTTATGGTAACCAATGGATACGTACTGTGGCCTGCTCGCTCACCGGATATGACTCTGCTAGATGACTTCATTTGGGAATATGTTAAAAAAAGTCTATACTATGCATCAGCCCCAGCCAATTTCGAAATCTTAGAATAAAGAATTCTGACCTTCAGAAGAATAACGCCTCAAATGTTACGAAACGTGTTGGGAAAAACAATTGAACGATCTGAAATGTGTCTTGAACAAGGAGAACTGCACTTTGAAAATTCACTATGGCTAAATTTTCAAAAAATAAGGGATACCCAAAAAATGTAAGTGCATTGCTGAAATTATTCGCCAAAATCCTTTTTCGGGAATTATTATCCATGGCACACTTTACAAAAGTAAATAAATTGTTATCAAGTATCTCCCTCAGTAATAATTAATTGATGTTCCTATTTGTTATCCAATCACAAATAAATGAGTATCGTTTGATTCGTCAAAAAAATCATTTTTCAGAAAATGCTTGTAAAAAAATGAAAAAGAAAAGTTAGACATTGAAATGTAATTTTGACAATTTGACTTATTCACATCTAACATAGTAGTCACTAGTTCATCTGATCATGGCCACCTAGATGCAATTTCAAAATTCACTGAGAAAAAAATAATCAGGTGTGAAATCTTCCGGGAATGTCACATTCTGATCCAGAATATCTCAGTAATCTAAAAATTTCACAATATACAGGGTGTTCCATTTAAAGATTTAGAAAAGGAGCAATTTCTGATGAAACCGAAAGAGACAGGGAAGTGAAAAACACGTGGGAACTAAATCTCTTTTTGATATTTCGGTGAACGGACATTTGTGCCGCAACCAGGTCAAAATTTGATTGAATATCCCATTAGTAATGCAGGCGCAGTAGTCCTGACACTGAATCCAATAGGAATGATTTCTGGTACACGGGTAGTTTTTGAAAAGTACTTTGAGAAAAAAATTGTTCCGGATACTAGCACCTATGGGAAATGATGAAGATTTCCGGGAGAATTTGGAAAATCGGTATTCTATCAATAAATTGGAAGGGATTGAAAATTTCGATAAGATGTAAAAGAATAGCGTGAAAATTCTTACAGGAAAGGTATCAGAAACAGAAACCAGATTTAATTCGAGCGTTTTGTTTTGAAAGCCATCTCAATTATCCTCAACTACGGATAATTATGTATAACGCGGCACCCTTTTCTTCGATTTTGCTTTTGCGAGAAATGAAAAATTCCGGATTCGAAAAAGATTGGCCAGTGAAACATATGTCAATTTCTGGGAATATTATGGAGCGTTTTCTTCCGGATGTAAATGATGTCAATTCAAATTGCGGCTATGTCTGTAAAGCATGTTCAATTAATGGTTTTCGAATATTGAAATCTATGTAACACGAAACCTTCTCCCCTGTCTAACATTTTGATCATTCAACATTTGGAATTTTAACCCCAGACCCCTTTTCAATTCAACCCCCGCTGATATAGCCACAATTAAATTATTTTTCCCAATTCAGATATTTATAATTGAGATGAAGTCCTCATAAACTGATCACAGAGTATAATTAGAACCAGTTGCCCCAGAAGGTAATAACACTATGCGAAGTTGAGGTGAATTCCATACTATCGTACAATCGCCTGCGTCAACACAGAACACTCAAACTCACTCGAACAATACCTATTCGAGAAACATGTTGGGAAAAATCCCATTCTACTGTATATATTCATACCCAACTAGATATCACATGGAAACTTTCCAAATTACTTCGGAAGCCCACGTATTTGCCTTTGGAACACCTGAACATAGTTTCCAAGTTTTGACTTTGCAAATTAGTCGGAAGTTCGGGCCCACTGGGGCGGTCAGCTGAAAATAATAGGAAATTTCCATAGACATTTCAGGAGAAATGATCGAAGGGAGTATTGATACGGACAAAAGCCGTTGGTACAGAATAGGAATTATACATGTTACGGTGATTGGAGGGTTAATTAAATATCTACAGTTATCTCAAGAAAAGCAACTACATTTGGAAATATTTTTGACCACAGGTTTTCACTGGGGTGAAACCCGTATTGGGAGTTGATAATGAGTGTTGATAACATGAATCTCTATTAGTGTATACTGTATGCCGTTTCGAAGAACCGAACCGAAAAAAAAATTATTTCGAATTATCCGAATCACCCGAAAAAAATTTTGATAGCTCAGTTATAATTCTGAGTCGACAACTACTCTGAGATCGAAATCAGATAATCGGATGGACTTTTTGAAGGGTTCAGTAGAGAATGAACGAATAATTCCTGGATTCTATATATACCACAAAAATGGATAAGTGGTCATTTGAGTTCACCAAGCTTTTCTGATTCAATGCCCAAGAATAGGGTTTTCTCAATTTCCAGAAAGATCTTAAAATGCGTGTTCTGTGAGAGTACGATTTATTTCGTTTACGATTCTTGAGAAAAACTTTTCTCCTGTTCAAAGAAGGCATTGTATGATGAAACACGTGTCGCGGTTTGGTTGACCCATTGTCGATGGCAGTGGCGGATCCAGGATCAGGTCAAGGGGGGGGTCTATAACTCAATATATATATATATATATATATATATATATATATATATATATATATATATATATATATATATATATATATATATATATAAAACAGAAAATTTGAAGGTGTTGCCAGAGTTGATTTAACCTAATCAACAGCATATTCTACTCATACATAGTATATTCAAATCGTTACCTGCATACACAATACTCATCACAAATGTAACAAGTTTAATTTTTCAAATACTGCGCCAAAAAAGATCCAATGGCAGCACTGTCAGAAATTTCTCGAACTTTTCCTCGATAAGCCTGACAAGTGTCAATTTTCTTTAAAGTGTCATCGAGAAAAATTGCAATTTGATAGTTACAAAAAAAGCATTTTATTTTGAACCTACAACATGAAGAGGACTCTATTTTCATATTTTACTCGGCTTGATCCAGCGTCTGAACCGACTGAACCAGAAAAAAAAGGAAAGAACAATTGGTGAGACCAAAAATCTCAAGTGAAATTTGTTTTTTTGTTTGGGTAACATTCAATCCAGTAGAATTTTTCAAAAAACCTCGAAAATTCACTAATGTTCAAATGTAGCCTGCTCTTCAGTTTTCGATGGAATGTATTAATGATTATTAAAGTTCTTCAATTTTGAAGGAAAAAAAAATATTCTATTTTAGTTTTTTTGTCTTACTCATATGACATTTTTTTGTTCCCTAACAAAATTGGGAATCAGGAGCTGATGAAAATTGAAAAAAAAAATTCTCATTTTCCCAATGGGGGGGGGGGGCGGACCCGAACGCCCCCACCGTGGATCCACCACTGGTCGATGGGAATCGTACAGAAAACTGTGATATATTCCTTTATCCTGCTTCAGGATGATATTGTATATCAAAACACGTGTCGCTGTTTTGTTAACCCATTGTCAATGGGAATCGTACAAAAAACTGTAATATTTTTTTGTTTCGATACATTTTTTCCACTGATTGTGGTGACATTGAGATGAAACAGTTATACTCTGATTAATACAGGTAATAGAGAATTTTGCTTTGCAAAATTAGGCAGGAGTTATTTTATTGCATGGATAGTTGCAGTCTGACGTACTCAACCTAAAAACACAAAATACTTACAAAAATGGCGAACGGAAGTGCCGCCATTTTGTGAAAAACCGTTTGGGCCTGTATCTCCGTAACCGTGCACTTTAGGCGAACAATTATCAGGACCTTTTTTATAGATAATTAAATTTCCTATCTTTTTTATCCAATAATTTTCTTCGTAGCACTTACCGTTCACGACTTATATTATTATTACTTTTTGTTTATTCACTATTTTACCGATATCTCTTTAAATAATTGTTTAAACAATAAATTGTTCGAAATAAAACTTTTAAATCGATTGATTTTCCACAACTTTTATTCGAAACTTTTTTCTCTAAAGTTAATATTTTTGAAGTTACAACGCGTTCAATGTCGTTCTACAGAGTACAAGGTTATTAAGAACGAAGTATGCATAGCGTAATGATGTAGCGAATCCGATACATAATACAAAAAAATTGATTTTAGAATTTTTTTGATTTAATAAATAAATAATAATTCAAGTTCTTACCTGCAAGAAATAGCGAATACCCATTAAAATTTTTTCTTTGTATTTTCTTTTATACAATTTAATATTACTATAATTAATTTAAAAACTACTACCATAATTACACACGCAAATAAAAAAATGGAATATTTATTGAAGAATATATGTGAAATTTATTTTTACAAATGTACACCAAAATGAATCATATGTCTTCTCTGACTCTTTGGCGTTTCGAGGGTGGTGAATTTTCGATGTTGGTTACATTCTCCTCTTCCTCTTCGTTATCTTCGTCAGTGGCATATAAAGATTGTAACGCCTCTATTAATTTGTCGTTAGAATCATCACCAATATCTTCATCGATGTCGCACAATTCTGTGTTGTTGACGATTACTTTCAGCTGATTAGTGCACGTTTTCTCTGTGCAGTTCTCACAGATTACCGTACAGTCCAATCCTGCTTTTTGGCACCCACAGGCTCTGCCACAGCCAGTTCTGCATTTGCATGAAATGCACTCTAGTTGATCTCCCACATACAAGACGATTGAAATTAACGCGTTGTAACTTCGAAAATATTAACTTTAGAGAAAAAAGTTTTGAATAAAAGTTGTAGAAAATTCATCGATTCAAAAGTTTTATTATAAACAATTTATTGTTTGAACATTTATTTAAAGAGATATCGGTAAAAAAGTGAATAAACAAAAAGTAATAATAATATAAGTCGTGAACGGTAAGTGCTACAAAAAAAATTATTGGATAAAAAAGATAGGAAATTTAATTATCTATAAAAAAGGTCCCGATAGTTGTGGGCCTAAAGTGCACGGTTACGGAGATACAGGCCCAAACGGTTTTTCACAAAATGGCGGCACTTCCGTTCGCCATTTTTGTAAGTATTTTGTGTTTTTAGGTTAAGTACGTCAGACTGCAACTATCCATGCAATAAAATAACTCCTGCCTAATTATGCATTATGGACACGAGTAGCTGGCTCCCTATTACCTGTACTAGATGATAAATGTGAAATTTCGATAGGATTTCATATCTGCCATTACATTAGCTGATACTACTTGTGAATTTGTTGAAAGAAAGTAGAAAGACAACAGAGAAACTATAGAAACTCTCATGATTGGCATAGGAAAATTGTTGCTGACATCGTCATATAATGGAAATATGAAGATACACGGTCAACCAGTGTTGTGTTTGGATTGACATGTATATTGACGGGTTCATCAGTTACAATGTAGATACATTTGAAAAATTCAATTCTTCTGAATCTCAGGAGACATTTTCAAGTGAACAATGCATTTCGAGCGTCAGTAACGTGGAATGACTCAAATCTTTCAAATAAAATTTCACAGAGGATATGTCGATTGCGCCTAATTTAATTTTATTGGTTGGAACTCCCCAATTACAGATAACTCGGATGATGATTTTTTAAAAGATATTTCATTTCACAAGCTTCGAGGATGATATGGAATAAAATTAATGACAATCTGAAATTCAGCTTTGAGATTCTTAAAAGTATCAGAATGGAATAAAAACCAAATAACAGTTTTGTCAACTTCTCAACATGTATTTGAGAACCTGGATACCGATGCATGAGTTTCACAAGATGAAAAGGTTTAATATTCAAACTGTGTGGGAAGTTCGAAGATTTTGTGGCAACTAAATTCCTTGATGGATATTCGATTCTGATATTACTAATTGGAGTTTGGATATGTTCTTCGATAAAATTAAAGAAGCAAATAATTTTGTTATCTCTTTGAATAGAATCACCTCCAGGTACTGAAGTACAATTTGTTTGAGATGATAATAGAGTAACATCGAGAAAAAGAATGATAATTCCTAAAAAAGAATTACTAGGAGCCACTAATGTTATAAGCTTGTTGAGATCAGTTTTGGAGTCTATATAAAGAAATAATTTGGAATTATACTCTTATAGAGATTCTACAACCGTTTCGTCTCATTCGAAAGGAGAATATTTAAAAACATTTGTGGTGAATGGAACGGAGGAAATGAACACATTTGATTCAAAAAGTTGTGGTTGTTGAGTCAATCAATGGAAAAGGTGAGAGGGACCAGCTTGGTAATGGAAAGAATAATTGTCTCAATGAAATGTTGAAGTGAATGAAAAAAAAACTTCTTCATGAAAGGAAAAAGTCAGCAACAGCATTGTCGAAATTATTCAAAGATTTATCCATTCTGGTAATTATTTTTCTAAATACCAACCGAATCTCATTGTGATTTGTTGGATTTTGGAGTAATCTAATGATTGTCGAAATCTACCAAATGGAAATTGTGATGTATTTTTGACGATGCAGTGGAACTGAAACATATTTGAATAACTGGAACTAGATGACAGATATGATATCATATAGTCATTTAGTCCATTTCCTATTCAGTATTAGAACTGTCATGTTGGTGTTCATGCTGAAATAAGAAAACATTGTCATCTTCTGAAGACGATTACGGATACAAGCGATCGAAACTTCGTGATTATACTTAACTTGAAACTCGGTTTCGACATTAATTTTGTTCAAGATGATTCATATCTCTTCATATGAATCTGTTCGATTCTACTTTATCACATTTGATATTCAAATTTTTTGTTTTAATGGTGTTTTTTGCTCACCGGACAAGATTTTCATCCGTTATTCGTGACGAGTACTTAGTTCTAAAAAATATTGAATATTCGTCAAGAAATCAGAGAATTGAAAAAAAAAAAATCAGAGGACGATTGCTTTACTTGAAGTAATGAATTGCTATTTGTCAAAAATACTCCAGAAGAGGTTGAAATCTTTTGTATTCTGGAGCTTTCCCGAGTTTTGCACTACAAACGAGAAACCAGACTTAGATTCAAGGTTCAACTTATAGGATTTGTGTTCGAAGGATAAATATCCACGAATCATGCTTATTCGTCACCTGAAGTCGCCACCATAGAAAAACCAACAACGGGAATCAAAAATATCGAATTTGAGATGAGTATATCGTTGATGTTTATCAATTCAATCATCCTCGTAGATTTCATATCGTCTCTGAGAGGCAAGATAGGTATAATAAGAGATATTATAATCTCACCTGTTTCGATCTGAGGCATAAGCAAAAAACAGCGATCTGTTTTTGTTATAATCATCAGAACAGTATCACGTACAGCACAGATACATCCACTCCTAACAACATGCATGTGCTCCATTTGAAAAACAGTCAAACTACCACAGTCACTTTTCTCCTTCCGGTGTAACTCACATCCTCTCCCACTCCCCACCTGCAGTCTCCTGGTTCATTGACACATTTCACTTGTCCATTTCCGTGCACTTTCTGGGGGATGTTGGGGGGGATTCAGCAGCCACTTCTTTTGATCCTCTTTCTGCTTTTTTTTCCGCAGACCTTGCTTCGTTGACGGAGCTTCATTCTCTCTCTGGAATGGGTTGAGAGGAATTATCTAGAGTGGGAAGAAAAGCGGGGGGGATTGGCGAGTTCAAAAACATTTTCGTTAATAATTCAGAAAGAAACGGTATTCAAGGAGATAATTTAAAAATTGTGAAAAATTAATGAAATGATGAAAATTCCTTCGACTTTCACGTTGGGTCATTCACGCATTTTGATTCATTTCAGTGAATCACTTCATTCAATATTTCAATGAGCACTGACACGTCTGAGTCTGGTTTTTTATTTCAGGTCAGAAAGACACTATCCAGTCACGTGAAAACCGACAATATTCCAAATTTGTTGAACTTATCAGTTGTGAAAGACTAATAAAGGACAGTGTCGTGAACTGAAATTTCATACAAGTTTTCAACGTTGGATTCCAGCAACCAAAATCTCAGGTGAGTTGGACAAGTATTCGTTTTCCGAAGTTTTCTCGTTTTCAAAGAGAAGTCGTACGTGAGGGCCTACCTTGGCGTCATCAAAGTTGACGACTGCTGTGGAAAACTTTGCCCCTATTGGACGATATACCATTCTAGCATGTATTGGAAAGTGAGATTCAGGGCCGCATCTGGAACATTGTTCGCCTGTGTGTGAAACTTAAATGGACGTTTCCAATGGGCGTGCCATTGAGGTTAAATAAGACTTACATTCACAATCATTCAGAAATATTTTTATTCACAACCCATTATCAGAAATGACCAATTGTTCACTAAGAAGAGAAGAACTCCGGAAAAAAGTAAGCCGATTTCTTGGCACTTTCCCGAACTCTTTCTCTTCTTTCATTTGAACGTAATCTCAATCCCCCCCCCCCCCACAAAAACCCAAAAACCCCCCCCCCCCCAAAAACAAAAAAGGCGCAGGTGAAAAAAAACGAGAAAAAAGAGAGAAGAAAAAAAAACAAGAAAAAAGAAGAAAAAAAGAAAGAAGAAAAAGGGGGAGGAAAAGAAAGAAAAAAAAAAAAAAAAGAGAAGACCCAAACCCAAAAAGGAGAAAGACGAAAAAAAAAAAAAAAAGGAGGGAGGGAAAAAAAAAAAAAAAAAAGGAGGAAAAGGAGAAAAAAAAAAAAAAAAGAGCCCCTATCTGGTGCATAAGATGATTCCACACTCGGTACCACACAACTGCGAAAACCCTTTATCGCTCATAAAAAAACGACATACCACGAACAACAGCACACTCAACGAAAACGACCGAGTACAAAAGAACCCTCATCGGCGCCCATCGGCCGTACGTAAGGAGAAAAGCACGCCCCGTTACGCGACGGATAAGGCTGAAAGGAAGAGATTGGTAGTTATGAGTCGAGTATTTTGATTATGGATTGCCTGAGGAAGTATTGAAATGTCCGCACGAGAGGAACTCACCAATACAAAACAAGCTAACCCTGACACAACTCTAAAAATAATCTCAGTACCGCACGGAGAGAAAATATGAAGCCACTCAGTTTCTCCTCTGAGAAGCTCTGATCTCTTCATTAACAACGATCTAACATCAGTTTTCAGAAATAAAACGTTACCAGTTTTTCATCGACCTCTCCCGCCCTGGGAATGTTCATTTCATGGTCGAAAATCCCACTAATACTTCAGGAAGTATCCTATCTATTTTTGCAATACCCTGGAACATGACCTAGTTATGAGATATGAAAAGCATTTATTGAAACCAAACTGTAGGTATAAATAGTTACCAACCTTTATGAGGTAAATGACATTCACAAGTGACATTAATGTAACTCCTCGAGAGATATTGACAATACCTACTTGGAATGAAAAAATTCAATTGTATTTTTATTTTATATGCAGATTCACACGAAAGGGAAGCCCTATAACCTCCGAAGAACACCGCGTGAATCAAGGGACAGGAGATAGGAATTAACATTGGCATCGACTTTGGTCGTCTTCAATTCTCACTCGTCAGGCGACAGGAAGTATCGACATGAGAAAACAGTACATTGTGAAATTCAATTGAAATAAAAAGTAATTTGCCTGATAACCAGCAAAAAGCATGCAGAAGATTAGGCCATGTGACTATGTCTATGTGACTATGTCTATAGTATGAAGGACGTTTTGTCTTGGCAAATTAGTTTTTATATCGAATTTCACAATGTACTTTGTTCTCTCATCTCGATACTTCCTGTCGCCTGACGAGTGAGCACTGAAAATGGCGAAATTGGAAGCGCTTCGCAATGAGAATTTTTACAATTATACACTTTATACAAAAGTCTTCGATTCATTCACTTATAATATCTGTATTTTCTTGAGCAAATTGGTATATTTGCCCAGATATGATTATTTCAAATGGAACACCCTGTATGTTATTGAAAATGCAGGAATCTGTTGAAATCTGATTTCTTTCTATGTATATCATGCGTATACAAAACTAGTCAAGTTTCGGACTCAAGAGCATTTATTCGTGAAAATTTAAAAAAACACGAAAAAACTTGAAAGTGGAAATATTGATATGGATAGTTATAACAAAGTGAAACAATCATGTGGAATATTTCAAAATTTGTTCCAATCGCTGGCCGTTCATTCCCAAGTACTGTTGACTGCTTCGGTCCTAGCATATCTGATTTCATTGGGATCCAAAAATTCGAAGGTTTGGCTAACCCATTCTAATTATTCATCCCATTCAACGCATTGGTGTTTTGTAAACTTTTCCTTCAAACATTCCTCACAAAATTCTAATGGATTAAGATCGGATTATCTCGCTGGCCAATTCCATGATCCCAAGCGCATTATCCACCGATCGTCAAAAAGTCTGTCCAGTTCTGCGTTTACTTCTATTGTACAATGTGCAGGAGCTCCGTCTAGTTGGTACCAACAGTTTCTATATTCTTCGAGTGGCAGACAATCCATGTCAAGTCGAATTGTTTTTTTTCAATTTAGAAATAACGTTGCGAAGTTTAGATATCCTATCTATTTTATTGGCAAATAGCATTTACATTGGTCCCCTTAGGTAAATTTTGAACCGCTATGGATCGAAACAATGAAGCAGAACAACCGGCAAAACTTCAGAAAGTTCGAGATGTGACAAGGGAGTTCCACCATTACGATACGCATCAGAATTTGAGAAAGCAGCTCTGAATTCAAGTATTGTTACAAAAGTTGCACAATCTGTTGTAAGTGACCATACAAGACCTGCAGAAGTCGAGTCTGATGAATTGAAGAAAAGATGCATTCCCGAGATCATTTCCGTTAAAAGTATAAAGTCTGTAGTTGTTCCCAATGTATTCTGTTTTCCGTCGAGTAAATCCAACACCAAGTCTGAGATTTCAAGTATTTCCCGTATGAATCTTGAATTGACACTCATGAATAAACAGAAAGAACTTGATCAAAAAGTATTGAAAGAAAAACTGAAAGCTTTGGAAATGGAAAGACAATATCTCATTAAAGAAGCTGAAATACAAAGGAAATATATGGAAAAGAGCAGAGCAGGTAGTGTGGTTGTGGAAAAACAAGTTCCATCTGACTTGTCTGACAATTTTTACCAATCACCATATACGTTGTGAATGAAAACATACCAGATCTGCACGAAATGTCATCTGAATATTACTTTCCCGCATCTAGAATCAATTTTCCAAATTCTGGGGGTGGAGGAGATAGTGCACTGCTCGATATTGCAGAAATGTGTATCGAAAACACAAAAACACAACTAACAAAATCTTCTTGCGCAACAAAATGAGAGATCTTCCGCAATTTTCTGGTGACCTTTCGGAGTGGCCTATTTTCATAAATGAATTTTGAAGATCTACAGAACAACTTGCTTTATCAGAAGAAGATAACTTGTTCCATTTAGATGAAGCACTCAAAGGTGAAGCAAGATATTCAGTCAGAGCTCTACTTACTTTTCCAAGTAATTTTCCAAAAATCATGAAAATGCTGGAAATGAATTTTGGAAGAACAGAGTGGGTTGTTTTATCTCTTATTGACAAAGTCAAGAAACTTAACAACGTTAGAGAAGATGAGTTAGGTTCATGGATACAATTTTCGAATGACGTCAACAATATGGTGACCACCATGAAGAATGTCAATTCTTTCCTTTATCTTTTCAACCCAGAATTACTAGCCACTTTGTAGGAAAATCTTCCCACCATTCTCAAATTCTCTTGGGGAAAGTTCTATCATCTGCGTGATACACAGAGTCTCCAAACGTCGTTGGAAGATTTAGCGGATTGGTTTGAGGAAGAACTGAGTTCAATGGCAGCATTCAGTAATCCCTTCCAAAGAACAAGCTCCAGTAAACATTTTCTGAGGGAAGAAAACGTTATGATTCCAGAAAGGAATCACGAACAAAAATTTGATCTTAATCCATGCATTTTCTGTAAGAAAACAAGACAATTTATTTCAAAATGTACGAAATTCATGGATCTGTCAGTTCAGAAATTGTGCTTTCTTTGTCTCAAACTGGGACACATGGCCACCAAATGTTTCCTCAAAGCTAGATGTGGTAAGGATGGCTGTAGAGGCAGACACCATTCACTTCTTCATGTTCCAAAAGATCACAGGGGGGGAAAAGGTTTTAGTTACTTTGATGACTGAAATAGAATATATCGTCAATTCGAGGCCTTTGACCCACATTTCTGTAGATCCGAACGAGCCAGAAGCTATAACTTCCAATCATTTTCTGCTGTTGAGGCCTGCTGATGTAAAATAATATGGTGACCTACAACTCTCTAGTAGAAAACAATGGCGAATTGCTCAGGCATTGGCTGATTCATATTGGAGGCGTTGGGTGAGAGAATACAGACCTACTTTCATTAAAAGGCAGAAATGGCATGACAAGACTGATCCCATAAAACTAGGATATATTGTATTGGTTGTTGATGAGAAAGCTCCTAGAAATCAGTGGATGATCGGACGAGTCGAAGAAACGTACCCTGGCAGAGATGGTGTGATACGGGTTGTCCATATAAAGACCCAAAAAGGAAGCTATACGAGACCAGTTGCCAAACTATGTATTCTTTCTATCAACCATCAGTAATTTGGTTATGTGAGATTTTATCGAAGGGTGGATACGAGTTGACTCCGTTTCATTTGTTACATACCATAGATATATTTTTTATGTTGTTTACGAAATGAAATTGTTATGACTTTGATATAAAAAAAAATAATTGATGTCAAGTCGAATTGTATTTGTCAATTAAAAAATGAAGTTGCAAAGTTCAGATATCCTATCTATTTGATTGGCAAATAGCATTCACAACCATATTTCATAAATTTTTTTTCGTCCCCTTGAAAAAAAAAGACCAATTCAGACTATATCTAATTCAGTATAAACCTTTCTGTGACAGTTTTATGATAGAAATTATCAGAAATCAAATAATGATGGGGAATATATTCTTAGAGATAACAAAAAAAATATTATATCAGTGTCAAGATATACTCGTATGGAAATTGTGTGATATGAAATGGGTCCGGAATCCGATGTAAAACATGGAACTGGTGTACAATACAAGGTGTTCTATTTCAAAAAACGAAGTTTGAAGCTACCTCGGGTATAATCGGAAGTGTTTGGAACTCGAAACTATTTCCGCTGAATTGTGCCTTACGTCAATTTCATATTATAAGATCTTCACAATTTTTCTATACATACTCTCCATGCTCAAAATGAATATCATGTCATAAAAGGTTCTTCAATGAAAAACAAATGTTTTCCGTTAATGAAATAGAGGTATTTGCGTATGGAGAGAGGATGACTTTCGAATCAAGTCACCTATTTTGTAGGACGAACGTTTCGAGTTTTTTGTCCAGTTATCTCGAGGTTGAACTGACAACCTAAAATTTCTTGCATCCGACGAATCAACGGGTTTTAACCTTCGGTAATGAACTGTTTACCAATATCAACAATAACAAATGAGCTTCATGTCAAAAAGAAGCTCACCAAGGAGATGCAGCATAAAAGTTTTCACTGATTAAAAGAAGCTCTTCACTGGAAACTATCTATATTGTTCGAAAATGCTCTCATATGTATATTGAATTAGTTGCGCCAATCGATTTCGAGAAATAATTTTATTTCTGCTGTTCCGTACTATCAACTCAAGATCATCTCTCTATCTGCAGTCTCTTGTGGCAGTCTCTACCCAATAGGATTTCCTGTCAATCAATGTAGATATGATAATGATTGTTTATAAAATATCAGTCCGCATTTTGTGGTCCGTCCTATACACTGTTGAAATGAAATCAATGAAATAATTCATTCGGAATTCTTTTTTCCAGCGTTTGTTTTGCATTTCATAATAAAGGCTCCTTCCACTCGAATACGCTGAAGGGAAATCAAATTATCTCCCTCACATTCCAACCTGATGAATTCATTCCCGTAGCAGTATTTCTTCATAAGCAATTTCAGCCAGGTTTCAGTCGCGTTTGATGTCATTGTCATGACACACACATCATACTCATAGTGAGATATGTACGAGAAGTAATTTCGGAATTCTAAAAGAGGTGCTCATGTAATTTCTCTTTGTACGAGGTGTCTCGTCGTTCTGATATATCATTCTATAATCGCGACGAGCACCTAATGCACAAAGAAAAATCTGTCCTCGGCGAAAAATGTTCTGATGTAATCCTTTCCCGACATGATTACGGTGTCTGTGCCGAATCGCATGCCACAATCTACGTGCGTTTTTTGGCGGCACGAAGGATAATGTTCGGCGAGCCAGATAAAAATTTGGAGAACCATCATGATGTTCGGACAAAGGGGTTGGATGAAATACTTGAATACGAAAGCCATTTATCGAACAGTAAAAAGTGAGACATTCTTTCAAATGTTTGAAAGTGAGATTTGAAGTTTTAGGGAAACTGAGATACTACTTAGGTTCTGTGGATCTATTTCCTCTCATGATAAATTGCTGTTTCCACTACATTCTGTGGATAGGACGACGATTACAATTGACTGAACTGAAATGCAGTTAACGAAAGATTCTAGGGGAGAATTCAGAAACATCATTTCACAATATACAGATATTTTTACAGATTGACTATTTTGATTTACCGACCAAGAAATGTTATTCAATTCGTAACAGGCTGCATTGCAAATATAAAAAATCGTATGGGTGAAGCTGTCAATAAAGATTGAAAGAATATACTGATAATCGAGAAGAGTGAATTCAAAATGGAAGGAATCTTGCCATCCCAATTCAATCATTCTTTGAATGGGGTATGAGCATTAATTGTTGAAAAAAATATATTTCCCACCCCATGATTCATTACAATTACAAGTGAAATTTTTCGTCAACCAGCTGACGTTCCCCTACGAAAGTAAACCCTAAGAAGTTGGAACTTGTGCGAGTTGAGTATTAACGAGGTCCTACATTTCTACGAACGATTTCCAGCATACTCAATATTATACTCGAATGGACATACTTATTTTATTTGATAGGTCTTTTGTTGGGATGTAAATAACTATAAGAGCTCCTAGAGTGATTTTCTGTCAACTTCGGAATAGAGTTCGTGATGCCACTTTCAAAATTTCGATATTAATAATGCAATTTCCCAACTAGATAACCCAACTAACCCCAATTGCTAAGATTCATGAAAATATAAACATATGGTACCGATTCGGCATTTGCTGTCGAAATCAAATGTGGAGATTTATAACACACTCGAGCAAGGTGCCAATGAAATATGATGATTATCAAGAATGTTGAATTTTTGGAAGAGAACAATATCGATCACATACGGTTATACAGGGAAGTAGCTGTTTTAGATGGATTCTTCCTTTTTTTTGTGAACAAATCAAGCGTCTTTGAATGATATATACGTACCTATTAACAGAGAGTTCTTGTATATGTTTTTGATTTTACTTCTTTCATAGAAATTGTAATTTTCAATTTTTGATTCGGGGAAGAAGAAGGCCAAAACATGATTCATCAAACCTCATTCTCCCCGAATTCCTAATCACTATATATTAATTCTCATAGTTTGATGTGAATAATGATAGGTGGATATAAGCGGAGAGATTCTTTAGATCCAAGAAAAACGAAAGCTATGAAGAGCTAGTTGTCTACTGCAAGAAATTTCCCAAAGAAAAAGGGGAAGCTTTTGTTCAACAGAAAATCAAAAGTCTCAGTTCCAAAAGGTCAACAAATGTATAAGCAATGAAATAAATGAGAAGTGAAGAGTTAATAGGGAGATCAACCAGTCTAAATATTTCTACAAATAACAGCCATACAGACTTTTCTCCGGAATGAGATTGTATTAAGCCGGCTACGGACGATGAGCGATAATATACACGACTAATACATAATGTAAGTATTATACTTATGGTTCTTGCAGTATAATGCCATATATTATTCACTCAGGGAATAATTGCGAGGGATTAATGGAAATATTCTTTATTTCCTCTTATAGTCCTATCAAAAAAATTCTTGAATTGAATATTACCAGGTAAACGATGAAATCAAACTCAAAAGTGTCAGTGTCAAACGCGTAGGTAGTGTTTGTGTATTTGTATTGAGATGCATGAAACTGAAGGATCATGTATTTATGATAAATGAATTAGTAAAAAATAAAGTAGGCTATATTACTCGCAATAATGACTATTATTCTATCGGAATAAATAAATTCCTCGAGAATAATAGCTATCATTATTGACTCGGTAGAGGGGGGAAATAGACATCCAAAAAATCGCTCCTAAAGCATATTCCTTCAGTTTTCAAATATACCGTCCGGCATCGCCAGGATATAGATACATATTATGCTATTCACAATAATTCGATACCTTTTTACAGGCTGAAAAATTAACCATCAATATTATATAATATTAATATTATATGATATTAATGCCATCCGCTTCGCTTCTGTCATGCAAACTATTCCCGGAAGGAGAATCATTATTTTCCTTCCTATACCGAACTACAAATTTTTTTATCACTCGAAACTATTTCGATCTCTGCCAACGTATACACACTAACGTATATTTGAAGAACAAGCCCTGATAAGCTATTACACACTCCCTTCTACTCGTAGACCTCCAAACTAGGATCTCACACCAATTTCCAGAAAGGAATCGTTATACTGATTTATCAGTATTTTGCTAACCACATCATCAACCAAATCTTTTTTGACTTCGGTCTCTCTAGCTCAGAATATTTGGTATTGATTTACAGAACTACACGAATTTTATCGATATTTATTGACGGAGATACAGTTATTATTTTTGTAACTAATCCTAACATTGTGTTTTCTAGCATTCCTAGTGAAATATAACTGATATATGTTCACCATGTCCACCGTTGATCAAAACCGAGCTGAATTTGAACAGTTTTTCAGTTTTTCTGAGTAGACAAATGACATTCGCCAAGAATGACAAAGATGCCATTTGTTAGGAGCTTGATACATGTCATCATTTTGCAATCTCTACATGAAACATAAAATTTATAAAAATTAACGTCGCAAATATTCCATTCAAGTTCAATAATTCGTATTTTTTGGAATGATCGTGGATAAAATATTATACAAACCTAACGAAAGTTTTTCTACTTCAAGAAATCGTTTACCTCGGCCTACAGTGTGGTGGATCTTTCAAATTGTTCTGTAAGTGAAATAAAATAGAATCGAATAGAATATGTGGAAAAATGAAAATGTTTTCTGATTATGCATTGTTTACGCTTGTAGGAAATATAGGATGTCATTCCGAGCAAAGTATTTCGTTTGGCTCGCTTGGTTAATCTCAACGGTAGACTTCCAAAGAATTACCTTATTTTCCCAATAACATAAATTATTGATAATATTCATAATATGTTCTTTGTCACCATCGTAAACTCTACCACATATTGAAAACTATAATTCTTATTCTGAAACTGATATAACTCAACTGACACAACTTACTTCCCAACGAAAACGAGATAGAAAAGTTTCTGTTCCTTTGGCAGGAAATGACACACAGATAAATCACTGAAACTCAAGAAATGGAGATTAATAATGTGTCATAGATAAATGCGATGATGGATTACACTTCAAGGTCTGGAATTATTAGTTCCAGACAAAATTTAAAATTTACGATTATCTTCATAACGATTGAGCGGATCTTGCTATCGAATACAGAAGCGTATTCTCCCCAAGATTTTATTGATAACTCAAGAAATACGCTAGGAGATTTTTCCGAAGGCGGAATTGAGCCGTTATTCTAAATTGATACGATGAGTGAAGTATCATAATAGTCAGGAAATTAATATGAGAAAATATTTATAATAAATTCCGCCGGTAGGGGCTCTATTAGCTGAGAGTTGCTTCGATAAATTGTTATAACCCAACCGTTAACATGAAATTCTCAACTTGTGACTTGTATTCGTATTTATTCTCATCTTGCCAATGGAATATGTTTGTTTAGATTATTTCAAGTTTCACCCAGACTTCAGATAAGGTGTTGAAAATAGGATTTTCAAGTGGTAACAAGGTACTATCAATGAATTTTGTCTGTTAGAGATCAACTTTGTATGTGTAGCCATAAAATACAGATTCTGGGAATTCCTATATAAATCCTTCCACATCCACATTGCACTTTATTTCCGGATTTTTTCGATACCGTGAATAGTTTCCAAAGATATTTAACAAATTTTGAAATATACACCAGTAGAATTCATCCCCGACTTTTGTTTTCCAGTCGGACACCGTCTAAATTTGGAAAATCCTCATTCATGAATTGAATTTGGCCTGATATAGTGAAACTCTTTATTAAATTGTCGAGCTTTCGAAAATCTTTATTATCTTTTTCAAGACATCTGAAAAACAGTGTTTATTGTTACATATAGCACTCAAACATAACATGTTAAAATTGAACTTACTACTGTGAGATTGGATATAAAACAGCAGATGACAAGGATTTTTGATCTGCTGTTTTATACCTAATCTCATATTAGTAAGTTCAATTTTAACATGTTTGAGTGCTATATGTAACAATAATCACTGTTTTTCAGATGTCTTGAAAAAGAAAATAAAGATTTTCGAAAGCTCGACAATTTAATAAAGAGTTTCACTATATCAGGCCAAACTCAATTTATGAATGAGGATTTTCCAAATTTAGACGGTTTATATATATATATATATATATATATATATATATATATATATATATATATATATATATATATATATATAAAATTCAGGAGTATCTTGACTGAACTTGGTAAGAAATGATATACTTCTTGGGGATGCAGTCAGGATCAGATATATATATATATATATATATATATATATATATATATATATATATATATATATATATATATATATATATATGTGTTGTTGTTGAGTTCGGGTTGAACCGCGTCTGGAGTTTTGTTCTCGACGTTTCGGCTCCGATTTTGGAGCCATTTTCAAGAGGTGAATGTGACTTCACGCTGAGGTCTCAATCTGCCTACTCCTCAGGTGTTGTCACAGGGGGCAAGGGTTTGTGACTTGACGCCGGGGCCTCAATCTGCCTACTCCCCAGGTCTCGTCACGAGTTCTTTCTAAGGTCTCAATCTGCCTACTCCTTAGATCGAACTGAGGTATCGAGGGATGTTGGGTAGGATTTATAGCAGCGGGTGCTACCAAAGGACCGTCGGATGTCTTGGTGGGGACTGGGCATCTGGAAATTAGAGGTTTCCATGAAGTTGGAAGTCTCTGGCCGTCGTCACGTTTATTTAAGCAGGAAGGTCTCTTCTCGATTTCGATGGCTTCGCGAATTATACGAGCTTGTAGTGTTTTTGCTGTGGCGATGGTCTTAGTGTTCGCAAAGTCTATATTGTGTCCTGTCTCTTGATGATGTTTGGACAGAGCTGAAGATGGGTCTGATTTTCGGACAGCAAGTTGATGTTCGTATACTCTACTTGTCACACGTCTGTTGGTCTGGCCTACATATGTTCTATGGCAATCAGAACATGGTATTTCATATATACCCTGTGATTCGTTGACAATTTTGTCCTTGGGGGAACGGAGGAATGTGGAGATTTTGTTGCTGGCGGTAAATATCGTTTTTATGTCCTGTTTTTTGAGAATTCGGCTGATTTTGTCAGTAACACCTTTAATGTAGGGAAGAAAAGCTTTGTGGGGAACGTTGTTGTCTGTTGGGTCTCTGGGAATGGAATGAGAAGTTTGATGGCGGCGGATGGATCTGTCAATTTGATGGTCTGTGAATCCATTTTGAAGAAGGGCTGATTTGAGTTGGGCTAGTTCCTGTGGTTTGTTATGGAGGTCTGTGAGGTTGATGGATCTGTGGATGAGGGGATACACAACGGAATTGGTTTGTGCTGGATGATGGTGGGAGTTTGCGTTAAGGTATCGGTTTGTGTGTGTTGGTTTCCTGTAGACCGTGTGGTGAAGGAGTCATTGGTTTTTGTGATGAGGACATCTAAGAATGGAAGGGAGTTATTGCTTTCGATTTCCATTGTGAACTTTATATTTGGGTGGAGGTCGTTAAGGTGATCAAGGAAATTATGGAGAGTTTCGGAGCCGTGAGGCTTATATATATATATATATATATATATATATATATAAACGATAGATGTATTAGTGTCTGTATAATTAACAAATGCCGTTATTATTTTATTCATTATATATATATATATATATATATATATATATATATATATATATATATATATAAACCGTCTAAATTTGGAAAATCCTCATTCATAAATTGAGTTTGGCCTGATATAGTGAAACTCTTTATTAAATTGTCGAGCTTTCGAAAATCTTTATTTTCTTTTTCAAGACATCTGAAAAACAGTGATTATTGTTACATATAGCACTCAAACATGTTAAAATTGAACTTACTAATATGAGATTAGGTATAAAACAGCAGATCAAAAATCCTTGTCATCTGCTGTTTTATATCCAATCTCACAGTAGTAAGTTCAATTTTAACATGTTATGTTTGAGTGCTATATGTAGCAATAAACACTGTTTTTCAGATGTCTTGAAAAAGATAATAAAGATTTTCGAAAGCTCGACAATTTAATAAAGAGTTTCACTATATCAGGCCAAACTTAATTCATGAATGAGGATTTTCCAAATTTAGACGGTGTCCGACTGGAAAACAAAAGTCGGGGATGAATTCTACTGGTGTATATTTCAAAATTTGTTAAATATCTTTGGAAACTATTCACGGTATCGAATAAATCCGGAAATAAAGTGCAATGTGGATGTGGAAGGATTTATATAGGAATTCCCAGAATCTGTATTTTATGGCTACACATACAAAGTTGATCTCTAACAGACAAAATTCATTGATAGTACCTTGTTACCACTTGAAAATCCTATTTTCAACACCTTATCTGAAGTCTTGGTGAAACTTGAAATAATCTAAACAAACATATTCCATTGGCAAGATGAGAATAAATACGAATACAAGTCACAAGTTGAGAATTTCTTGTTAACGGTTGGGTTATAACAATTTATCGAAGCAACTCTCAGCTAATAGAGCCCCTACCGGCGGAATTTATTATAAATATTTTCTCATATTAATTTCCTGACTATTATGATACTTCACTCATCGTATCAATTTAGAATAACGGCTCAATTCCGCCTTCGGAAAAATCTCCTAGCGTATTTCTTGAGTTATCAATAAAATCTTGGGGAGTATACGCTTCTGTATTCGATAGCAAGATCCGCTCAATCGTTCTGAAGATAATCGTAAATTTTAAATATTGTCTGGAACTATTAATTCCAGACCTTGAAGTGTAATCCATCATCGCATTTATCTATGACACATTATTGATCTCCATTTCTTGAGTTTCAGTGATTTATCTGTGTGTCATTTCCTGCCAAAGGAACAGAAACTTTTCTATCTCGTTTTCGTTGGGAAGTAAGTTGTGTCAGTTGAGTTATATCAGTTTCAGAATAAGAATTATAGTTTTCAATATGTGGTAGAGTTTACGATGGTGACAAAGAACATATTATGAATATTATCAATAATTTATGTTATTGGGAAAATAAGGTAATTCTTTGGAAGTCTACCGTTGAGATTAACCAAGCGAGCCAAACGAAATACTTTGCTCGGAATGACATCCTATATTTCCTACAAGCGTAAACAATGCATAATCAGAAAACATTTTCATTTTTCCACATATTCTATTCGATTCTATTTTATTTCACTTACAGAACAATTTGAAAGATCCACCACACTGTAGGCCGAGGTAAACGATTTCTTGAAGTAGAAAAACTTTCGTTAGGTTTGTATAATATTTTATCCACGATCATTCCAAAAAATACGAATTATTGAACTTGAATGGAATATTTGCGACGTTAATTTTTATAAATTTTATGTTTCATGTAGAGATTGCAAAATGATGACATGTATCAAGCTCCTAACAAATGGCATCTTTGTCATTCTTGGCGAATGTCATTTGTCTACTCAGAAAAACTGAAAAACTGTTCAAATTCAGCTCGGTTTTGATCAACGGTGGACATGGTGAACATATATCAGTTATATTTCACTAGGAATGCTAGAAAACACAATGTTAGGATTAGTTACAAAAATAATAACTGTATCTCCGACAATAAATATCGATAAAATTCGTGTAGTTCTGTAAATCAATACCATATATTCTGAGCTAGAGAGACCGAAGTCAAAAAAGATTTGGTTGATGATGTGGTTAGCAAAATACTGATAAATCAGTATAACGATTCCTTTCTGGAAATTGGTGTGAGGTCCTAGTTTGGAGGTCTACGAGTAGAAGGGAGTGTGTAATAGCTTATCAGGGCTTGTTCTTCAAATATACGTTAGTGTGTATACGTTGGCAGAGATCGAAATTGTTTCGAGTGATAAAAAAAATTGTAGTTCGGTATAGGAAGGAAAATAATGATTCTCCTTCCGGGAATAGTTTGCATGACAGAAGCGAAGCGGATGGCATTAATATCATATAATATTAATATTATATAATATTGATGGTTAATTTTTCAGCCTGTAAAAAGGTATCGAATTATTGTGAAAAGCATAATATGTATCTATATCCTGGCGATGCCGGACGGTATATTTGAAAACTGAAGGAATATGCTTTAGGAGCGATTTTTTGGATGTCTATTTCCCCCCTCTACCGAGTCAATAATGATAGCTATCATTCTCGAGGAATTCATTTATTCCGATAGAATAATAGTCATTATTGCGAGTAATATAGCCTACTTTATTTTTTACTAATTCATTTATCATTAATACATGATCCTTCAGTTTCATGCATCTCAATACAAATACACAAACACTACCTACGCGTTTGACACTGACACTTTTGAGTTTGATTTCATCGTTTACCTGGTAATATTCAATTCAAGAATTTTTTTTGATAGGACTATAAGAGGAAATAAAGAATATTTCCATTAATCCCTCGCAATTATTCCCTGAGTGAATAATATATGGCATTATACTGCAAGAACCATAAGTATAATACTTACATTATGTATTAGTCGTGTATATTATCGCTCATCGTCCGTAGCCGGCTTATATATATTATATTATATATATATATATATATATATATATATATATATATATATATATATATATATATATATATATAAATGAATAAAATAATAACGGCATTTGTTAATTATACAGACACTAATACATCTATCGTTTATATATATATGTATATGTATATATATATATATATATATATATATAGGCAGAGACTTGTGCGTGCAAGGTTCGGTTAATCATTTGAAGTGCCGAAGCGCTCTGGGCTGTCTTACCGATTTTCACGGTAGTACATTTGCTCCTTCAACTGAGCCGCGTCATCGGCGAGGGAGTAAAATATTACGAGGGAGTAATAGTGCGAATAGTATACTCTACTTCATTTATGACCAATTTATTCATCATGACTACAAGATTCTTCAGTTTCATTCATCTCAATACAAATACACAAACACTACCTTTGACACTGACACTTTGGAGTTTGGTTATATCGTTTTTATGGTTATATTTATTTCGAGAAACTTTGTCATTGGATTACGAGAGGGAATAAAGACTATTACTAGTAATCCCTCCGTATTCTCCGAGGAAATAATACAGGGTCTTTCACGACGAGCGTTCGTTAGGAATTTATGGAGAACGATTCAAAATAAAAACTTGAAATTTTGTGGTAGTGGGTTTTACAAAATGGCCTTCTCAACTAAAATATTTTCAACTTCCGGTCTCTTTCCGTTATACCGGAAGTTGAAGTCAACTTCCTCATTTCAAATGGAACACCCTGTATTTTATTACATTTTTCAATTTTTCATCACATTTTAGGCCCACTTTCTATAACAATGCTTATACCCAAATTTGTTAGTTTTCGAGATATTGATTTTTTTCTGAAAAATTTGACAGTTACAGCACTACTCCGAAAATATCATAACTCATAGACAGTAACAGTTGAAAATGTGAAATCTCTCAGAACCACACCGTAAGCTTCAAGTCATGAACAGGTTCTTCGAATTTTCGAAAATGATTTACAGGGTGGTCGAAATTTCCACCTTAAACATAACATCGAGAAAACTGATGAAACACGATTTCTTCAAATGGAAACCATACACTATTCTATTATTTTTGGATATTACGTAAAAAAAGATATCAAATTCATGAAGAATGTCCTATACCTAAAATACACCCCTGGCAAGATATATTCGGTTTTGGAAAATATTTGAAATGTAAATCATTCGAAGCAATACCAAACCAAGAAAGCTCTGAAAACAAATGAAGTTACAACAAACATGTCGAAATTTGATGCCAAATATTGCGTAGTTTCCTATTTGTGTGCAAAATGTCTCGTTTGGGGTATTCTAATGAAGATTTCCTGAATTTAATAATCATTTATGGTGAATGCAATAAGATAATGGACAGAACTTGTCGTGTTTTTGCAGAAAGATTTCCAAGTCTACACAGACCCAATAAAAATATTCTATTTTTCGTCTGTCATCAACAAAAAAAAAATACTGGTAAACAATGAGGACATCGAGATTGTAGTTTTGGCCTACTTCACAGCCTATCCAGAAAATTCGTTGAAAGACGCAGAAAAGTAACTTAGAATTTCATGTTCGTCAATAAACCGGATTTTAATCAAACACAAGTGGCGTCCCTTCAAATATCACCAGGTTCAAAATCTGAAACCTCACGACTTACCTGCACGAGTGGAATTCTGCGAATGGTTTCTTATCAAGATACAGGAGGACCCTGAGTTCACGAAGAACATGATATGGACAGATGAAGCCAAATTTGCCAAGAACGGTATGTACAACCGCCATAATAGTCATTTTTGGGCATCAGAAAATCCAAAGCTCGTTCGTCAGCGCAACTTCCAGGATTCATGAAGTATTATTGTTTTTTGCGCTATAAAGGAAGACCGAATTTTATGTTTATATCTTTATGATGAGAATTTGAATAGCGATAGATATTCGCATATAATTAGGAATGTGGTTGGTGAATCCATTAGGCATGTTTCTGAACAATACCGTTTCAAGTTATGGTATCATATGGATGGAGCCCCTGCACATAGTACTGCTACCGTTGCTGGGTTGTTGAATGGGATGTTCGAAGATCAGTGTCTTTGTTACAACGGGCCATTTAAATTTCCTCCTCGCTCTCCAGACCTGACGCCACTGGACTTCTTCATCTGGGGATATATAAAAGAAAATGTTTATGCGGATCCTGTGAGTGATAAAGAAAACATGAAACGAAGGGTTCTGAGAGCTTTCAATAATTTGAGTCCTGACTCCATACAGAAAGCTACAAATAGTGGTATGCAAAAGGAATTTATTCTTGTTTAGAACAAAACGGCAATGTCTTTGAATATCTGTTGGAATGAACCACAATATTATTTGAATTTAAAGAAATTAAGTTAAATTCTAAAATTAAAGCAAAATCTAACCTTAAAAAATATAAACAAAATGAAATTACTGTATTCGATATCAATAAACAAAGATATAATTCATCTCTCTGATAGTATTTTATTTCAATCCATCCATTTTCATGTTGAGTTAACTTTTACCAACGACAGAGTCAATATTAGTTCATTTGTTTTCAAAGCTTTCTTGATTTCTATTTCAATTTCCCAAAATCGGATATATCTTGCCAGGGGTGTATTTTAGGTATAGGACATTCTTCATGAATTTGATATCTTTTTATTCGTAGTATCCAAAAATGATAGAATAGTGTATGGTTTCCATTTGAAAAAATCGTGTTTCAACAGTTTTCCCGATGTTATGTTTAAGGTGGAAATTTCGACCACCCTGTAAATTATTTTCGAAAATTCGAAAAACCTCTTCATGACTTGATGCATAAGGTGTGATTCTGTGAAATTTCACATTCTCAACTGTTAGTGTCTATGAGTTATGATATTTTCGGAGTGGTGCTGTAACTGTCAAATTTTTCAGAAAAAAATCAATATCTCGAAAACTAACAAATTTGGGTATAGGCATTGTTATAGAAAGTGGGCCTAAAATGTGATGAAAAATTGAAAAATGTAATAAAATACAGGGTGTTCCATTTGAAATAAGGAAGTTGACTTCAACTTCTGGTATAACGGAAAGAGACCGGAAGTTAAAAATATTTTAGTTGAGAAGGCCATTTTCAAGTTTTTATATTGAATCGTTCTCCATATATTCCTAACGAACGCTCGTCGTGAAAGACCCTGTATATGCCATTATACTGTATAATACTTACATTATGTATTAGTCCTAAATAAGATTGATTAATTTATATCTCGACTATTACGCAACGTACAAAAATGGTTCAAACGTGATTCGACATAAATTTGAAAATTCTTTCCGATGAATAATTGAAAACATTTCATGAAACGGGACCATTGTCCGTTCTCGAGAGGAAAATTCACTTTTCTTCAGATATTTTTTCAAGCAGTGACGGTTCCATGTGAAACTCTCCCTAGAAATTTCCCATTGTGCATCATGATCGATAAAAGTGAAACACTATACGACAATACTGTTCTAATACAGAAGAGAATATTCTTTATTGGAGTCGATGCATGAAGTCGAAATGAATGAATGAATGAGCAAATGAATGACCATTATAAAACTCTTTGTGCAGGCATCATGTTAAAATAAATGAAACCTACAGATATTCATTCGGTACGGACGGAATCACTTCACTTATTTCTTTTCAGCCACCATGATTCCCTTCAAGCCGTAGAAAAGAAAATGAAACAAAGGAAATGAGGGGACTTGAAAATATACATGTATAGCATGCTTGGAGAAAATCTCTCACAAGATTATTATTCTGTTCGTTTTTCCCACTTCGAAGTCGCATTTTTTTCATAACACTGATAGGTTTCCAGACCGACACGTCTTTGTGATGATATAGCTTTCGCCCTTTGGTATTAAAGACATTATTTTTGGTGAGGGCGTGTGATGAAATTGGGTCCCTTCTGGCACCTGACAACAGAGCATGTGTTGCTTCGTACTATATTAATAGAAACAGTTGTGGCAATAATATACAATATTTTCGAGGGATCGAAAAAAACATTTTCGTCTCATTTCTGAAAGAAAGTGAACCGCCAGAGCGATGACAATTTGAAAGATCTTCTTTAACGAATCATGATTTTATTGAAATATTTGCTGGCCTCCAAATTGACTGTTCCTCATCGAATGGGATGTTATCTTTTTTCGATGTTCAAGAATGTATTGAAAGAGAGTCAGCGCAATACAGAGAGATATTGACCAGGGCGAGAAATGTCAGCTAATGTGAATCGTTTTGAAATATTTTTGTTCATGAGAAGTGAGTGTAATCGAACATATTTTCTAACCTGAGGAGGGTAATGGTATAAAGAAATGAGTAGAGTGTTTATGTGAATGTTTAATATAGGAAACTAACAATCAAGACTATATTTTTAATTTTTCGTAGAGTATATCTCTCTAGTTTACAATAATGAGTTACCTGATTTACGAAACTTTTGAACTGAATATGAAATGAAGCGCTGTAAGTAGCTCAGAAAATATAGAAGAACTACTTGCTGCTGTTTCCTGAAACTGAGAACATTGCATCCAAAACTCTCCAAACTTTCGACCAGTTGAAAATAAACTATTATGAATTATCATATAATCGCAGGAAATCGTCTATTCTATAAGATTTCCAGATGAACTTTCTTCTCAAAGATTTGCGGTTTCGAAGACATCAAGGAATATTTAGCAAAAGTTCAATACTTCAACTTTTTGACAGAAGTTGTAGGGAAATTTGTATTCTTTCACTCAGTGTAGAAACATATTTCTAGCTCCAACGCACAAATTGAAAAACTGACTCCCCAATCGCCCCCGAAGAGACATAAATACAGGCCAGTAGTTGACGAAATGGTTAAGGCTTTCGCGGCCGAGGTTTTCAGTATTACTACTTTTCTTCGGGTTTGAAGGCCGTCGTTCTTTGGAATTTCTTCCTGACGTTTCGCTTGCGCGAGTGGCTAGCTTCTTCAGAGGCTCACTCATATTGACTATTATTCCGATGAGTCATCTTTATTATTATTCCGATGAGTCATCGGAATAATGATGAGTGAGCCTCTGAAAAAGCTAGCCACTCGCGCTAGCGAAACGTCAGGCAGAAATTCCAGAGAACGACGGCCTTCAAACCCGAAGAAAAGTAGTGATACTGAGGCCAGTAGTTGTTTCTGTTGGACTATTACTTCCTGCGTTTAAATTTATAATCTACAGATCACTCTTACGTATAAAAAAGACATTTTACGACATCTTGTTTGAGGTGCTCAGGGAGTTGACAAACTGAAAGTCCTGTCAATTTGTAGGTGAGTTTGAGGAGAGTGAGATCAAGAATGTACCACTCTTTGTTTTTACACACATATGTCGAATACACGTGACTTGAGAAACGATTCTATTCATATGCTATTTCTGCATAGTATAAAGGAAAGAGCTGTTCATATTGTTATATTTTAGTTTAGTTCAATTGCACCAATCCATTGATGGACATGCATGGATTTGTTTGCATTCAATTTCAAATTTGGCGCCTCTCGTTCTTAGAAATTCAGTTGGCAGCACTTCCGATGTTGTCGCACTTCAATTGAAATTTGAGTGTGAACCAATTGGCAATTGTTATTCAAAAGTGACATTTCTAGGTTCACGTGTTTTTGGTATTTCAAATGGGATATTGTGATCAAAAACTGTGTATTTCGATCATCATATAGCAAGTATCAGTCCCAAGCTATTTCTGGGAATGCCAAAACATGTAAATGAGTGCTGCGAAGAGTTGGTGGCATCTTTCATTGGGTGTTATGAAAGAGAACGAGAAAATAGTGACCCGCTGCTTCAATGGCTGTTGGATAGGCAAATCAAAAATAACGTTGTAAATTGTAATCGTAATCTACCGTCAGATATTCTCTTCTAGCGTGTAGCTGCTGACTTCAAGTCAAGTACCTGTATAGAATTATGATACCGAAACTCTTGAATCACCTCGAATGTGTGAAACCAAGTGGCTTACAAATGCTGCATTACTGGATAAGAGTGTTATTCGTAGCAAGATTTATAGGATGTATGAACGCAGTGAGCATTTGGCTTTCAAAAACAGGAAAATCTCGATTCTTCGAAATCAGCCCCTATCGAAAAAACCACACGAGAAAGAACTATTTCATGGATGAACTTTTATATTTTAATGGATAATACTAACGTAGTTAGGTATTTTTTTAAATTTTACTCCATTCATAATAAATACTAATAAATACTAATCACTTTCATTATTATCTGATATTCCATAACAATATGAAAACTTGGCTATACTTCAAAATTTGACAACGTTTCCGAAGACGTGCAACAGTTTTTAAATTGTACGAACTTTATTGCCGCATTATTCACATGTAATGAGTTTTATATTTGACAGAACACCCTTGACCTGGAATTGAATCCAGATACCCGAAATCTTCAAAAATTGAAACGTTAGCATGCAATGAATTGTGTCTTTATGATCCGTGGTGTTCATAAAGTGAAATTTATGCCCGCTTGGGCCTTGATGTGAACTTTATGCTGTGTTATGTAGTTGGTAAATGCGCTATAAAAATACAATGATGATGTAGCATAACATAATATCCATTTTTGTTTCAGAAACTTACAGAACTGACTACCATAGCGCGATAAATTCAATCAGTTCATTGCTTTTATTTGAATACCTTTTATTGACATCTCTGGATGCATCGTGAAATAATAAATAATTTTTCATCACAATGCTGAAGATGATCCGTGAAAACTCAAAAAAAAATTATTCGAAAAGTATAATTTCAGTTATCATAAGTGTACGTTTTGTCCTTACCTTGATTCAAAGTGAATTTTTTTCACCGCTATATTTTCTCTAGAGGCATTATCGAAACTAATTCAGTGATATTCACGGAATGTATATCAAATGCATTGGATAACAATTCACACACCGATTTTAGAAAGGCCCTCGATAAGATGGATCATAAACCCATATCCACATTTTCTGAAAATGCTGCACAGGTGATTATGTCGAGTGGTTTACCTATTAAGCATTCAACCGCAGTCAACTTGTGGGCATCAATGGATTCAGGTCGACTTCTCTCGTGGTTACATCAGGGGTACTATATACATTACACCTGGGTCTATTATAATTTTCAGTATTCATAAACGAGTCGTGAAACGGTATTCTGTTAAATGCGAACGCCCTGGAAATGTACTTAAGAATTTCAACGTTACGACTAGAGACTGCTCAAAAGCTCTAGAAGATGTAGGACCAGTTATTCTTGTAGAGTGAGATCAGTTGTCAAGGAACATTTGGTTCAACTGACTGAAGCTGAGCACCTGAATCGAGTGCTCTTAAACCACAGTTCATTGCAGTATCTGGCCCTCAGCTAGGATTAGCCAGTTTGGTAATATTAATTAGGGCAAGGAAAAATAATTGGATATAAATATTTGCTTGCAAAATTTTTTCCGAATCTCATTGATTCATCCGAGTTGGTGTGTGTAAATGATTTGTCCACTTCATGTATCTCGGAGAAACACAAGAAATATCCATATACCTGCTGCTTCAACTTCAGTTTATGAAAAAACTCCCCAATTTTCCACATAGACAGGAAAATAATTCACAAGATACTGTTCATTATGGAAGTTGATTTGAATTACTTTTTTTTCCAAATTGAAAATGAACGTTATCCTCCAATTTTAAGTATGCTTTCTCAGATTCTTAGTTCAATTTTAATTTAATTCTGGCAACACGTAACTACCCTAGGATTATTATGAATTTAGCACTGAGCAAGTCAAAATTTAGAATCATCTGATAGATATCAAACCAAAGAAAAGGTACAAAAAATATTAAACTCACTGGAACATATTAATTACAATATCACTGTCACTGGTCACACAGCTCAACATGGCACATATTGTCCCTACTACAACTGCATTCAAAAACCTTGTAATTGCCACTCACAGTTGAGCTAATTGGTAAGTTCTAACAATCAGTGGGATTTGTTTGTGATATCTGTCGAATTCTTTGATTTTCGACTAAATAAACGACAATTTGAGAGCCATGTGTTAATCGTTTATTAAATCATCGGCGCGTATTTTCAAACATGTTGGATGCAGTTTTCAAATTAATTCTGATTAGTAGTTGAACAGAGGGACGGCTTTTGACGGGCGATTGTGGAAAATGATTTCTCATTCGACTGCGAGTGAGATAGAACTGGAGTTGATGTATACGTTTTTTTTTTCACTATGTAACTGATATTATTGAAAATGAAGTGACTCACCAAGGAAATTCAATTTTCATTATGCGAGAAGCCGTGTTCGATTAGACCAAAATGGTATTCACGTTCTCTTCGTGCTACTTGCAAAAAAAAAACAGTGATATCATATCGCTCACTCACCGTGCCCTAGACAAATCATTACGTTTCCTGGTGAACCACAAAAATTTTGTTCGGTAAATGGGAGAGTAACCAAAAAATATAATCTTGTCACTGTGGAGGGTTAGTCTAATCGAACGTTACTTATCGGATGGTAAAGATTGAATTTCCTTACAGGTGAATCATTTAATCTATAATTATACTTCGAGCCACGTTTTCATAGACAAAAATGGTAGATGTTTGGAGATGATCTGAACAAATTTTGGATAATGAAATTGACTTCTGGAAATAATCTCATTCTTATGGATTTTTTCTGTTTCTGAGATTCCCTTTGTCACCTGACAACGACATGCCTTATTTTATGTTACAGAATACGGCTAGATATGGGTGCATTTCTATTTTATATGTTGTACCTCAATTTTCCGCGAGGGGTTAAAAGGATATAAGCATGCATCAATTCTTTTATTGGAAGTATTCTGCAGTTCTGTGAATATTTCAGGTTTAAATGAGCATGCTTCTGAAAGAGTCCTCAGATCTACTTGCGCAAGAACCACCAAGGTAGTTCGTCATACATATCACTTCAATCATTGATACCATACACGCATCTGGTAATTTTGAAATGCTACGCTGTGGTCTGTCCGGACCAGAAGTTCCTAAAGGAAAAAAATGCCTCACCTACCTACATATTTTTTTTTTGTACTGTCGTTATAGACTTTTTTTATATGCAGATTCACACAAAAAAGGAGCCTTGTAAGAACACCGCGTGAATCAAGGGACAGGGGATACGAATTGACTTTCCCTTTGAATTTTTGAAGTTTATAAGCCTCAGGAAATATCTATTCCGGCAAGGAGTTCCAAAGCTCAGCTGTTCCATTGAAAAAAGATCTCTGAGCAAGGGAGTTTCTTCAGGTCTCCAAATTCACAATAAAGGGGTGGGAATTCTGTACTTAACGGATAGAAACAGACACTTCTGAATTGCTTAGTGGTAAGTTCCTGAGTGTCTCATTTGATACTGTAGAGTCTAAATTGTCAAAAATTTTAGGGCATGAAAAATCGCTGAGTAGAGAAAAAAATCTGTATCCAATTTCATTTTCGATTCCTTTCCATATAAGGTAATCATGTCAAATCGAAAGATTCCTCTGCTGTAGTAGAAGTCAATGATCAGTTTGCCAATATTTGGGAGTTTTCTAGCTTGAAATATTCATTACGAATGAATGAACAGTCAGTTTTTAGCAACAATAAACTGACGTTATCTTTATTGGCTCATTATTTTCTCTGTGCTTTCCAACGAGCTCATACTTTGGCAAAGATGAATCAATAATTTCACCACTCTATCAATGCTGATTTATTATTTTATGTGAACCGGTAACTTCGTAAAATGTTTACTTCTACCTATTCCCATTCCCAAAGAATCAAGAGATCTTACTAATTCCAACGTACGTCACCAGTGAGGCTGGGTCTAATCACCTTTGTTATATTGGTATGGCAGCTGCTGTCACCAGACGTGGTTTTTCCAAGTCAAATTTTGTATATTGAGTAATTATACCGTATACGAGAGTGATTGCAATACATATTTTGGCCGACGCTTCAGGCCGCTAGCGTACTATAATTCAAATGTTACATCCACTCTGCATACCTATTTTTGACTGAGTCCTTCCCAAAATTCAAATAATGTACATTAATCTCACCGCCGCCTTACTCAATCTTACCGGTTAATCCTCAAACGGCATTCCCAGCTAATCCTGCCGGTTATCCAAAATGACGAAAGAAACTTCACCTCACTGCATTATTCTTTATTATACTCGGGCTCTGCGTACGTTTTCATAGATATGTTTCTCACTGAACTTCGCAATATCCGCTCGAATTTAAACAGTTTTTTCATTCCCTGTAAAAGGAAATTGACAGAATTCTGGTGCACAAGATATCTCAATCATTCTGGGAATGGAGATATTTTTTCCAAGTAGAACAAAGACAAAATGGCTCTACTCTAAGGCATTCCAATCGCTAGCGCCAAAATCCAGATTCGACTGTGTTAACGCAAAAAAAAAGGTGCAGTGGAACAATTGAAGCTGCTGAAGAAGTACGTTTTCATAGGATTCGTTCAAGATTTATTGAATGTTCAAACGGTTCTCGTTTGTTTTGGTCATTCGCTAAAGGTGTCGCTGAAAATTCCACTCTCAGTTCATATCCCCCTTCAACCAAATTCGATGGATCACAAGCTATCATTGCCCAAAAAATCGAATATATTTGCTAATATGTTCTTGAAATTATACTTTGGATTCATCGGGAAAAGAACCCCCGAATATCACGCCTGTCGATACAGTCATATGCCTGAAATAATTTTTCAACAAAAAACTATATGGAATGTTTCAATGAACCTGAATATAAACAAGGCTTGCAGATCTGATGGAATACTAGCAATTGTTCTTAAAGAGTCTGCCACCAAATTGACACCGGCAAATTGTTCAATCTTTCAGATAACATGTTTTTTCCCCAATTCCTTTGAAACAGGTATAGTCTAGCCAATTTCTGAAAGAGGAAAGAAATCTCCACTTCGAAAAGTTATGGAAAAAGAAATCAATATGAAGCTCATCAAATATTTGGAGTAGTCAGGAATAATTGATGATCGACAATGAGGATTTTGCCATCAATGATCAACAACCAGTGACTTATTGGCATATGTTTCACCTATTGGGCAACTTTCAATCGAAAAATTGACAGACACGTTGGCTGTTGCACTCTACATTCCAAAAGCATTTAATCGAGTTTGGCATCCATGTCTCCTTTCTGAACTTATGGTTTACCTTCTCGGTTGTCTGCTTTGTTGAAGAGTTTTTTATCTAATATGTGTTTATGTGTGGTTGTTGATGGAGAATCATCTGATATGAAATGCAGGTCTTCCACAGGGTTCAGTTCTGGAACCCACTTAGTTTCTGCTTTATATCAACGATTTGCTGGAAAAAAAACATCTTGCTCAGTGCATAGTTTCTCGGACTACACTTCATACTGGTCTATCTTCCAGAGTCCCCATAACAGCACGAGGAACAAAAATAGAGAGAGGCATAAGCTTCAATAGTACTAGGGATGACTTGGGGAGAATAATAGAATGAAATAACATCAACTTGGTGGAATTTAATGCTGTGAAAATCCAGGCATGTCTGTTCTAGAAAAAAGCCGATCTTTCTTTATCCAATATTCAAATGTCAGCAGGAATATTCCCAGAAAGTCAAATATCTCGATGAAGGGAATCAGTAACAATCACACCAATCGAAATTGATCGCAAAAGGTGCTTCCTACAAGCTTAGATTTCTATTTCGTGCGAAGAAGTATTTCACCTCTACAAGGCACTAATACGGTGTGTTTTAAAGTTTAGTTCTCATGTGTGGGGCTCGGAATCGAAACATTCATAGAAACTTCTTCATTATATTCAGAGACAAGCAATTCGTCTTGTTGATGAGTCTTTGCTAACGGACTCACTCACTTCGTTGGAACATCGTAGAAGGGTCGAAGACTTATTTCTCTTCTATAGATATTTCCACGGTCGGTGCTCTTCTGAATTGCCATCAATAGTTCCACCCTTGGCAATCTTGTCAAATATGGAGAACCGTCATCAAATAATTCAAAATCCATTCAAGCAAATACATGAATTGAAAGATGTTTTAACCTCAACTTCAATAGAACAAAAACACCCAGTATTCAGAAATCCATCTTTAATAATCCAAGTTCATAGACATCAAATTGATACGATTACATGATATGAGAATATGAAACAATCTCGAAATTCGCAAACTTGCACGGATGCGCGCTAGGCATTTCACCTCAGTACGGTGACCGGAGCAAAGTTGCAACCTCAGCAGATGAATCTTTATAAATATTGAGGGAGGTCAAGATTCAGTATTCATTATTCAGAAATTAGTCAGTATTCATTGATCACTCTTCAGAGACGGTCTCCAGAGCATTTTTCCGGAATGCAGCACATCTCCTTCTCAACGATCCTGCTAGGAAGCAGTATAATGTAAGTTTTAGTGTTTTTTTATATTTTTTTCAACTATTTCATGTTCAAAGTATTTTTTTTTCATATTTTTTGTAATAAACATTCAATTAAGTTTTGAAATGAGTCTTTTTCATTATTTTGGATGAATGACAGTTGGGTGAAACAGCGAAAAATCCTCTCGTAATAAGCCAAGCGAGTACTGAGTTGCGACAATATCAACACGGATGACCAGTCGAGGGTAGAATTATCACTCTTTTTTTGGTGAGCTTGGTGACTTGTCGAACCTTCCTTGCTCGAGGATCTTTTTTCAATAGAACAGCTGAACTTTGGAACTACTTGCCGATGAAGGATTTTCCTGATACTTAAAAACTTCAAACCTTTTACAGTTATATGGTATACCCTGCTTCCTCATTCACTTTGAACATTAGAGGGCTTCCCTTTCGTGTGAACCGATTTATAGCCAGTTTTCAAAGTAACACAGACTATTCGTGAAATTTACTTTCCATATTCGAGGAATTGATCGATTTGAATTCATTTTTGGTTGTTACCTCAATGGCAGATTTGCTTGTCGTTAGCTTCAGCATTGTTCGAAGTATGATACTCTCGCTCAGGAGAAATTGATTTTTATTCATGGAAGACTATCGACTTTGAGTTGATGGTGAAAACTAGCTCATACTGACGACAGCGTTGAGGAGATTTCTCAAGTTTTCACTTAATGAATAACGATATTGCCTTATAGAGCGGGCGCTGCGAAACATTCCGTTTGAAAAAACCGATGACCTCATTCTGATTGATGATTTGAGTTGAGGAAGACTTGATGAATAATATTTTGGAGGTTGCCGGATGGAATTATGGTCCAGTTTTTTTTTTCGGCCCTATAATAGGAGTTTTCGATTCCATCGCTGTAGTTGTGAAAAAATATGTTGTATAGAATGCAAAAACCATTGACCGCTATTTCTCGACTGGAATCTTTTTGCAAGATCCTTTCAATTCTGGACCTGAAAGTTGCCAGGATAGCCCGTTGTCAGTTTTGTTATAAATCTCCTTCCCAGCGTCACATACCTTCTCTCGACTTTTGGAGAGGGCCGCGCTCTTCTCAACAGTTTTTGTGACTTCAGTTATAGCTAAACTTCATCTATCATTATAACACATACATTTTCCATAATTATAAAATAGCAGTGCTACGAATTTTGTGAGAACTTTTTTTTAAGTGATTAAATATAGCTGTAATTAAAAATTAAAAAAAAGGCGAACGAAAAATTGTGGTGAACTGGTGAATGAACCAAAAGAAACTATTCAAATGCAGCAAGTCGACGCAAAGACGAAATTTCAGACAAATTTGAGAAGTTGTTTGACCCGAATGCTGATGAAGAACACTTCTCGTGGTATAAAAGTTGCATGGCCAGCTATATCATCAACACAGGTCGTAGCTGGCCCATCAACTGACCCGCATATCAAAAAGAAGCAACAGCGATTCGTCGAGTGACTCATGCTGTTCCATTTGTGGTAATACGACAAAAACCTAAACAAAAAAAGAAATCTTCCTACTGAAATTTCATCAGCTTTGCTGTTTTTCAATACTTCGCGTCGAAAATACTATGAAATTTTCACAAAAATTTGTTATACCAAACACCGGAAGATTTGTTTGCAGAAACTTCCAATATCATACATCGTGTAACAGAAATCACGTTTCATAACCAAAATCTTCTAGTGAAGAAAGAGGTCGACCAACAACAAACATCACAAAAACAGTTACTGGCTGCTTTTGAAAAATTAATGGCGGATATGAAAGACGGTGTTTCGACGACCGCTTTTGAATTGACATACTTGGCTCAACGCATAACTGTACTCGCTGAAGTAGAGGATGTAGTTCTAATCGTGATCTCAAAGTGATGCTGATCGATAAATTTGGTGACAAGGTTTTATTCTCATATCTTACTGAGAGGAAGCAATCTTCTTTGGTTTTCATGGCAGGAAGTTCATGAAGGAAATAGCTGAACGTGTACGTCGGCTAGACTGTAGCAGAATCTTCATGTGTGCTGAAGAATTACGGAAAGAACTATCCACTACTGAACTTACACCAAAGGACAAGTTGTGTGATGAAATTCTTATAGAAGATGCCGCGAAGAAATGCACATTTACGCCGAAATGAAATACTTTCATACAAGCCTCATTTAGCAGTAAAAATCTAAAATTGTCAGGCAATTCACTCCATGAAGCATTAGCGGTGTTTAGTGATATGTATCAGTGTAACGAACAGAAAGACACCGCAACATACAGCTCTGGCCGAATTCATTCACCACCTACCTAACTAAATCGAAACATTCTACACTGTTGAACAATCTTAGACACTGTGATAATGACTTTCAAGGAAACATTAAGTGGCGAAGATTCTATGCACATTACAATCATGATAGTAAATCAACAGAAGAATGATGAAAAGAATATCTCACGGGCATGGCCTAGCTCTTCAGGTTGACTAGTCATTCGATATCTCAAGATAAGCAGCAGGTAATGACCGCGTCGAAAGCTCATAAAACTGCAGCAAAGTATTATACCATAGCTCGCAGGCAATATATCAATGAACACAAGTTATATTGAGGATATGCTCTCCTTCGGAGGAGACGTATAGCCGGCGGTACTCAGTCCATGGTTGTTGGACTCGTAAAGGATCCGTACCTCTGGTTGGAACCAGAGTGTTCGGCAAAATTTCCGGTTGGGGGAAATGTGGTCACCGTCGTCGATGATTGGCCTTGGTAGGGGAAACAGACCGAAATTGAATAAATCATTTAAAAAAAGGACACCTCACACATTGCTAAACCGAAACTAACTGAAACGGACTGAAAATGTTTATATCAAGTCGTTATACCAAAATCCCAGCTGGCTACAAAAGTTTTTCTCTGTTGTTTGAAAAATAAACTGCAGCTCGTTCAATTCCGCTGCAAGTATTCTCCAACTTTTCAAAAATCAATGCTGAAACAGAACTTTTTATTACCGGTGGATATGAAGACTCCAAAAACTCTTCAAGCTCCAAGGTAATAGGTCTTCTGAATTGCTAGACTTGAAGTCCAATCAACTAGAAGCAGATTGAAGGATTGTTAGCCATATTTTTGTTGCTATTCGTGGAGGAATTGAACAAGTTTTTATAAATTGTGCAAATTCCCATGTTTTCGTACTCAACATCCACTTTTGGCATAAGCTTTCGAATAGTAGTTGTTGAGGGATTCGGTTCGAAGGATCGGACGAAAAAACTCTTTTATTTAATTCAAATGTATCTGAAATTATTAGAACTTTTGATGTTTTGTATTTACATTGCTTAGGTGCTGCAATACATGGGCCTCCGAACTTACTCCAATTCGGTTATGAAAGAAGAGATGGAAAGTTGTACCCGGTGCAAATGGCAAAACCACTTATGACAAATCCTTTGATCAGGCTCTGCAAATATAATGCTGAATGCCTGATAATGTTTTGCACTTGTAGAAAAAGCGATATCAATTGTCTTTCCCTTTGCAAATGCATCGTTAATTATTGTCAAAACTTACCTGAATGAATTTTTCACTACTTATTAATAGAAAAACCACTTATTTTATTGAATTTGTATTGAATTAGATCATGCCGTTTTTTTCCATACCTCACCTAAACCAGGTGTTAATAGTCAATAACAATTTTTTTTTCGCAGCTACAGCGATGGAATCGAAAACTATTATAGGGCCGAAAAAAAAACCTGGACCATAATTCCGTCCGGCAACCTCCAAAATATTATTCATCAAGTCTTCCTCAACTCAAATCATCAATCAGAATGAGGTCATCGGTTTTTTCATACGGAATGTTTCGCAGTGCTTGCACTATTATTTTTCATCTACACTTCGGAGCAAATGATGCCCGCGATCTAGGTCGTTTAGTTAAAATCAAGATCGACTGTCAACTGGTTATTAATAACGACCTCGATATTAGATCAAGTGAACTTGGATCAGTTGCTAAGCATTAGCCTTCGAACCGTTTGTGGTTTGACATCTGATCTCGGTTCACAGCCACAATTAACTTGAGTTTCAATAACTCTCTTTAAATAGCTCTAATATTGCCCAAACCTGCTATGCCCCGCTGACAATAACCCGGTCTCTCCAACGCTGTTTTCACGAGAACAATAACTTTGTTTTGTTCACAGGCTCAGGCCCCCCCAACGCCCCTTTACTCAGTAAATCATGATGAATTTTCCTCTATTACCATCTGCAACCTGCTACAATTTTTGCCGTTTTCTATCATTCAGGCCAGTTTGGACTTTAGATTGAAGAGTACCGGCGGCCCCATTCCAACAGAAGGCCCCCAAGATCAGAAACACCATTCGAATCATTACCAACTGAATGCCTTCAATATCTCTCTAGTTAACGATTTGGCGGGATACTAACCACTGCCAACTTTCGCGATATTAGCCATTAATGTTTTAAGGGATTCAATCCAATTCAGTATTCTTCCGAATGTACAGATGTACAGGATACGTCATATAAACAAAAATATCAAAGTTTACAATTCTGTTAATACGGCTAAAGCATGCCCTGAACTTGAAATTTATTTACAATTGAAAGTAAGAAACTAAAGAACAAGTTATTATATCCCTGCGCTGGTCTGAAGAAACAATCTGTCTCATCTCCATGCAAATCAGAGATCTTAATATGTTTATTATAATAAAAATTATCTGTTAGCCCAAGAACTTGAAATAATCGTCAAAGGTACAAAATGGATTTTCTGTACACAAAGCATCAATATATCTTTCGAATTCATCCATAGAAAGAATATTTACACAAGAGGGCAGTATATTGAAGAGATTGTATATGAGATTTTGTTTGTTTCTGCTCTTATAAGAATGAATATCCGAAAATGTAACATATATTTGGTCTGAATTTGAATATATCATTGAAGAAAATAAGGTTTTTATTCGTAGCTCGTAAAATATTCGAATAATGCGTAGTATGCAGTCAAAGCCGCCGACTGATTCACTAGTAGCCGAGTTTTATCAATGGCCAAAATTGCAGAGATCGATTTCAGTGAGATCTGGCGAATGTGTAATGTAATGTACGTGATTTATCGATATCCACACCCAAAAAATTAATGTATTCATCATTTACATGAACAGGCTCCGCATCAAAATTTAGTGTTTTGGTTTCATTCAGCACAAGCCCTTAGCATTATTCTAGAGGTTGTTCAGTATCAATAACTGGTCCTCACTTTGCTCGAAGCTGAATTCAATCGGGTGTCATCAGCATACAAATTAAAAAGCATTTGGAAGATCATTGTTGTATACTATAGAGAGAAGAGGACAAAGGATCAAACCCTGAGGTACATCCCTCATGATTTTTCGACTGGAGCTCATTTGCCCCTCAATGTACACTACTTGTTTCCTGCCTGTGAGGTAGGACTGTAACAGTGGGAGACAGACTCCGCGAACTCCATAATATTCAAGTTTTCTTATAGGAATATCATGATACGCAGTCAAAGACGGAGCCAAGATCAGTGAAAATTCCCAAAAATATTTCAGTCTCTTCGAAAGAGCGTTTTATGGAATTAGTCAGTAGTTTGATGGCATATTTGGTAAAAAAAAATCTAAAACCAAATTGCTTATTTATTATATATCATCAGTAGTTTTATAATTGGTTATATACAACAGTTTCAATATTTCTCGAGAAAATCGGTAATACATAAATTTATAATTTAACAAGACACCAATGATCAAATGTGGACATGTTTTGAGGACATATACACTTAAGTCATGAATGTCTTCTGTTTTTTATTTTTGAAGTTGTTTATGATTGCAATTATATCATGTTCATCAACCGCTCTGAAGAAAAATGAATTCTCGATCGATCTATAACTTTTGCCACAATTTTAAATTGAAATTTGTAAAGTTTAAACCATATTTTTAGCATGAATGGTAGAAAATTCATTCAATTCATTCACGCTCAAATTATTCGGGTGCATTTTCGCTTCATTTTTCCTTCCTGTCTCATTATTTATTACTTACACACTGCTTTATTAATATTTAGTGAGTTATTGATCAGTGAGTTTGGTTTCATTATGAGTTTAACGGGTTATGGTGAATAGCTGTGTATTAGGCGTTCCAGATCACGTGATATCTGGATGGCAAACACCGTTGTTACCATGGAAATCACATTCTGCTGAAAAAAAACAAACTAAAGTTTCTGGGGGGGCAGGTGCCGCCGTATTGGTTCATTTCGTCATGCCTGCTATTGTTTTTTCGCTTGTTTCAGTAATTGTTTGTTTTTTTCACTCGGGTGCCTAGAGTATACTAGATTTTTTGCTCTAGTCCCTTCTGAAGTTATCCACGATTTTTTCGAATATTCACGATGACCGTTTATCAATGGATTTTATTATTAAAATGGAACATGAAAATATCCTGGAAATTTCCTATACTTATTTTCGGCCAAGGTTATTTCAAAAACATCGGTCCAACCCTCAGGTCCAACCCTCAGATTAAAAAAAATATTTACGTTTTGTTCGTTAAATTTCGTGAGTTGTATTGTTTGAAAAACTCTGTTGTTGAATAATAGTTGCTTTTGGGAAAATACCCATTAGCTCAATGATTTGCCCTTTATGATTAGATGCTTCCCACCAGTCATTCGATACAATAGAGTCACAGTGAACAAATATGTTGTCTAAGCAGTTTCCAAGTAGATGGGTACTGCTGAATATGGTAAGTCTGAGGTTAAATGTCAGATACAACTCCAAAACTTCATTTGCCATTTCATCTGAAGCATCACTAAAATGCACATTGAATTTACCTGCTATTACGATTGATGCATTTACACCTGAAGATTGAATAAGTTCCAAGGCAGTATCGATTTTGTTCCATCCATTATCTTCCCTGTTATTGTGCTCTAACTGTTAGACAGTTCTCATAGCATTCACCATTCACTTGAGTAGCGGTGATAAATTCGTGATTCATTCCTTGAGAATCATTTGGCGTGGAACTCGACGGTCACGTCGGCTTATTAGCCACAACCGTTTTAGCATAGCTATTTTTCGTGCCGGATTCCCTCTCAGATATTATCGCAGCCTTGTTAACCCTACTTGGAAGGGACCGTATTTTTTTTTTCAATCTCTATTTAACGTCGGCCTATTTCCGCTACCAAGGCCAATCACCGACGCCGGTGAGCACAGTTTCCCCAACCGCAAACCCTCTGGTGCTTTCGACACGGTGTTTCTCTGCATGGTCACCCATCCTAGTACTAACCGCGCTCGGCGTTGCTTAACTTCAGATATCGAATGACTGTCAGTCAACCTGAAGAGCTGGGCCATGCCCAAGGGACCGTATTTTGTCTTGCAGTCCTTTAATAATGATGTTTTTATGTTTCATCAGGCTTTTGAGGTACGATACCTCTTTTTTCAATGGGTCGTCACCCCATTCTATCATATCTTCACTGGAAGATGAGTCTAGGTTTTGTGTAGGTTTGAGGTTATGAGAGTCTTGACAAAAAACCATTTCCTCTTCGTTAATTGAAACACTTTTTAGTCTCTAAGCACAGATCATTATTGAAGTTCAACCAATACATTTTTCGTTAGAAAAAAATGTCCTCAAATATACCCACCTAGTTGTTAATTCCATCATTGATAACTCTGGTCATTGTATTTACCCTATCAATATTAAGAAATGACAGTGCTATCGATCCTATATACCTGCTGATACACTTAGTAGCCACCGAATTCATCAGTTAACTTAAGACCAAAAATATAGATTCGTTTGAACTTGCAGTACTGCCATGCATCAAGTCATACAATATATCGCGAAATATTTTCAAATGTTTTGATCTACGAAAAACCTGTGTGATGGCAAAAAACTGTTTATCGTATTCATCGCTGAGAACCTTGCAATATTTACTGATTCTCAACTATAAATCTTGTTTGTTCTCGAAAACAGAGTGGAGCGTGTGTCGGTGGTTTCGTCGTGCTTTCGTAAACTTTTGAAGTTGTGGAGTAAGTGCTTTAATGGATTTGAGAACTTTATACTCTGCTAATGGTCAACAATTCGGATGTCATATGTCATCCGTTGGAAAATACAAGGTAAAAATTAAAGGTTCCATAGCATTCATACAGAAATGTCAATGGGCTCGTTTCATGTTTTTTTTCATTTATTACCAAAAAACTCGAATTGATGACTGAAGGGTATTTCACTTCCGTAAGATATGAGTACCAAATCAGGATTTCTAGTGGATTTCAGGATTTCTTAGAAGATTTCAGGTCGGACCTCTGGATTTCAACATGGATTTCATCAAGATACATAGTGAAATTTGTACACCGGATTTCTGACGTGAAATATCCCCCGTTGATGACGAAAAACGTTTGTCCCATCTCTGTACGTAACGTAATAGTCGAGATATCAATTATTGAAATTTAAAAATCGTAGGACCATTGCATCATGGTCCTCCATCTCCAGTAGCCACTGAAAAATTGTTATTAGTGCGATGTTGTCGTGTTAGTGGTAATGGTGATAGTAACTTCAATATATATTTTGATTCCAAACTGAATGTTCATTGTAATCATGAATTCTTCTAAAGACGAAAAAAATTTAATCGAACTAAATCAAAATTCATAAGGATATTACCCAACATCAACATCACCGGAACAATGCGATACATTGCCGGAGTTGTCATAGATATTTGGGGTTATGTTGTGTTCTTAAGTGCTGTTATTGTTCATTTTTTTTTCATTATGTACCCCGATTTTCGAAAAGCTGAGTCCGACAATGTGCATTTCTTTAATGTCCCCCCTTTTAATTTTTTGAACGGGTCACCTCAAAAAATTAATGAATAATGAAATTGATGCATGAATACTATATTTAGAAGTAAAATTGTCACATGAAAATTTTAAGATGGCAAGTGGGCGCCACCTGGAAAGAAATGAAGACACATCATTTTGGAGCTCCTGACGAATACTTCACAACCCTAGAATATGAAGTCAATATCTTCACCTATTACAAAATGGCGGAACATTAAATATTCAACTGGAAACAAACACATTAATATCGATATTTATAGAGATATTTCTTTTTCTCTGACATATGGCAATCTCAACAACCCGATAAGGTTTGATAGGCTATTTTCTGTTCATAAGAAAAGACAAAAATGTCGCTACAACAAACCCATTGTTCAGTTCAAATATTCTCATTTAGTTTCTGATTCTATGAGTTGATAGGTACCACGTGAACTATCTCTAAAATAGTCAAATGAACAAAATTCAACAGGGGAATTGTATTCGAATATGCATTGGCAACTACTGTTGATACCATAATCACCGAAATCGTCGAAATGAATCGTAATGAAGTCGATACGGATATTATTATTCCAACAAGATGGAGCACCACCACGTAATTCCCGAGAAGTAAGAATCTAGTTGGATAATACTTTCCATAGTCGTTGGATTGGCCATCGAGGTACTACGGAATTGCCAGCCCGATTGCCAGATTTGACACCCTAAGACTTTTTTTATGGGGCTACTCGAAGCAGAAGGTGTGCGAAACTTAACCTGCTTCAATATTGTATGTACGTCAGAAAATAATGAATATTTGTTGAAATATCGACTTTGCCTTGTTCGAAAATGTTCGACATGAAATATCGGATAGGCTGTTCTTATCTCAAGACATTCAAGCTAACCATTTCGAGCATCACTTGAACTGAACTCAGCTTATTACCTCAAAGTATGTGGCTAAACGTCGATGTATTCAGGCAATTATTAAATGTTCCACCATTTTGTAGTAGGTAGAGATATTGACTTCATATTCTAGGATTGTGAAGTATTCGTCAGGAGCTTCAAAATGATGTATCACAAGAACCCCCTTTCCAATTATTTTTTTTCCAGACGGCGCCCAGTCGCCATCTTGAAATTTTTATGCATCAATTTTACTTCAAAATATGGTATTCATGCATCAACTTCATTATCCCAGATTTCAATTTTTTGAGTTGACCCGTTCAAAATATAAAAAGCGGGGTGACATTAAAGAAATGCACTGCATGGTTCTGTGCGTAAATTAAATAATTGTTTCCGATTAAGGAAGGATTGATGTGATAAATGTTGAAGACAATTCACAATCTCAGTTGATTTCTTGATTTTTTTATATTTTTCATATGTTCTTGTTGTTGACTAAGGAATAAATAGTTACTGAATTTTCGTCATCCGATTTAGTTTTTGTGTGCATATTAGTTGAAAAACCAAAAAGTTATGGGCCCAGACACAGTATCATATTGAAATCAGTTTAATTGTAAAGTCTGGATAGTAAAAATGGCGGAAAGTACCAGATATTCCATAACGAAACTGAACAATCACAATTACGAGTTGTAAAAATATAAAATGGAAAATTGTTGGTGAAAAATGGGAAATTGTTGGTGAAAGAAGAGCTATGGGATGTAGTCTCCAAAGAAAAAGACGATAATGTCACAGAACCAGTCTGAAGAAAGCAGGACGGTGAAGCTAGAGCTACGATCGGTCTATTAGTTGAAGACAATCAAGTTATACACATAAGAAATGCCAAACTGCAAAAGAGGCATGGGATGAACTTAAAGCTCATCACGAGAAATCCACACTTACCAGCAAAGTATTTCTATTGAAGCGATTGTGCAAAATGAACATACCAGAAGGAGGTGACATTGAAAAGCACATAGATCAGTTGATGGATCTCGTCCAACAACTAGTTTCATTGGAAGAAAATCTAGCAGAACATTTAGTGGTATCATTCTTACTCTGCAGTCTACCTGATAGTTACGATTCGTTAGTATCAGCTCTTGAAGGAAGACCGGAAGCAGATCTCACTATTGAGGTCGTAAAGGGAAAGCTTATTCAAGAAATCTGAAGAAGGAAAGAAAGCAAAGTAACCACAGATCTAAGCGAAAAAGTGCTCAAAGTGAACAGAAGTTCTGAAAGTCAACGAAAACCACCCCTGAAATGTTTTTATTGCAACAAAATTGGAGACACTAAGCGTGATTGTTATTTTCATAAAGCTCTCATGGAGAAAAGGGGACAACAGGTGAACAAAGTCGAAGAAAGTTGCGAAACGAGTGATTTGCGTCACTTCCACAGGAGGAAATGATGTATACGTTCCGATTGTATTCATCAATGGCACAGGAGGTTTGGACACCGAAATCCAGAAGCGGTAAAAGGAATTCTGAGAGAGAATGAAATCAATCTGAAAAATTGTCAGCTCAGAATATCATGAGAAGCTTGCATAAAAGGCAAGTTAGCGCGACCATCATATCATAAATCTTCAGTTCCGAATTCAAGAAAAATATTGGATCTGGTCCATTCAGATATATGCGGACCAATGGAAACATCAACACCTGGAGGAAGGAGATATTACTTAACTTTCATAGATGATTTCAGTAGATATACTGTCGTTTACCTATTGAAAACGAAGAATGAAGTATTCAAAAAGCTGCAGGAATATATTAATTCATTACAAAATAAATTCGGAAGCTGTCCGAAAATATTAAGATCCGATGGAGGAGGAGAATACATAGGAGAGAATGTGAATCAATATTTCAGAGAAAAGGGAATAGAATCGCAAATTACTGCACCTTACACACCCCAACAGAATGGAATAGCAGAAAGAAAGAACAGGTCTTTGACGGAAATCGCCAGATGTATGTTATATGACTCTGGGATGGAGAAGGAGTATTGGGGAGAGGCTATTTATTATGACGGCAAATTACCTACAAAATCGATTGCCAACCCGATCGAACAACAAGGTTCCTTTCGAGTTGTGGTATGGTCTCAAACCAAAAATAAATAATCTAAAAGTTTTTGGTTGTGAGGCTCATATGTTGCTTCCAAAAACAAAAAGACAAAAATTGGATGAGAAGTCGAAGGAACTAGTATTTGTGGGGTATGCAGAAGGACTCAAATCATATCGTTTATTAGATAAGACAACAAATAGAATTTACGTAAGCAGAGACGTAAAATTCATAGAAGAAAGCAATCGTCAGCGAGAAAATATGGTACAAAATGAAAAAGCAGACGAGGTGGATGTAAGCAATTGGCAGTCGAAAAAAGAAAAGCTTCATGAAGAAGTAACTGACTATTATCGAGAAGATGAAGATATAGAAACTGAGGCAAACGATGGCCAAACAACAGTACGACGATCTGAAAGAATAAATAAAGGAGTTCCTCCAATTAGATTTCAAGAAAGAGTCAAACTCATAAATGATACAACAGCTACAGAAATTCCACGCACATATCAAGAAGTAGTGAAAAATAAAAACAGACTGAAGTGAATGAGCGCCATGAATGAAGAAATCAAAGCTATGAAAGATAATAAGACATTGAAACCCGAAAGAATACCAGAAGAAAAAGCTACAGTCGGGTGTAAGTGGATTTTCAAAGAAAAACGTGACGAAAAAGGAACATCATTACATATAAGGCAAGATTAGTAGCCCAATGATATTCTCGAAAATTTGGTGAAAACTACGACGAAGGATTTATAGAAAGTGGAGAAGGAGAGTTTGTTTGTAAATTACAAAAAAGCATTAATGGTTTGAAACAAGCCGCACGATCATGCAATCAAAAATTTGATGATTCTTCGCATGAACTCAATTTCGAGAAAGCACAATCTGACCTATGCTTATATTCTAAATACGAGAATGATAACTGGATTTATATTCTTGTTTATGTCGGTTTCATCACTGCAAGTAGAGACGAAAAACTAATCCAAGATGTTCAAGAAAAACTATCAAGAAAATTTGAAATTCATACACGAAAACGAGATTCCTCGTCTCTCCCCGAATTGGAAACAGATTCTGGTACCATATCCTGTGTCTCATTGTATCAACAGCAACCCCTTTCAAAAACCCTGAGATTGAACCTTTACATGTTATTGCGAATTTCCATCAAGTATATCGTACAATTATCGGTTACTATGGTATTTTTTTGGGCTCCGAATCAAGAAATAACTTCTCTAAAAATTTTGTGAATGAATCGCAAATGAACTGTGAAAACAGTATATTCAAAAACAACTTTTCTGCATGTGAAGCACACCGGATATTTTCCTATTTAATTCATTACTCAAATACAGATAACGCAATAGTTACGTGTGTTTGATGACCAAACTGGGTACGAAAATGCTACTAACATGCTTTCGTTGTTAGAGTTATCTGCACTGGGACACAGAATTTCGGCCTGATCATTGGTTGAAAAATGGCGTTTGTCAAACTCTACCGATACTCAATCCAGATTTTGAAGCTCTGGAGCCACAGTAGCTGCCAGCAAGTCATGTCTGTGCTCAGGAGAGCTGTAAATAAATGAGGAGAAGAATAGTTTCACATGTAAACATAACCATTTTCTATTCAACGTTCACATTCAGTTCGAACAAGGAAACAATTCATTTATGATGGTTTTCTATGGCATGAACGCTTGTGTGAACAATATATTGATAACATTTCGGAATCATAGAATGCAAAGCTTTCCGCAGGTGAGTTGCAGTAAAAATTGGAAAATCAGTGGCAACTGGCAATACTACTGGGAACACAAAGCAGACCAGACGATTCTGATTGGTTGATTGACTGGCGGTTCATTCTAATTAATGCTCTTCTCTTGAAGATGCTAACCTTGTTAGCAAATCGCGCGTCGAGTGCAAAATATCAGTTTTGTGTTAGGGTGATCTCTAGGAAAAGTTTCAATGATGTATCTAAGTTTCAAATATCATAAGATGACAATTATATTCAATTGGCATTTTGCTAGAACCTGGAAAATAATATCGAGATGTGTAAGCTCGTTTAATTTTATTACTTTCAGGAGGAAGAGTAAATATTCCTTCAATACCCAAATCATAAGATGCGATTTCAACTAGACAGTTTTCCAAACTGCTACAGTCGTTTCTTCGTACAATAGCCTGATATTAGGCCGGTCATACACGTTGTGGTATACCGAAGGGGTGTCCAGGTAGAAATTAGATTGTTGGGAAGCTGGCCCATGGCCTGATTCTTTGTGACCTTTTCAGATCTATTGTGATGCTCCTTGGTTGGTAGAGCTTGCTGTCTAGCTTTATCTCTTTGATGAGACTCCATAGCCTTGACACTGACCCCTTCATATAGCTAGCAGCCTCTGGTTTCTCCTCCCCGCACCTTGCGTGTCTCATCCTTGCTATCGCTTCGCATTCACAGAGCACATGGAGTGCGGTTTCTTCTTCTTCTCGACAGAACATGCATTGGGTTCCTTCCGTCAGACCCATGTTACTTGTATGTTTCCTGAGCAGGCTATGCCTCGTTAGTAGACTCACCACTACCCTCACAACCTTACGGTTGTGGTTTAGCAGGTTTTCCTTGAAAGTGGGAGATGGTTCCAGAGCATTGGCCTCTTCGGGTGTGCAGGTACCGTAGCGCATGTGAGCTCTCGCCTGTACAGGTAAACTGCAGAGGTATACTTACAGGTTGGCCTCTCCGGTCCAGCGCAACGCGTATGGCCGACTTTCCTTCTGTTGCTTCTAGAGTCACAACAATGATGTGAAGTTCTCTTCATCATTGTGAAAAACAATTGGTATTCGCGGAGGGAGTACCTTTTTAGTTGCATCATATCAATTCTTGATTGGTATCGTTTAGTGACCGTTTGAGTATAAAATCGCTTTCATTATACTATTCAGGCAAAGTATGATTTCCATCTAGTAATAAATAGCTGAACTATCAGCCAAAAATAGGATGTGCTAAAACTCTTAACAAGTTTGTCATATTCCAGAATAAAAATGAAACTATACCCTTTGCAGGCATTTTATTTATTTTGAAATTTGAAGATTTTGTTCCTTCATAAACCTTACGGCTCCAAGTTTTCCTTGAATGTGCTCAGTTTCGAAACGATATATCGTGATATATACAATGGTTAGAACATTTTGATTGGTCTGAAGAATGAAACTTTTCATTTATATGAATACCCAATTTCAAATCATTCGCCCAGTCAGGATAAGAGAACATTGTGACAAAATAAGACCATAAATTCTCAATCAATTCGTCCATCGTATCTCCCACCTCAATTGTAAGCATCTGTTGTAGTTATAGTTGCCTATGTACTATTATTCTAGTTTGCTATAGATAATGTCTCATTGATCATATAGTTCGTCTTGTCAAACTCATGTCATATACAATACAACTTGTATTAAGAGTCTTTAATAAAGTTCTCATTCAAAGAGTCTCCGAGAGTTATTCAAATCTATATGAATACCACAACACGGTGTCAGGTGTAGAAGACAAAGGAGAAGAATAACTGTATCCGATTAAGCACGTCATGCAGTCTAGACCAAGAGCCAGAGCCCAAAAAATTCTCTGAATTTACTAAGCCTGGTTTTTTTATGATTTATTGCAGTGGTTGTGTACACAAACATACTGCGGTCAGTCAGGCGAAACTGAGAACACGTGTCTCAGGTACGCTATCGAACCTGCCTTACCTGCCGAGGTAATAAAACGAATTTACTAAAGCTGATAATCGTTATACAGATTGTATATTGCATATACATAAAAGTTACGAGAGTCAGTCAGCTGAATATGGGGACAGAGCTGGTCAGTCAGTCGCAATGTATGTACAAAAAATAAATACGGTGCAATTAATTTACAACACTTCAAAATTTTTGTGAGGGTATTATTATTTCGCGGGACAACGCCCGTCAGTCAGCAAAAATAGAAATGAAAATTTCGCGCGGGCTTGGCGTCGCAGGTGGCAGTTTGCTTTCTTCTTTATTATTTGATAAACGAAATAAGTAAGTAGGCCATTTAGTAATAATAAAATAACAATATATAACATTTATTATACTTCTAGATAATATTTATCACAACTAATATTTGCTCAATTTACTCATCAAAATTCTTGCTCCAAATCATCAAATTCATTCATTTCGCTCTCACGATCAGAATTGTCAAGCTCTGTCGTTTCCGATTGAGTTTCGGGTTGGGAATCTGAAAAATCAATATAATTACTGTTATTATAAACAAAAAAAAAATATTTTTTACATCAAATATGAAGCATTGAACTTTGCCCACACTATTATTTTCATACCTGAATTTTCCCGAGGAGATTGAATGACGACATCTTTGACGAATTGTGGTAATTGATCGCCTTGGAACCAAATGAAATTCATATTTATTGTTGCTTATTTTCCACCCGTGATCGGTTGGAGACAGTTCTGTCGTTATTTTTCGATGTGCATTTCGTCAAATGTTTGCAATGTAGCTCGCTCTTAAAAATCATTGCATCAATTCTGATTCACATGGTGGCATACTTGATCCATCAACATTTTTTCCTTTTTTTTTAACGAATCTTTGGTGGTTATAGAACATTTATACGTTTTTGAAAACAAAACGAATCGTGCCTTGTTCACTGATTTTAATTTTTTCATGCTATATAACTGGCAAACAAATTGTATTTTTTCGAACTCGTCACTTCTGTTGTTGTCGCTTATGTACCCGAGATCGGCGAAGGCTTTTTGAAAATCTGCGCTCTGGCGAATCAATTGAAGAGGCCTTTTTTTACCTTTTTTGTAAAATGCCGAGTTAAAGTCGCATCCAGTAAAAGAGTGTTGGTGGATCCAGTATGCCACCATGTGAATCAGAATTGATGCAACAATTTTTAAGAGCGAGCTACATTGCAAACATTTGGCGAAATGCACATCGAAAAGTAACGACAGAACTGTCTCTAACCGATCACGGGCGGAAAATAAACAACAATAAATATGAATTTTATTTGGTTCCAAGGCGATCAATTACCACAATTCGTCAAAGATGTCGTCATTCAATCTCCTCGGGAAAATTCAGGTATGAAAATAATAGTGTGGGCAAAGTTCAATGCTTCATATTTGATGTAAAAAATATTTTTTTTATTGTTTATAATAACAGTAATTATATTGATTTTTCAGATTCCCAACCCGAAACTCAATCGGAAACGACAGAGCTTGACAATTCTGATCGTGAGAGCGAAATGAATGAATTTGATGATTCGGAGCAAGAATTTTGATGAGTAAATTGAGCAAATATTAGTTGTGATAAATATTATCTAGAAGTATGATAACTGTTATATATTGTTATATTATTATTACTAAATGGCCTACTTACTTATTTCGTTTATCAAATAATAAAGAAGAAAGCAAACCTCCACCTGTGACGCCAAGCCCGCGCGAAATTTTCATTTCTATTTTTGCTGACTGACGGGCGTTGTCCCGCAAAATCGATAACTGATCATTTTTTTTATGTTTCATATAGCATTTAATACCCTCACAAACATTTTGAAGTGTAGTAAATTAATTGCACCGTATTTATTTTTTGTACATACATTGCGACTGACTGACCAGCTCTGTCCCCATATTCAGCTGACTGACAGTCGTAACTTTTATGTATATGCAATATACAATCTGTATAACGATTATCAGCTTTAGTAAATTCGTTTCATTACCTCGGCAGGTACGGCAGGTTCGATAGCGTACCTGAGACACGTGTTCTCAGTTTCGCCTGACTGACCGCAGTATGTTTGTGTACACAACCACTGCAATAAGCCATAAAAAAAACAGGCTTAGTAAATTCAGATAATTTTTTGGGCTCTGGCTCTCCGTCTAGTCGTTCAGTCAAAGTCAGAATACGAGTACTTCACTGGAGTCAAAAATGTCCAAAATGCCCAGCAGTAACAGTCTTCCAGTCCTATCGCTAACAGGAAATCTCGCGTATAACTGGGAAACTTGGTTCCAGCATTTCAAAATCTATATGAGAGCGAGTTGTTTGGAGAGTGCTGATGACAAAAGGAAAGTTGCATTATTTTTGCATTACATTGGTAGTGAAGCCTTGAGTATCTTCAATTCGTTCAATATGGATATGGATACTTGTAAATATGACGAATTAGTTTTTAAATATGAAGAATATTGTGCTCCCAAGAAAAATTTGACAGCGGAACGTCATAATTTTTTAACAAGAGTTCAGAGAGATGATGAATCAATGGACCAATTTTTAACTGACTTAAAAAATTTGAGTCTCTCCTGTGAACTTGATAACTTGCGAGAAAGTTTGGTCAAAGATATGTTCATTGTAGGAATGTCCAATCAGTCAATAAAAGAAAAATTTCTTCAAGAGGAGTCTTTGGATTTAGGAAAATCCATCAAAATAGCAAAATCCATGGAAACGACCCAGATACAAGCAAGAAATCTGAATAAAAATTCAGAAATAGCTATTGCAAAGGTAGGAAAGTCAAAATCGAGTCTGTCCAAAACTTATCAAAAGAGTAATCTAGATAGAAACAAGCCAGAGCATACGAGTCGTTTATTGAATATATGCAGAAAATGTGGAGAGAATCACAAATTCAGATGTCCTGCCCAAAATGTTACATGTCACATCTGCAAGAAAGTTGGTCACTTCGCAAAATGCTGCTTTCGCAATACTAATGTCAAGACAGTAGCTGTTGAAGAAAATACCACTTCTGAAGAAGAAATTCACAGTGAGATGTTCGTTATAGGTAGTATGTATTACGTCAATACGCTGAATTATTCTGTCAAAAGTGTCAATAATTCATGGGTACTAGATTTGAAAATCAACAATAGAATATTGAGATGTGGTATAGATACAGGAGCGGAGGCAAATGTTATATCTTTCAAGAATTTAAAAAAATTAAATATTGTCAGTGATATCATACCAGTAGGCGCAGAACTCACGTCATTTTCAGGAGATAATATTCCAATCAAGGGTAAATCATCTATAAAATGTACAATAAATGAGTCATTGCCACTCACTGTTGAGTTTATAGTCGCAAATATAGATTGTCATACAGTCATTGGTTTACCAACATGTGAAAAATTAGGTTTGATAAAAAGAGTATTTTCTTTGAATCATACAACTCATCCTAATAATTATAATGATGTTTTCAGTGGTCTTGGGTGTCTGCCTGGTAAGTGTCATATATCAATCAATAAAGATGTCACACCTGTCATAAATCCTTCTCGAAAAATACCTTTCGAATTGATTGATCGATTCAAAGCAGAGATAGAGCGAATTATTTCACTGGATGTCATAGTTCAAGTAAATGAACCATCTGAATGGTTATTTCTGTTGTTCTGGTTGAAAAGGAAAATAAAACTCTTCGAGTATGTTTAGATCCTCGAAACCTGAATAGAGCTATGTCATTATCCCCTTCCTACTATTGAAGACATGCGATCCAAGCTTTCTGGTTCGAAATATTTCTCAACTTTGGGCGCACAATCAGGTTTCTGGATGATTGAACTAGATGAAGTTAGTTCAAAACTATGCACTTTTGGAACTCCTTTTGGTCGGTTCAGATTTTTGCGTTTACCGTATGGAGTATCCTGTGCACCAGAAATGTTTCATAAAACAATAACTGAAATTTTTTCTGATATACAAGGTGTCGTTGTGTACATTGATGACATACTAATTTTCAGTGATTCTATAGATGGTCATAATATAATTTTAGAAAAAGTCTTCCAAAGAGCCCGAGAAATAAACCTTAAGTTCAATCGTGATAAATGTAAATTTTTATCAACTGAAGTTGAATTTCTTGGACATATTTTTAGTGGTGAGGGTATGGCACCAGATGAGACGAAAATCAAAGCTATTTGTGAATTACCTTCTTCAACATGTCTCGCCGATCGAAAAAGATTTTTAGGAATGATTAATTATTTGGGGACATTCATTGATAATCTGTCAAATAAAACTGTCAACTTACGTGGTTTACTCAAAAATAATATTGCATTTCATTGGACTGAAACGCATCAATCGGAGTTCAATAAACTGAAGGAGATTGTTAGTAAACCTCCCGTTTTGGCATATTTTAATCCACTTTTTCCTTTGACGTTATCCGTGGATAGTTCGAAATATGCGGTAGGTGCTGTCATTTTACATGAAAATAGACTATTGCCTACTCTTCGAAGTCACTAACTGTTTGTCAAACCAAATGGGCTCAGATAGAGAAAGAATTATATGCCATTCAATTTGGATGCAATCGCTTCAATCAGTATATATATGGTCAAAATATAGAAGTTCAAACGGATCATCAGCCCCTTGTTTCATTATTTAAGAAACCTTTGTCTGAAGTACCATCCCAATTACAGCGAATGATGCTCAATTTACAGAAATACGATTTGAAAGTGTCATACGTTCCGGGAAAACTGCTTTATATTGCTGATACTCTCAGTCGAGCCCCGGTCGAAGCAGCTGACTCTACTGACAGTGTTGAAGAGGAAATGCAAATACATGCCAATTTCTTTGTTTCTAATTTGGCCGTTACTGAAAATAAGTTGAAAGAAATAAAAGAAGCTACTAAAGCAGATCCAGATCTACAAGTTTTCATTTCTTATTGTCTTAATGAATGGCCACGTTCGAAAGCAAATCTTGCATCTTCTCTCAAACCATTCGTTCTGATTTATATACTGTCAATGGTCTCTTATTCAAAAATAATTTACTCGTCATCCCTTCATCTATCCGTCCTGAAATTTTAAATATTATTCATGAAGGCCATTTGGGTATAGATAGATGTTCAAGACAGGCTCGTAGTGTTGTATATTGGCCAAATATATCAATTGATATAAAAAGTAAAGTTGAACAATGCTTCATTTGTTCAAAATATAGGAATTCTAATGCTTCAGAACCACTTCTATCGCATGAAATACCTTCATTGTCTTGGCAGAAGGTTGCTATTGATTTCTTTGTTTTTAACAATATAACATACCTGTTGACTGTCGATTATTTTTCAAAATACTTTGTGGTATCTCAAGTAAAGTCAACTAATGCCAATAATGTAATAAATATTTTGAAATCAATTTTTTCAAGACATGGTATTCCTTTACAGATAATTTCAGATAATGGACCACCATTTAATTCGAAGGAATTTCATGATTTCACTTCTAAATGGGAGATAGATCATAAAACATCAAGTCCATATCACCCGAAAAGCAATGGTTTGGTTGAGAGAATGGTGGGTGTTGTAAAAAATATTTTGAAAAAAAGTTATGAGTCTGATTCAGATCCTTACATAGGATTTCTTCAGTACAGAAATACACCTCAAGCTAGCGGATATTCACCTTCACAGTTATCGAGGTCTAGAACGCTCAGGATGAAGTTACCAGTTAATTGTACAGAACTTCAACCAAAAGTAATAGATTCTGAAAAGTACAATACATTTTTGAAACAAAATAGGGAGGAAATGAAAAGTTATTACGATAAACACACAAAAATACTTTCACCATTGAAGTTAGGAGATGAAGTGTTCTATAAGAAAACTCCAACTTCTTCTTGGTTACCAGCTTCAGTTGTTCAACTAGGTCCAGAACCAAGAACGTATTCTATCAGAACACCAGAGGGTGTTGAATACCGTCGTAATAGAAAACATTTGATGAAACAAAAACAAAATATGTCTTCGACTCTGCTTTCTCCGATAGAAAGTACTCAAGCAGCTTCTCAAGTTGTTTCCAATGATAGTCAATGATTCTAACTGCACAGTAACTCGCAGTGGTAGACGAGTAATTAAACCCCGTCGGTTCACATTTTCTGAAGATGACGTTGGTTGTCAATAATAAAAAAAAATTATTATAATGTCAAATAAAAAAAGGGGCATGTTGTAGTTATAGTTGCCTATGTACTATTATTCTAGTTTGCTTTAGATAATGTCTCATTGATCATATAGTTCGTCTTGTCAAACTCATGTCATATACATTACAACTTGTATTAAGAGTCTTTGATAAAGTTCTCATTCAAAGAGTCTCCGAGAGTTATTCAAATCTATATGAATACCACAACAGCATCAAATGATTTCACTTCAACAGAGTTGAATGTACAATGTACTGTTCCGGACCCACCATATATAATCATTAAAATTATTCATTTAGCTTTTCAAGAATTTTTTATTCTATTTCCTAATGAATAACTCTCGGTAAGATTCATTCAGAATCGTATTTGCATTTCAAACTTAGTTGAATCAGTCAAACTTCGCGTTCATATTTTGAAAACATGCGTGAGTTGTTATTGGGCGAATCATCTCTACAACCACGCTGACTGCCTACATATGTGAACAGTAGACAAAATAAAGTGTTCGACTTTTTCTGCGAAAAATATTTGTCTTGTGTTATACCTATCTATTCTTGGGAAGGCCAATCCATCCAGTGGAAACAAAAGCTTCGATGGTTCGAATCTCTACGCCGAGGATTTATTCCAATAACTCGTTTTTATTATATTCCTTTCTTCATCAATTCATTTTTATTTCGTTGAAGTGATGCGTTCTGTACCAGTACATAATTTCTGAGCTGTACGAAGGTAAGTAAATGACGTTTTTCTACTCCTACTATTTCAAACCGTTCATTACGTATTTGGGAGCAGTTAGGTAAAAGCTCATTCAGATTACACGCGTATTCTGAATCAATGGCGGCCGCTTCCGGAGTTATTTTTACAAAATAATGGGATTTATAACATTTGGCCTAATGAATTTGATCTCAGAACTACATCAAATTGTGAAATCGATAAAAAAATTATATTTTCAGGAAATATGTGTTCCACAGTTTGTGGATTGGTACTGTATCTAGTTATACCATAGACATCATAACTAATGGTCATAAGAGGGATAGAGTGAGCAAGATAGAGTATTTCAAGTATAACCTCTAAGCGAATTCCTTCCTCAATGTAGCAAATAAAGAGAGGTTAAGAACGATAGAGTAATTCAAGTATAAGCACTTCAATTTGCATATCTCTCTCTCTATTGTATCCCGCATCGTGTTATATGGAAAACTGCCATGGAGGCCAGTCCATCAGTTGTAATGTCTATGAGCTATATCCCTGGAGCAAGCAATGGGGAAGCTTTTAGTAGGTGGCAGCACGACTGCATGTGCCTAACGAGTGATTTTGCAGGTTATGTTTTATTTTTATTTTGATGAATATTTTAAAAAAGATACTTAAGAATCATAAGGATGTTTTCTCCAACCGATAGATATGGATGTTTGTCTGTACCAGAACTGAAAAGTTTGTTGAGGGGACGTGGTGGATCCCTCATAGCAAAACAAAGATCTGAGTGAAAGGTAAAAAATTCAAACTGATTACAGAGGTGTTTCGTTAAAAATCATCATAATAACCATCTACTAGCCCTGCTACGTTCTTTTGTAAGTGACTGGAGCATAATCTAGAATGTTCAGAAGCCTGAAAGCTCTTTCTTTTCAGGGCTACTTCCCACTGCTTTTCCAGTTTTGTTTCTTCTGGAAATAAATGCGTACCTACATTTTTACATCCGAATGCACTACATAAGACCATTTTATGTCGATTTCAAATCTTTATATTCTTATTTATTGCAAAGAAGGAACGTTTAATGTTTTGAATTGTTGTCATTTGACTTGAGAGGCTGTCAAAGGTACATGCAGTGGTGGCGCTCCTAGTGGTAGAGTTTTGCAGCCGTCATCCCCATTGTGGGCACGGCCCAGTTCTTTAGGCTGACTGACTGTCATTCGATATCTGAAGTTGAGCAGCGCCGAGCGCGGTTAGTACTTGGATGGGTGACCTCATGCAGGGAGAGACCGCGTCGAAAGCCCATACAGCAAAATAGCATATCAAAGCTCGCAGGCAATATATCGAAGAGCACAAGAGGATGTGCCGTCCTTCGGAGGAGACGTAATGCCGGCGGTCCCGAGTCCATGGATGTTGGGCTCGTGAAAAATCCCTACCTCTGGTAGGAATACCAGAGCGTTCGGCAAAATTTTCTGTTGAGGGAAATGTGGTCACCGGCGTCGGTGATTGGCCTTGGTAGCAGTAATAGGCCGACGTCAAATAAGGGAATAAAAAGAGCAAGCAATTGTTTTACCTACATGCTTTCATCCAGTGCCTCGTTGATCATAGAAAATGAGGGATAACGGAGAAACTTGTGCTGCACCAGCAGACATTACCGCACTTGCATGGTGGTGTTAGAAAAAGTACAGTACGCAACTCGAGGATAAGGCTAGTTGCGTGTACTTGCTTGTGCATAATAGGCTACTTATCCTTCTCGTCACGTAATATACCATTACAAAAATAACAGAAAGATGGATATTTGAGGTCTATTGCAATAGCAATTTCTTGTTTGATCGGGTATAATATTCCAAAAACGTTTCAGTTGATAAAACAGTGTACGAACCTGAAAGACAGTTCCATTTTCTTCTTAGAAAAGTAATGCTCTTTTATGTATGTGTATGTATGTGATATGTATCCTTTTCACAAACACTTTGTGGCAAAATCCACTCAGTGGATGTTTCCTTGTATACCTCGACATTTGTGCATAATTTCCGTCTTTCGCCGACCATTTTACCTTTCAAAGCGTATTAATATTCTAGTAGTTCAATTTGCAAACTAGCCTAGCTTTAAATGCTGGATCCTGCCGAATGGGAAATATAGCCGTTTCCACCGAGAAAACTTCGGATGTATGTAAATCACGGATCCTTGGATAAACTCTTCTGGGCGATCCAGGAAATTTGCCAGTTTGCATTTTACTCGCGGTATCTCTGAATGGAGAAGTGGAACTGAGTTTTGGGGAATTGGGATTCGAAGTTGAACTTTTCGAGCGTGGAGGTAGATTTTCTAATGAGTATTTTAATTCCCCTTCGAACACTCGTGGTTCTGTGAATAAGATATTGAAAGGAAATTGCAATGGGGTGGTTGGAAATTGTCGCTAAAGAATGGAGCATTGTGATAGATAAGTTTTATCATTTTCATAATGTATTCATTAATACACGAACTATGCACTTGATCTTACATTTCATGATTCCATGAAATCAATTTATTACTATGATATTTTCAGTTATAGGAAACTTTTCAGAAACATTGGTTGAGTTTCATTCATTAGGAATGGAACTGCTGTTGAAAAAACGATTTCACAATGACATGAAAATTCAAATTAGAATAAGTGTAATTCTAATTGTTGACAATGTCCCTTACTGGGTGGTGTTAGTTCGGACTCCCATTGTTTATGAAATTAACTTGAAACCGGTTGCAGGAACTTATCAGATGAAAAAATCAAATGAATAAAGAATATTTCATTTGAATAATTTATTTGTTTTTTTCTTCATGTAATTCAATTCCTTTTTTCATGACTTATTGTCTCAATTTCCTCTCTCTTATTAGTGTTTTGCAACGGGTTTTTCATTTCTATTAACTTCATTTCATGAGTATTTACAACGTTAGAAACGAACAAACCTATTCACAAATGTGAAATTATTAAGAAACCGAATAATTCAATAACTTGTGGAAAATTCCGCTACGAAACTCTTTTCTCATAATTCGGGGATAAGGACAATTACATATATTCGCGAATTACCACAGTCTGCTAACGCCTCGCGCTCACAATTTTTCCCTTGTGTGTAATTGGCCCTTATCATCCTCTTCAATAATATAATATTACTATTTAAATCTTCAGATAACTGTGCTAAGTAAAACAGTAATTTTCTGCTTGAAAAAGTTATCGCATTGCAAAACACGTGTCGCGGTTCGAATATGAGTAATTTTTTTATATATTTTCAACAGGTATTAACCAGCTCTATTCACAGTTAAATATCGTTTTCTGATTTCTTATTTCCGGATAATTCTGTCATGAGCTAGTGAATTGCGAACTATAGTCTGTTTCTTGCTCTTTATGGACAAAACGAATTTACACCATTTTCAAATACGAATTCGCCACTTCTGCTCATTGATTTCATTGTATCGAAGACTGAAGGAATATTTCATTTTTCTTCCTCCAACATCAAACTGTGCTTAAATAAATGTAATCAATTCCGCTATGTTACATAATGCATTTCAGGCTATCAATTCTATACTGGTTCATCAATGAATCCAAAAGGTCAATACGATCAAATGTAAATTTATGTTTGATGTAGGGAATAGTAAAGTGAATACTCGTGGGTAGATGCACGAGGATGAGTTGTTGGTGGGTACTCATGAAACCGGTCTCCAAGTGGTCCATCCCAATAATACTGTTGTATCACAACAAATTGATAAATATTAATCTTCCATTGGGAATCACTACAATGGTAGTTAATGAAATTCCGCATTTATTTGCCCTTCAACTCACTATGTGAGGTAATGAAGTCTTGGTATGGAGAACAAAGAAGAGTCACACTTGAAAAAAAATCCAATGATGTAGTAGTAGAGCACGAAATCAACATCCTGCCAGTACAGGCTGGAGGACTGAAACCGTGCAGGAACGTGTCAAGTATTTTCGGTGCCATCGTGCGAAATAATCATAGGTGCCTTCAACTGTTATAATAATATTGAGACAAAATTACCACCACCCTTCACTCATAGCTAATTCTCGAAAATTTTTGATAGTGCTATAATTGTTATACTGATGACTAGTGTCTATATTAATTTGTGGCAAACGAAAACTACACAGAAAATATAAATATAATTCGAACAATTGTAACAAAATGAAAAAGAGTATGAAAGTCACAAAACATTCAATCGATATATCTTTCGGATCTTCAACCTCATTAGCTTGCTTTTCTGATTCTGATGGAAAGTCTGATCTTGTTGAATGTAGAAAATTACTTATCAGAAATTGGGCTTTTTCATATTTCATCAGTATGCAACTCGTATCCAGATATAATATCCAAAAGACATACTGAGCAAAGCTTCGTCATCCAGGTACTCGATTCAATTCGCGACTTATAAAAAGTATTATAGGAAAAAAATGTAAGATTAGACATCCAGTTTGCACATGCAGATGGTTGTTTCAGTACTCTACCGTAGTGAGAGATTATTACTAGGAATGAATCTTCAATGTACCTTGTATTTGATTTCACATGAGACAACGTCTTTCTCAATGAGTTGAAGGTGACATTCATACTCATTTCTCCTGAATTTGTCAAGCTTTCAATATAATTTCTTAACAATTCGTGAAATGAAGTTAGACGGTATGAAACAATGTTTTGTATTTTCAAGCTTTCATCTCTCCGAATCTATAAAAAAAAAAATGAAAAATCCAATAGAATTTGCAAATACTCTCTGCTGATATATGTATAAAATTCATTTCTTTCATTCACAAAAAAAGAAAGTCTTCAAATCAACTACACCTCTTCCTATATATCAACAGGAATTAATTGCTGATTTTTTGATTTACTTCTTTTATATAACTTCTGTATAAAACAGAGTATTTGTATAAACTTCATTTTCTACACAAAAACATAAAGTTTCAACATGAAATGTTGGTGGTTTATATTGTGTATGAAAAAATATAATTATAAAACCTAAGTTGTCAATTTGCAGAAAAAATCGGGTCTTCTAAATCCCCCATCAAATTTTCCACATCAAATTCCTTCAATTTTCCTGGGTGCCATCAATGACCTACCCCATTTTCCTTTATGAGGTAATAACTCATTCTATCGGCTTCCCCACAAAAAATAACATCAGCCTTATTGACCATTTTCCTGGAGCGAGAGATTTTCCAGATGTGTACATAAACTTTCGAGGACGTAAAACGTCCTGTGGCTATATGTCTATTATAGATAACTATACCAGCAGTTGGCCATTCAAGTGAAATATTTTTCGAGATTGAAATAGGACCGCTTTATCTGGGTTTTACCCTCGATGGTGATGACTTATCTACGTTATATATGGATGGCTTCTGTCAAAGAGGAAGAGTGGTAGATTCGGAAAAGATATGCTGACGTACTAACGTTGGTATCGGTTTCCCTATTCAAGTCGAATGAATGAAAGGATAGAGGTATGAAATACCATATCTCTCTCCACGTTAACAAAAATTGATAAGGCTTGTTTCCAGACGAGCAACAACTGTGTAACAATCACCGTTTTTCTATAGATCTGATAATATTATCCATGTATAGTGTACGCCACATCGAATATCTATATTAGAAATTGAAGGTGGACTTGTTATCAAAACCTACTTTGGAATCCATACAGCGTGTTCCAACCAACGAGAATTAACAGCCCCCTTAAACTCGACATATATGTTCTGACGGAAATTCAAGAGAACGTCCATTCTAATATCGAGGGGCACATTTTGATGCAGAAATAATTCGTGCAATTTCAACCCCCCATTATTTTCCAATGGGACGAGGGGTAAAATAACTCGGAATCTGAAAGGGGCTTTCATGTTGATATATATATATATATATATATATATAGTCGAGTTCGGAGGTCGAAACTCAATCATCACCTAGAAGATGGCAAATGAGACTTTGCCGAAACGTTGTGACAATTATCCTTCAGAGGATCAAAACCACAGAACACGGAATGAAACCCGAAAACACAATTTATCATATATATATATATATATATATATATATATATATATATATATATATATATATATATAAACTGTAGTGAGGTTGCAACCTCACTACAGCAAGACCTATACCAGTCACAAAATCGTTAAATCGTTATTCTATATATATATATATATATTTTTGTTCGGCTAGGGTCATCACTGGAGATCGAGGATTGAAGGTTGGTGGGATTTAAGGGTTCAATGGCAGAATCAGGGATCGGACGGTCGATGGGAGGTTCGAACGGATTAGTTCTCAACTCGGAGTGAATAGAAGTATGTCGGATCAAGAGTGGTTTCCGGGTATTGGGGAGTCTTTGAGAATCGTCGCGTTTATTGAGACAGTTGGGACGTTTTTCGATTTCAGTGGCTTCACGGGTAACTCTGGTTTGGAGGGTTTTGGCTGTGGCAACGCTTTTGGTGTTTTTGAAATCTATTTTGTGGCCTGTTTCTAAATGATGTTGAAATAATGCGGAGTTTGTGTCAGAATTACGGACTGCTAGTTCGTGTTCATATGCTCTACAGGACACTCGTCGGTTGGTTTGGCCGATGTATGTTCTGGGACAGTTAGAGCATGGTATTTCATATATTCTTTGGGTGTCATTGGGGATTGTGTCTTTGGGTGTTCGAAGGTAGGTGGATATTTGGTTGTTAGCTGTGAAAATGGTTTTGATGTCATGTTGTGTCAGAATTCGACTTATTTTATCAGTAACACCATGAATATATGGAAGGAAAGCTTTTTGTCGTTCAGGTTCGTCCTTCGGGGGTCTAGGGTGAAGATCTCGGGTTTGCTGGAGTTTAATAGATTTGTGGATTTGGGAATCGGAAAAGTCGTTTTGGGTAAGCGCGGATTTGAGCTTTTCCATTTCATTGGATCTATTGGTTATTGGTGAGTTTGAAGGACCTATGTATGAGAGAATTCAGAACCGAATTCAATTGTGCTGGGTGATGATGGGACTTGGCATTGAGGTACCGGTTTGTATGGGTTGGTTTGCGGTAGACGGTGTGAGTGAAAGAAATGTTGGACTTCCTGATGAGAACATCCAAGAATGGAAGGGAGTCGTCCTTTTCTATTTCCATAGTGAGTTGTATGTTGGGGTGAATGGTATTAAGGTGGGTCAGGAATGTTGGTAGGGTTTCAAACCCATGAGGCCAAATGGCAAAGATGTTATCTACGTATCGGAGCCATATATATATATATATATATATATATATATATATATATATATATATATATATATATATATATATATTATATTATATGAGAAGGTTGGACGACTAAGTTAAACAAGAATCCTTTCAAAATTCGTAGTAGAACGAAGAAAACTCTGAGAGCACTTTCTTCGGTTCAATATTCCATTGGCTCATATCACAATCAAGAACCCGACTATTCAGCAGGCAGTCGAAAACTTTTTCCTTTAAATTTTACTGTGTGGGTACCTGTATGGTTGACAAATATTTCAACAGTTCATACCCATTGTTCACAATGAATCCATGTTATCCCGGAATAATATAGGAAAGTATTGGCATGTTTTCGTAAAACATCAACCCAACTTATATTATGCATACAGCGTCAGAAGTTCTCTAGAGACTATTTTAGTACACAAACACAGTGATTACTCCTAGACTGATCAAAAGAACAAAGCATCCTTTGTATCGCCAAGTTGTGTCGGTCTTTCAGTCCCCTAATATGCCTCATAAATCGTGAAAACTTGCAGACGAGTTGAGAGTTGAAAATGTTGGAGACAAAAAATGGATGGTGATTTTCTTGATTTTCTTTGGAAGTGTATTTCGATGAGCTCCTGTTGGGTAATAACGGAATACAATAACCAATTTGTAGATAAAGCAACTGTTGGCTTCTATTACTCTGAGGCCGATTCACCACTGTACTGTCAATGAACCTGTCGAAGAGTCAGTCGAATGCATCCGTCAATTACTTCATCTCCTCAGTAAGTCTTAGGTTGTGGTCGGTGAACTGGTCATCAATGCTCGGCGTGACCCTATGATTATTGTTCCTATCTAAATCGAAACATACCTGTCTTTGAGCCACTCGCTTATAGAACTGTTTCTACTCCTACAATTTCGAACCGTTCAGTACGTATTTGACAGCTGTTATAGTAGGAGAGCCCACGATGCTAAATCAGGATTAACTCGAGCGTCATAGAGACCTATTGGGTTGCGAAGCTTAGGTGATAAAAAGAAAAGAATGTTATATTTTGTATAACTTTCCATCGGCGGGGGGAGCGGCTATAGACTTTCAAAAATGTAAAAAAAAACTATTGTATGGACATACTCGAGCGCGTCAGATATTGATATCATCTATGTCCTACATATTTTTAAAAATGTACATTTGGTTATCTGATTGTTTCTATGATGGGGGTGGTCGTACATAAAGGTTGAAAATGAAAAATAAATTTTTTTCCGAGCGCGTCGGTTTTTCTGAGGGGATGTTGAGTGAACTCAAAAAAAGCTATTATATAATAATCTGACGGTTTGGATGTGATGCAGACTCGCGGCCGTTATTAGAATGTGAAAAAAAAATTGTCATTTTGAAATACACAAGCGCGTCAGATTAAGATATATATGGTTCATCTTTACGCCTTAAACGTTGCAGTCTCATAACCTGACGATTATATGGGGAGATTCGCCTATTCTGCCAATTTGATTTTTTTTAAATCCTTGAACTTAATTAATTGAGAATCGCAGGAAAAAGCATGCAAATAAAAAAAGTGTATGCTTTTTTTCAGTAGAATACTTGTATTTATAAGCGAATAATCATAAGCAATTGAATTTTAAAAATTTTAAAACGTTGGGTATTCGTTGTAAACAATAGCATGCCACCAACGAGTCTGTGTGATCAACTGTCGTGGCGTCATGGCAACAGAAACCAGAGTGGGGAAGGAGTGAGAGAGCAATAGATAGAGAAAGAGTGAGAGAGAAATAAAAATGCGGAGAGGGGAATACATGCATCACATAGCTTCCCGCATTGAACTTTATCCATGAATTTTTATAATTTTTGCTTGTGGAAATCATCAGATTATATATTTTTTGTTATTCTTGAATTCCCTCAAAAATAAAAAAATTAGCCACGCTCGATAATGTCCAGATGACTTTTTTTGTACAACTTTATAGCCCTCCTCCTTCTTCAAATCACTCTCGAATTGTCAGATTAGTGGAATATACACACGTTTCAGGATGTAAGTAACTCACCCTACCTTAATCTGACGCGCTCGAGAATTTCAGATGATCATTTTTTTTTAATAATCTGATCCTTTATCTTCGAAGGGCGGCCATATATATATATATATAGGGCTCATAGGCTCATATATGATCTGCCGCGCTTTAGTAAATCGCGAAATCCCCGCTTGGGCTCCTCTATTATTAGGCAATGGCTCAAGAAAACACGCATTCTGAATTAAGGCGGCCGCTTCCGGAATTGTTTTTTCTAAATAGTGGGATATGACATGTTACATTTGACCTTATAAAGTAAATCTCGTGACTATATTCAATTGCCCATAAATCAAACTCATCGAATTTTTGTTTTATTTTCTTTGTAGAATTCAATTGAAAAGGATATTTTTAGGAAATTGAGTGTCTAACAACTTGTGAATTGGTACTGTATCTAGTTATATCCATGAAGCAAGCATTCGTTTTACCTAGTTGCTGTCATTCAGTGTCTTGTTGATCATTGAAAATGAGGGATAACGAAGAAATTTCTGCTACACAACTAGAAATTAACGCACAAGCATGGTAAGAGTGGAAAAAGTACAGTACACAACTCGAGGATAAGGCCAATTAGGTGCACTTGTGAATTGCCGCACTCGGCTGAAGCCTCGGTCTCACAATTTTCGCTCGTGCGTAACAGGCTACTTATCCCCCTCGTTACTTAATATACTATTATATAGTCAACGAGAATGAATATAGTTTTGGATTTTGGATACATATTTTTGGTAGATATTTCTGGCACAAGATATTTTTTTCGTAATATCAACTTCAGGTGTGGGTGATAATATAATAACACTTATTTGGTTCCAGAATAATATGAAAGCAATTGTACAGCGAAACGTGTTTCGCGGTTATGTGAACCCAATGTTAGCGAGAATCGCACAGGAAACTGTGATATTTTTTGGTGAGTATGGATTTTCATCAATTTATCAATGTTTTAGACAAGGTCACAGTTGTGCAACAGCACTTGCTGATATTGTCGATGATTTACTGAGAGCTACGGATCAAAATCAAACGAGCGTATTGATTTTACTTGATTATACAAAAGCTTTCGATATGATAAACCATAAAACCCTTATTTCAATAGCTCATTTCCTTGGTTTCACAAATAGTGCGGAAATCTTTTTGAAATCTGTCTTAACTGATAGGTCTTAACAAGTTAAGATTGACGAGAAAATTTCTTCTCCAATTGAAGTGACATCGGGTGTTCCTCAAGGGAGTATTCTGGGGCCTCTATTGTACATTATGTACACTTCCAATTTCCAAAAGTCGTTGCGTTATTGTAATTATCATTTTTATGCTGATGACACTCAGATATATTATTCATTCAGAGCTGGTAATTTAATCGAGTCGGTCCAAAAAATTAACAATGATCTGAGTTTTTTGTAAAATACTTCTAAACACCATTCATTGGAAATAAACCCAAGTAAGTCGTATGCATTACTTTTCAGCAAAGATACCACTCGCGAATCTCTACTGGACACTTTAAAATTAGAAATTGGGAATGAAAAAATTCCATTCCTTGAATCTGGAAAAAGTTTGGGTCTTATTATCGATAGTAAACTTAAGTTTAAGCAGCACATCTCAAAAAAACTGCAATTAGCCTACTGTACTTTGAAAATGATTTACAGTCACAGGTTATCACTGGATCGAGATTTGAAAAAAATGCTGTGTGAATCCCTGGTATTATCTCATCTGGATCATTGTGACGTTGTCTATGGATCCTGTCTTGATAATGTGGATATAAAACGTATACAAAAACTACAAAACTCGTGTCTCCGACTTATATATGGCATAAAGCGCAGTCACAGGATTTTTCACAAATTAACTGAATGTCATTGGCTTGATATGTTTAACCGACGTAAATTACATTTTGCGTGCTTCTGCTTCAAACTACTAAAGTTCAAGTGCCCCCTTACTTACAGGAAAAGTTGAGTTATCGTACCGATGTTCATAATTTGAATATCAGACGTCAAAATATTCTCTCCATACCCTGTCACTATAGGGAAGTGTTCAAGGGTTCTTTCTCCTACAAATGCGCTAAAATCGTAAATGAGCTGACTAAACTTCACTTTTTTAGTTTCAATCTGACTCCAAATGCTTTCAAAAACAAATTTAAGCAGTATCTATTTGGTATGCAGAGTAATTAGAAAGGTTATGTGTGTAGAAATGCTCCTCTTTTCTTCTCTTTCTCTCTCCCTCCACCCCTCTCTCCCTTTCTCTCTCTCTCCCTCTCTCTCTCTCCTTCTCTTTTTTGCTCGCTCTCTCTCTCGTTCGCTCTCACTTCTAGTATAATTTTTATATTTATTTTTAGTTCACGGGTGCTCATCATCAAAATTTTTGAGGTTCAAAATTGTTGGCTTTGGTGGAAGAGCAGACTCAGAGGTTTATCCGCTGACATCTGAACCAAAATGCCATTTATATGCCTTTATATGCCTAATTGATAAATTATCATTATGTATGTTTTTTTTTTTGTATTCTTTATGGGTATATAATAAACGCATTATTATTATTATTATTTTGTTGCCCATACAGATCGTCAACAACTATACACGAATCAATTTCGTTCTCAGAATCGAGCCGCCCTCTAGGAATCGCACATCAAAAGATGAGACATCTAGTTAATTCTCATTTCGCATAAGTCTCGACTCCTGAGAGTTGCTGTTCTTATGGAGCGTGTATGAGGAAAATTTATATTATTAATACATTAGGAGTTGAGTAGCAAATGAGTATGTATTTATAAGTAAAAATTGAAGGAATTCGGTGTTGTCATGAGGATTCAAATAATGAAATTTCTCTGGAATCACATAGTGAACTATAACCATTTCAGTCTAAACTCATTGCAAAGCAAAAGTTCTCATCGCGATGCGCGTTCAACTGTTTTGTTAACCTCAAATTCCTATCAGGATTTATTTTTTAGTCCTATAGTGAAAATGCTTTCAATTCATTCGGAAAGTTGAGGTGAAATTAGTTGTATATATTGTGCTGATAGAAAGGAGAAATTTCGAGCGGAATTGTCTGAAAAACAAACATATGCGCTAACCCAGCTTTTCCTTTTTTTGGGGGCCATATCTCTGAGACTAGTTGAGACCGCTAAAAATTTCATTGGAATTTTCTGTTCGGGGAGCCAATATAGGTAGGTTCCATGTAACAATTTTGTCTTCAGGGTGGAGCCTGGTATCTATATATTTACCGATCATGTTATTAGGTATGTGGAGTTGCAACTTTGTGCACTCTACAGTGCAGTATGTGAATAGTTCGTTCCTGAAATTATTCTGTTCAACTTAATCTTGATGAGACAGAAGAGAAAGTTTTGCATATCGTCTGCAATGATTAAGCTGCTTCATCAGGTAATTTATTGTGTGAAAAATCATTGGGAGCTGTTTATGTATTGCAGGCTATTGAACGAACTCACTTGCATTCGTGTTTTGAAGAATCTTCACTTCATCATTATGAAAATCGATCGGAAATAATGAAAACTTTTCAACCGAAGTGAATTTGAATGCTATCACAACTTCGCAGAAAAACTGTTCACCACAGAATAGAGATGTGTCCAGTGACTCCGATATGAGTACTGACATATGGCACCCGCCCTGTGGAATTGGGGATTGAATAACTCTGATACAATGCTTTTCATGTGATTGGATGTTGACCTGTCTTCCTGCATATTTTTCAAGAGATGGAAAACGCCAAATTCCGAAAAGTATTTTCTCTTTACTACTCCCAAAGCGATGGAAATATAAATTCATTTTATGCACATAAAATAATTTTTTATAATGTCAAAGAAGTTGGAAAATATTTGGTCTGTAGTGTCATCGAGATTAAACATAGACTTTTATCATGAGTCACGAAAGCGCCGCATAAAAACTTTTAATTGCAGTTCAAAAGCGCTAATTATAACCTTAATTAGCTTTACTTTTTGCTTAGCGACCTTTCAAATTAGATTTTTAAAGCGTTTCACATAGCGCCTTTTCAGAAAGACCGAAGGGAGGAAGTTAATAAAAAGCAGCAGCTGTAATAAATATTCAATTCCACTAAAAGGTTCACTATTTATATATGAGGGAGTAGCGGCCAACTGGTATGGAAGTTATAACAGCTTTTCCATTCAAAGAATATATCCTAATTTGAATCAAGTGATTTTTCTTTCATCCGGGAGAGTATTTGAATGCCAACAATAATGTTCCTACCGTGAAAGTATTGAGAGCTTGCCTTTTTCATTCTCGGGAATTTAGCTACTCCTTCATTCTCGGTGATTTATATGAGTTCAAAACTCATTTGTGCTGAATCTAGTTGGTAAGAGGGTACGTTTTTTGTTTCTCAACTAGTTTCTGTTCAGAGATATACGAGGGTGTTAATATAATAAGGATGTTTTTTTAATAGAGAGAAATCTTCAATGTGATAACACTCAACAGAATTATGTTTCTGTTTTAAATATCATAAGGTGGCAATGATATTTGACTAGCATTATGCTAGCACGATAATAATAAGAAACTAATACCGGGCTGTGTGAGCTTGTTATATTCAATGTGTGCTTTTAGGAGAAAAAGTACATATTTTTCAAAATCACTAGTGTGATTTTCACTAGGAAGTTCCCAAAACCGCTACGCGTGTTTCACTATGCAGTAGCTCTTTCAGGTGTGTTATGGTACTTACTAGTGATACTACGTAGTAGTACCATATTAAACCTCTTTCACTGGACAGAACACAAAACCGATACATGTGTTGCACTCAATTATAGTTTCACTACTGAGTAGTACCATATCACGCCTGAAGAAACTTTTGCTTTGTGAAACAGGGGTAGCATTTGTAAACTGTCTGGTGGAAATCACTCAACAAAATGTTTTCTCCATTACGTCATCATGGCTTTTTATCAAGTATCGACCAATTGTATCAGTTATTTCAGAAAATGATTTCTACGGTTGTGTTTTGACATACTGATCTTCGTTTTGAATAAAGTGTGTCTGAGAAGTGATTTGACTTCATTTCATCTTCTCCCCCATCTGGTGGTATCGCAACACTATAATATTCAGGTAAGTATTTTGAGTATAAGGTTATGTCATATAAAATATTTTACTCTTTTTGATTGTCAACAGCCTATTGTCGAACCATTTTTCATCAGAGCAGAATCATCGGCCAATGCTTACTGCTGTACAGTTTTCCATTTTGTACACAATTGCTATTTCGTAATTATATAGTAGATCTAGCTTTCTCACTGCTGGTTCAATCCTCGGTCGAGACATACATTTTCTGGCTGACTCGGAGTGATAGAAAATTGTTGGTTGCCTAGATACCAATTCTAGTTGGTGGAATATAAACCGACCCGGTAGCACGGGGGGTTTTTCAGGGTTTCCCTACAGTTGAATAAGCAGATGAGCTACCGAAAAATCAGTGAGACGTCCCAGAGCCCTTCGGCGTGCAAGATAATAGCCCGCCCTTGCTCACATGAAGCACTCTCTTCAGGCGCACTAGTAAGAGTGTTTGAGATTTTGTGAAAAATGAATACCAGAAAACTCACATTAGTGTAACATATAGAGTATATATTGAACTATTTTTTTGCTTTCTAATTGAGAATTCCTCTTCAGGAATAAGTCAACATGTTTACCAAAGTATCTCACACTCCTTGTTATCTCAATGCGGTCCGTGGAAAGATTTATGGAATGAAATTTTGGTGGGCATGATTCATTTTATATGTATTTTGTATTCAGAATTCTTGTCTTCTTTGTAATACTGAAGTCTTCAGTTTGATATTTTAGTCACTTTGTATTGAATCTTCACTTTTCCCATTACAGTTCCGTACAAGAAAAGTAAGAAAAGACGATTTCTGGTTCTTTGTTCAATGGAGGTCGATCGCAAATGGTGATCGCATTGTATACTTTGGTTTGAGCTTTGATCATTGTAAGTAGATTGGACTGAACTGATTGGTGAAATCCTCAAAAAATTTGTCAATTTCAACTCTCAATTATTCCCAGGTTTCACCAACATACAATATAACGAAGAGATCGCTGTGCTGAGGGATGGTGAGTCAAGACGTGAATGTATATAAATTATAAAAAATGTATGGGAAAAGAACGGTTTCTTGCGAGACTCTACATGTTTTCCAAATTTCCATCTTTCAGCTCTCTTGAGCCAATCACTTCCAAGAACTTTTACCCTCAATGTATCTGAGAATAATGATACAGGAAAAAAATCATTGATGATTTTTTTTAGCTCAACCTTGAAAAATATCCTAATTGTTCAAGAGCCCACGACACTTATTCTATATAATTCGTCATTTCATTCATAGGAGAACACAAAATGGCCCCGCTGCCATATCTAGGATATGACAACGCTACAAACAATTTTTTCCAGGTTTCTGTAGTAATAAGTGTTCCGTATTGTGATTGTTTCTCGAGACAGGAAAGGGGTAGTACTACGAGCTTTGTATTTAGAACTGTCATTTCCTACCTGCAGCAGTTGTCCGACAGCTCAACAAATATATACTCATCCGAAAATACGAATGACATTTTTCTGGATACTCATGGAGTTGCTTATAGAAAAGATCCATATACAGTGCATTTCTTTAATTCCGCCCCCCTTGTATTTTTCGAAAAGGTTAACTTAAAAAATTGAAACTTGGGACAATTAAATTGATTCATGAATACCACATTTTGGAGCAAAATTGACAGATGAAAATTTCAAGATGGCGACTGAGTGACATCTGGAAAAAAAATTAAAAGGAATGTTGGGTCTTGTGATACATCGTTTTGAAGCTCTTGACGAATAATTTACAACCCTTTAATATGAAGTCAATATCTTCACCTACTACAAAATGGCGAAACATTTGATAATTGCCTGAATACAACGACGTTTAACTCATAATTTGAGGAATTAGGCTGAGTTCAGTTCAGATGATGCTCGAAATAGTTGTCTTGAACGTCTTGAAATAAGAACAGCCTATCCAATTATTTTGCGTCGAACATTTTCGAACACAGCAACGTCGATATTTCTATTTTCTGCCGTGCATTTGATGCAAGCAGGTTCAGTTTCGTGCACCTTTTGCTTCAAATAGCCTCATTAAAAAAGTCTAACGGTGTCAAATCTGACAAGCGAGCTGGCTATTCCTTAGGACCTCGACGACCAATTAAAAGACTGAAGAAAGTATTATCCAAATAGTTTCTTACTCGTCTGGAGTAATGTGGTAGTTCTCCGTCTCGTTGGAATGAAAATATCCGTATTGATTTCATTATGATTCACTTTGACGATTTTGATGATTAGAGAATAAACAGTAACTTCCAGCATATTCAAATACAGTTCCCCTGTTAATATTCAATCGACCATTTTGGAAATAGTTTACGTGGTACCTATTTGCTTGAATAATCGAAAACTAAATGAGAATATTTGAACTGAATAATGATGTTCTTTGTCGTATTGACATTTTTGTTTATTTTTATGAACAAAAATTAACCTTTCAACCTTATCGGGTTGTTGGGATTTCTATATTGCAGAGAAAAACGAATATTTCTAGAAATATTTTTGATAGTGTTTGTGTCCAGGTGATTATCAAATGTTCCGCCATTTTGTGGTAGGTGAAGATATTGACTTCATACTCTGGGGTTGTGAAGTATTCGTCAGGAGCTTGAAAATAATTCATCACAAGACAGCCGTTTCCTTTTAATATTTTTTTTCAGATGGTGTCTAGTCGCCATCTTGATTTTTCATCTGTGAATTTCACTTCAAAATAAAGTATTTTTGCATCAATTTCATTACCCCAAGTTTCAATTTTTTGAATTGACCCCTTCAAAAAAATGAAAAGGGGGAAGGACATTAAAGAAATGCACTGTATGTGTCTACTCTTATTAATTTTGTGAACTTTGTAACTTCTAGTGAATTTCATTCTTCGACGGTAATACCAAATTTTTGGAGCCGAAAAAATCCATGTTATTCATATTCAATTCTATACTACGTCTCTGTCATTATTTTATTAGCGCGATGTTCATCCACCGCTTTTCTCACCGCTCCACTTTGTTTACTAGTCCAGTAAATGAAGTGACGAACATGTGAATAAGTCTATGAGTTCTTCACTTGTGGCTCAATTTGTAGGTCGTCACAGATGTTTTCAAAGGACCCAAAACTTAACACAATTGCGTTCATGGAAATGGCCCCTCAAACCCAGAAAAATGGGTTTCCCGCCAATATCTGGCTAAATATACGAATTAGAGAATTTTCGTTCATACAAAAATTAAAGATCGTCTCATTATCTACAAAAATAACCTTCATAATTTTTTCCGAAAACTCGACAGTTTTCGAGATAAAGGGACCCAAAACTCTCCTCATTTCAGCTGCCGCTTTCTCTATAGGAATTCTGTTGTCTATGCATTCGCTTGGAGGAGGGCGGACGAATTGTTTCATAACTCAGGACAAAAACTGACATTTTTCAATGATTCGAAGTTCAAGATAATGAGGAAATCCGTAGCTATCATTCCATGTATTTCAAAGTTCTTTTTTATTTGGCAAAAAGATTTAATAAAGTGTGAAAGTTTTTTCCGCACCATTTCGACACTGTTTCATTAATTTGTTTACATTTTCTTCAAAAATAGTGTTTTATCGGAAATTTTTCTTTATAATGGGTCCTTGGGGGGTCTTGAATGATCTCTGAATTTTTTTGTACTTTCCCCGCGTCCTAATAAATGATCCATTTGTTTATTTACATTTTTCATGCGATTTCGGAGTTATGTACAATCTACGGAACAACCGCGAATTAAAAAATAATTGGCCATTTTATCGACTTGCCATGCACATCGTTTTGAAGCCAAGATGCTCTAGTTTCCGAATAGATATATATTTTTTATGGCTAATAATTTTTTAATTCGCGGTTGTTCCGCAGATTCTACATAACTCCGAAATCGCATGAAAAATGTAAATAAACAAATGGATTATTTATTAGAACGCGGGGAAAGTACAAAAAAAATTCAGAGATCATTCAAGACCTCCCAAGGAACCATTGTAAAGAAAAATTTCCGATAAAAGACTATTTTTGAAAAAATTTAAACAAATTAATGAAACAGTGTCGAAATGGTGCGGAAAAAAACTTTCACAGTTTATTAAATCTTTTTGCCAAATAAGAAAGAACTTTGAAATACATGGAATGATAGCTACGGGTTTCCTCATTAAAATGTCAGTTTTTGCCTGAGTTATGAAACAATTCATCCGTCCGCCTCCAAGCGAATGCATAGACAACAGAATTCCTATAGAGAAAGCGGCAGCTGAAATGAGGAGAGATTTGGGTCCCTTTATCTCGAAAACTGTTTCGGAAAAAATGATAGGAGTCATTTTTGTAGATAATGAGACGATCTTAAATTTTTTTATGAACGAAAATTCTCTAATTCGTATATTTAGCCAGATATTGGCGGAAAACCCATTTTTCTGGGTTTGGGGGCCATTTTCGGCCATTGCCATGAACGCAATCGTGTTAAGTTTTGGGTCCTTTGAAAATATTCGTGACGACCTACAAATTGAGCCAGAAGTGAAGAACGCATAGACTTGTTCATAGCTTTCCCTAGTTTCGGATCTTCAGTTACTGGACTATTACGTAGAACACGGCGCGGCGTGAAATAACTTCGATATCTATCGAATGCTATTTTACGTCTTATAGATATCGATATCCCGTATTAATATTTTCCACTTCGACTGGAAATTATGCACTATTCCGATAATTTTTGCATGAACCGTGCCTCGAGCTACATCCATCGGAAGAGAAAGGTGACATTCGTTTTCCCATTGGAGTTGTTGTTTTCTGGTGAATGTTAGTCTATCAACCTACTGTGTAGGTAGTCGAGACAGTTATTGAGAAAATATATACAGATTTTCAATACTGTTTTTGAGCGGGCCGAACCCATCGAGATAAATATGTCATATATAATCACTCGCAAACAAACTTGCGTTGTCCAATTATTTTCTTCGAGTAGCTGTGGTGAATAAAACAAATTCCACACATATTAAGCCAATTTTGTTATGAAATCGTATAATATCTATTATAATTATCAATGTTTTTATTTTTTCATCAACACTTGGAGTAATAGCCCTATTTGTTCAGAACCAGAATCCATTTAATTCATATCATATTAATCTTTTTTTTATGATATTCATACTTCACCTTCCAACAAACGTTTGGGTTGTAAGAGTACAACAATGTATGCCATCAATAAAAATAAGATTCTTTATGTCAGTTTCAAGGTTTGGTATCGACAACCGTTCACCTACGGAAAATATTACTGTCGATAGGTGCATTCGATGTATCCACCGTAGTCACACATGATGCCAAATCAGAACGTTCTGTTTGAAATTGCAGTTTTCAAGTACCAACTGGAGTTATACGTAGAGAAATGAATATATTCATCTAGTTATATAACGTTTTTTTCGCTTTGAAGGGTATCAATAAAGTCAGTGTCGTCTCTCCATTGGAATACAACAACAAATAATTACTGATATAATAATCAATGAGAGAATCCACATCCTTGAAACATTTCTCATTTCTCTTTTCATTCCCAAGCGCCACATGACCGTCTTCTCTCCTCCTTAAACCCAAATGAAATATTTTATTATCTTGTATAACAGACATTGTGCCCAGATTGGAATTTTTAGAGGGTCTTATAATGAATGTGCCATTCTGCCTATCTTCCAGCAATACTTCGACTGATGCTCTGCTTACTTCTTTATAGAATTCTTCGGATGGCGCTCCGATGAACTCTGAAAAAGACGGTTTCTATTGAGTTATATATACTCTTTGATGAATATATGGAGTGGAAATTCATTATATTTCTTTTCATTCAGTACCAGCAAAAATAGTCATGTCCTGGTTTTCAACCCCCAATTTCTTCAGATGGTTGAACTTTTTCGAGAGATCGGTATCGATATCACGACATAAAAAGGTAACCAAAGAAGTGAAAAGAGGTACGAAGCTTGCAAAATGTGCCTAATTTGACAAAATGTCAGAAATAAAGATTTTTATATCATGCGTAAAGTGAATGCAGTCATGTATATTATTTTTTTCTCAAACAGAAATCTATTATCACGATTCTTTTTACTGCCACATTCTCAATTATGAAAGCGAAACAATAATGGAATCCAATTTTCACTGCATATTGAAACTTTGCAGAATTCCACAACTTTGATATGATAATTGAAACAGTGGCTGTGTACTGGCAATGATGCATTATTAGATCCTAACAATAATAAAGGACAGAAAATATTATAAATCCCTGTACAATTCTCTCCAGCAATTGGTTAACAGAACCAAGACACGTATTTCGCTACACGATAGCTTCTTCAGGCGTGTTATGGTACTACCTAGTAGTACCTGTGTACTTTTCAACAATACACAGACACGAGCAATACTCATTCACTCAACCTCTCGAAAATAAGACAACAATTTTTCAGTTCAAACTCCATCTTGTATACCAACAATTTATTTATAAGATTGTCGAAATCCTGTTCGAAAATCATTCATGAAATGGAACAATTCGGAAGATTATCCTGAATAAAAATCAAACTGGTGAAGTAGGCCGGGTGTTTGTTCTACGATCTCATACGACATTTGGAAATTTCGAAACTGCACTGATCAAATCCACTTTTTATTGATCTTACTATTATTAGATTCATATTCATGTTTGAATGATGTCTGATGTTATTCCACCTACCAGGACTGATCCGAGGCGGTCAGAAAATTCTGTCGATACTCTTTATATATATATATATATATGATGAGTTCTTTTTTTCGGGTTTTATTCCGTGTTCTGTGGTTTTGATCCTCTGAAGGATAATTATCACAACGTTTCGACAAAGTCTCATTTGCCATCTTCTAGGTGATGATTGAGTTTCGTCCTCCAAACTCGACTAATTAATTCGAGTTCTACTTTTCGAAATATAGGGGTGTTCATTGATGGTATCTTTGACCTGGGCACCTCCCACTTCCTTAGTTCGTCCGACTGCATTTGTCATTATTTCTGGGTAATTACGTGCTAAGGTCCGACCTTGTTCCTCTGGTGTGATCGGCTTGTTTTGTTTTGTGATGGGATGGATTTCCACGTTCTTGGTATTCTTTGGGCGTCATCTCTCTTGTTCATACTACTCGGTCGTTTCTCAATTTCGATAGCCTCTCTGATTGTTCGAGAGTAGAAGTTCTCATCGCTCGCTAATGTTTTTGTGTTTTTGAAATTGATGTTATGTGCTGTCTCCAATACGTGTTGGAAGATGGAAGATGTGGTGACTTTTCTGTTGGTCTGGCCGATGTAGGACTTATTGCAGTCTCGACATGGTACTTCGTAAACTCCCTGATTCTACGTTATGTTATAAATTTATCATTGACATCTTCATTTCATATTTTTCAAAGTGGAGTTCAAAACAGTGAATAAATTCGAGCTGTTCAAACGTGACCATTCAGCGCGAGCCTTAGATGATGTCAAGTGACGTTTCCCATGTTCGTTTATTGTAAGCGTTTCAGCTTCAATTGCTATTGTATCGAAGAATAATAATAATAATAATGTTTATTCACAGAGAAAATAAATTAGATTGTATAAATAAAAAATGCAAATGAACAGTGAGTATCACAGAAGCTTTAGTTCCAAGGAACTATCGCTTGTACGTGATTTCAACTTGAATGAAATAACTTTGAATAAAAAGCAAATCAGGTGATCTGCGTGAACGTAAACGTAATTACATATACACATATACAGGTACATACGAAGACACTTCAAATTCATACTATAATGAGTGGTAGTAAAAAAAATTTGACCTTTCATTGTTTCGGTTATGGTTAGAGAATATAAGATGGACTGACTGAGATGACTGAGCCGCTAGTTGAGTGAAATTTGATGTTATTATCAATTGATTTTTTGATTGATCAAATCGTGTACTTTCCTCCTTCCGTAATCTAAAATCCAGTGTTTTGTGTTTCTATTGAAAACATTGATGCTATTCGTATTTCTGGTTTCGACAGGCATTAAACTGAAGAGTATTGGTGCAAGAAAATCGCAGTGACGTTGCCCTATTGTTTTGTCACAGCGAGGTACACTTACCGAGTTGGTCTTATTTCTTGTGCTGTAGGCATGTGCGACAGGGTGGGTGATTATTTTATTTTTCTTGATGTTGACTAATATGTTCACACAGAAAAGTTGTCTGATATCAAGTATCCCCGATTCGGCATGTAATTTATCATTAGGAAATCTGAGTGGTTTACTATATATAGTTCTCAAGATCCATCTCTGGATTACGTTTAAGTTTTCCAAGTGCGTGTCATTCACACCACCCCAGCCCACAATACCGTAAGTCAAATGTGTCTGAACAAGTGCATGGTATAATATTGTGAGATGTTTGATATCGAGGTAGTCTTTCAAACATTCAAATCTATAAAGCATACCTCGTAGCTTATTCACTATATTCTTTATTTGTAGATCCCACTTGAGGTGCCGGTCAATTACTATACCTAAATATTTGATTGAGTCAGCTTCAGGAATTTGTGAATTTGGCCCGATTTCCAATGGACCCATACGTGGTAATCCGCTGGAATATGAGGAGAATGGAAGGTATTTTGTTTTTTCTAGATTCAGAGTTAAGGTGTTGTATCTGAACCACTTTTCAATAACTCTAAAATCATCCTCCGCTTCTGATTTTAAGGTGTGCCACGAACTCGCTTCATAGTATATAGCAGTATCATCTGCAAAGCTCAGAATTCTACCTTTGATTTCTGAAGTGAGTAAACTGTTTATATACAAGGTGAACAAGAGTGGACCGAGTACAGTTCCTTGTGGAACTCCGTATGTGACATACCTGCAATCACTTTTCACCAATGCTGACTTTCTGCACACGATCTGTTAAAAAACTTTTTAATATACCGTAGATATTTCCTCTCATTCCATAATTCTCTAATTTATCGAGCAGTTTTCTATGATTCACGGTATCGAAGGCTTTAGAGAGGTCCACAAAGATGCATAAAGATGGTTTACTTTTGTCCAGTGAGTTATAAATATAAGACGTCAATTTGTAAATCGCATCTTCTGTTGATTTTCCCTCTCTGAAGCCAAACTGGTCATTGGAAATCAAGTTAAATTTTTACGAATATTTTAGGATTCTGATTTTAAGGATTTTTTCTAATATTTTTGATGAGTTTGATGTGAGCGAGATTGGTCTATAATTTATCATTTCCAGTTTACTGCCATTTCTATATAGAGGTTTCACGATTCCAATTTTCAGCGATTTTGGAAAATGACCTTTTTCGAAGCAACAGTTTATTAAATGAGTTAAGGGGGCAATTATCTCAACTGAAATGTTTTTCAAAGTTTCTGCTCGTATATTATCGTGTCCAGGAGCCTTCTTTGGTTTCAGCTGCATTATTATTTCGTGAACCTCTTTAGTGTTGGTGGGATATAGATACATTGAGTTTTCTAACTTCCTATCGTTTTCTATATAGTTGTCCGGAACTATTATTTCACTTGCATATGTTTGACCCAAACTACTGTAATATTTATTGAAACTATCAGCGATATCTTTTTGTGAATGTAGAAGTGTACCGTCAGTTGACATAATTTTTTCTATATTTGTTTCAGGTTTTGATCGATTGCAGATGTTATTCACGCATTCCCAGAGAGCCTTGGATTGGTTCGCGTTGTTTTTGATTAGTTTTTGGGCATATGTTTTTTTAGATTTTTTTATTAGTTTGTTCAATTTATTTTTGTAGGTCTGGTACTGTGTTTTCAAATGCAGGTTGTTTGGATCTTTCAATAGTGTTTTATACATAATCTCTTTTTCATTTATTGATGTTGATAGCGCAGGAGTTATCCATTGTTTTCTTTTTATAAATTTTTTTCCTAGTTTCACATTTTTTGTATTTTTTTCAATATATGAGTGTATTTTTTCATTAAATTTTTCAGCATTTTCGTCTACATCCCGTAAAGAGTAAAAGTCATTTCACGTCTCATTTTTCAGATCGATTTTCAATGTTTCATAGTTTATATATTGTTTGTATTTATTAATGTAATTTTCGGGAGTTCTATGTGGGTTTTGACTCAGATCTATAGTCAATGCTATAGGATAATGATCCGTAATATCGGACTGGAAGACGAATGATTGAATTCTATCATTAGTTATCGTTTTTACAAAAAAGTGATCAATGCATGTTAAACTCTGTGGTCGGGTGTATCTATTAATATATGATTCATAGCCAAAAGTGTTCAGGGTATTTTTATATTCTTCAACAAAATCTGAGTCTGTAAGTAAATCTATATTGATATCCCCCATTAGTATGTGCAAATCAATTTTTTCGGTTGACTGAATATAGCTCAATAAATCTACATTGAACCTTTTTGGGCAAGTGCTTGGAGATCTGTAGATGGCAGTTATCATAATGTTTGTGTGTTTTGATTTTGTGATAATTTCTAGAGCTTTGATGTCACCAATATTTTTAATGCTATATGTGAAATTGATATTGTTTTTTATATACACTATCACACCATCGTTTTTGTTCAGCGTACCTTCATTATACAACGTGGAGTAGCCATCAATTTTCAGTATATCCAGATCATAGACAAGGTATGTTTCAGAGAGTACAATGATTTGGAATTCAGCTGAGAGCCTATTCAAAAACAGAATCATCTCATCCATGTTTTTCGTAATACTTCTAATATTAAAGTGTATAATATTGAATTGATTTGATTTATCTGAAGCAAAATCTGTCACATCTGAAATCAGTACCGCTACTATTGGTTCGTTCTTATATTCTCTTATGAATGGGTCCATTCTGTATATGCAGAAGCAGTATACCTACCTTGAATGTAGTAAGAGATGATGGTATTATATAACGGTTAATTTAGTAATATACTGAATATAAACGGTGGAACTATATAAAGATCAATTTAGCAATATGCCGAGGATCAAGAAAAAATAAACGTATATGAATTTGAATGGTTATTTCACTACTCTTTGTGAGTTAGAGCGCAACCTCGTGATGTTTTTTCCGGTTTCGCTTCTCTTCTTGTGGTTCCAACAGGCTTTGGTGTGTCATATGATTTTGTTGATGGAATGTATTCGACGTTTTTTATTGGTTGTGGTTGGATCCGTTTTTCACGATCTTCTTGTTCGTGCAAGATGAGCGGCTGAGTTGGGGTTGCTGGGGTACTGCTTGATTTGACAGCGAAGTGTTCTGATTCCCGCAAATCTTGTAAGGTGTATGTTTTGTCGTCAATGACGAGTTTATTTCCCCGAATGAAGCAATTTCTGTTGTTTTGTTTCTCAAGTATCAAGTATTTTCTCAATTCCTGATATTCACTGCGTTGTTGGTCAGTTAAGTCGTTAGCCACTGCAACACTGCTTCCTTTCAATTTCTTACAATTTCTGATGACTTCAGCCTTCTTGAGATAGGAAACAAATTATATTTCCACTGGACGATTTGCTTTTTTCCCAAGGCAATAAAAATTGTTGATATTTTTTTCCTCGATTTCAACTCCTAATAGATTCTCGAGTTCAGTACAAATAAAATCCAAAGTTATGTTTTCATTCGGTGCAGACCACCCGAAAACAATGATATTATTTTCTCTATCCTTCCTTTCTAGCTTCTCAATGTTTTCCCTAAGATATGAATTTTCTTCTTCCAATTTGTTAACTCTGAATTTTAAATCTTCTATTTTCAGCAGAATGTTTGCTTCGCTAGCTTCAATACAGTTTTTAATTTCAATTTTGCTAGTTTCAATCTCGTCTAGGATTTCTTTGATTTTATCATCCATAGTTTCTAATCGGTATATAATTTTCGTTTGTGGTGGAGAAGCGCCCAGCCAAATTCCTTATCAGTAATTATAATAACAGTGGCTAGTGACTTGTGAACAATGATGAAAAATGCTCTTGTTTACTCACGAATAACATATGATTCGTAAACAACTCCACTTTACTGGACCAACTTCACTTTTTCACAAAATTAATTGTCGTTGGAAACGTTGTTTGGAAGTTAACTATTTTAGGAGATGAGTTGTATGTTTACTGTTTCCGCCACCGGTCACCTATTCAAGTGTAGGAACACTTTAGCAATACACCCGATAAAGAGTTCTTTCGTATTTCAATTGATTCTAGAGTACAGAAACAATGGTTTAATATAATGAGAAGGGGTAATATATCTCCGGAATCGTGTTTATAATGTTGCGAAGATCATGTTATCGTGAGTGTGCTGTATTTATATACAGCACAGTGTGAATTAAGCCGGCTACGGACGATGAGCGATAATACAATATATATTATAGCTCGACAGAGGGGGAATAAATTTCCTAAAAATCGCTCCGAAAGCATTTTCCTTCAGTCATCAAATATATCGCCTCGATAAAAAGGAACTAAAAAGAATCCTTCTATCAGAAGAGTTTTTGTTTTAGTCCAATAATTGAATTAATTGAACTCAGTATGTCTTTAGTAATTTAAGTTTTTTTTTGTGTAATTTGAATATTTGAAACATTTCGAATTTGTCACACATTGCCTTTATTTGTAAGTCAATTTGCATTCAATGGTTGAGTGGAAGACAGCACCTGTTCCATACCTTAACTGGTTGCGAACTGGAGCTACCATTTGGTAGGTAGTTCTCCCTAGTACTTTCTGTATCTTTTCTGTATAGTCCACCATCTACCAATAAAAGCGTTTATTATTATTATTATATAAATACATATTATAGCTTCAATGCGACCTGCACTTTTTAAAGCGATATTTACAAAATATGTGAGCTATAATATATATTATGTTATCACTAAGCGTTCGTAGCCGTCTTTGCATTAGCAAAAAAATTCAGTTTTGAACAAACCTTTCCTCTGGATATTCGTAATATAATAAAGCTCCGCTGTGGGCCCTTATGAATACCAGTTTATATGTTATGGACTCAAATACATCATATTAACATTATGTTCAACTCGCAGATCTGATCCCTTTGAGCGTAAATTCGAGATTTGATTCAAAATATGCTGTCATCATAAATATATGTATTTTCGGTGAACTGTCCGATTATTGTGCCTGGATAACACCACTTTCTGTCCTCGTTCTTGTTTCACTGATAATCCAGTTTCACTAGAGATCGACATAGGAATACAAGTTTGAATTTTTTTACCACTAAAACAGTATGAATATCGATGCCGACAAATCTACTGTTGTGCTCTCTGATGTCATATTTCGTTTCGTTTTGTGAGTTTGAATTTTCCCCTTTTATTTTTAATTTTTATATCATATTTCATAAGTTTGAATAAAAACTGAATAAAAAAATAGCTTTTAAATAATATGACGATAATAAAGATTGAAAAATATATATATATATTCGAGACAAATTTGAATTCTATGCATATTCCCTATTGAGAAAAGTACATACAAAAAGAAAGTACACTGATTGTTTGGGACTGAGCCCCACCCACAGTTTATAAAGATCAAGAAATTCAATGTATCGTTCAAAACTTAATTCATGGTAATCGAGAATCAAACCAAAAATACGAATCCGTTGTCTTGTCCTCGCTATTATTTGGTATTGCTATCTGGGACCCTCGTTACGCAGATGTTATAGAGCGTATTAAACAGTGGCGGATCCATGGGGGGGGGGGGTTCGGACCACCACCCCCCCCCCCATTGGGAAAATGAGAGATTTTTTATCAGCTCCTAATTTCCAAATTTTGTTAGGGAACGAAAAAATATCACATGTGCAAGACATAAAATTAAATAGAATACATTTTTTTGCTTTAAAACTGAAGAACTTCGATAATTATTATTACATCCCATTGAAAACTAAAGAGCAGGCTACATTTGAACATTAGTAAATTTTCATTTTTCAACAACCAATTTCATCAATTTTTTCAATTCAATAATCCTCCAATTCCTAAAAAAAATAATTCTCAAGAATTAAAAATAGTACAAACAAGATCTGGATTGAATGTTACCCAAACAAACAAATTTTGCTTGAAATTTTTGGACTCACCGATTGTTCTTTCTTTTTTTTTCTGGTTCAGTCGGTTCAGACGCTGGATCAAGCCGAGTAAAATATGAAAATAGAGTCTTCTTCATGTTGTAGGTTCAAAATAAAATGCTTTTTTTTAACTATCAAATTGCAATTTTTCTCGATGACACTTTAAAGAAAATTGACACTTGTCAGGCTTATCGAGGAAAAGTTCGAGAAATTTCTGACAGTGCTGCCATTGGATCCTTTTTGGCGCAGTATTTGAAAAATTAGACTTGTTATATTTGTGATGAGTAATGTGTATGCCGGTAACAATTTGAATGAATATACTAAGTTTGAGTAGAATATGCTGTTGATTGGCTTAAATCAACTCGATTCGATTTAAAAAAATTAAAGTTTCGAACCTACTTTACCTCCTGGCTACACCTTCAAATTTTGCTCATGTCTATCTCTTTCACCTTTTTTCGGATCTCGACTAGTTTTTGCTATACGGTAGCACATTATTTTCTGTTATTTATATATATATATATATATATATATATATATATATATATATATATATATATATATATATATATATATATATATATACAAATTTTGAGTTATAGACCCCCCCTTGACCTGATCCTGGATCCGCCACTGGTATTAAAGTTCGATTTTTCAAACGTTTACTGTGTTGCCTAAAAATACTCCAGACTATATGACACGCATTGAAACCAACTGTATCAATTTATCATACACAATTTTCAAATCTTTGTTAACCTGGCTTAATAAACTGAAATTCATGGACAAAACCAGACTTTCCAAAATTTGCTATGCACGTTTACTTAATTTGGGGCAAAACGACACTAAATTCAATTGGCTCTCACAAGTCAAAGAATACTTCTTAAATCTTATCTGAGTGTTCCCTCACACATCTATATAACGCGTATCATTGGTCAAATCAGAACTTCAAGCAGAAAGTCCTTGATGTTCTCGTTTCATGGATCCTTTTACCAAATTGACACTACAGAGATGTGTTCAATCTGTAACTTACACGTGACTGAGTCTTCATCAGAGATGTTGATGGTCTAGTATTCCTGCTCAATACTCATAACTTTTCACACCTGACAAAACTTGTGAAGTCTCTGATGAATATTATGAAGTGGCGATCTTTTATTTTGAATGAATGACTGTTCGAATGGTGGCAATTAGGTTCAATTGTATAACTCTGTAACAAATCTTTCAATTATTCTAAATTTTTCTCAATGTTCTATTAGAAATTCAGCATCTAGGCCGAGAATATGTTTAGACAATATAAAATCCAAATAGATTACCTTGTGGGTGGCCAATTTGTCAGTGTTACCTGTGAACATCACAACATATGTGCCTCTGAATGCTACACTATCGAGCTACTGAAAAAAAACTTGCAATGTGCATTCATCTCGATGGAAAGTCGATAACGAAATTCCCTTCACAATCGAGTTAGCTAGTTGTTGCGTGCCTGCTGTAACCGCTAATTGCAATGGATAAAGCGCATCATCGCATTTCGAGCAATACTGGGCTCTCAAAAAAAATTCAATTGATATCCATAGCAGAGAGTTTCCGATGATCTAAATCTTTTTTATAAAATCGCGTAGCTCCAGGATATAAAACAATCCCGAATGGAAGATTGCTGCAATATATAAATCCACAGAGTGAAATAGCTAGGTCTGAATTTCAGTAAACGTTTGAAACTGTTGAGTGTTTCGTTTATCAGTCGGCTGAAATAGAATGTTCCTTAGTTTTTTGATTTTTCGTAACTTTTTTCATTGAACATGTTGATGGAGAATTTGTTTGGGATCCCCAAATTTCATCCGGATTTAATACAAACCTTGCTGAGAGAAAAGTGACAACTGCAACTTGCAAGGTTGATTGCAATGGGGAATCAAATAGTTTTTTTTTTGTAATTTCACTGTTCAGTTACTAATATTTGAAGATGTTTCGTAATCAAATATATGAACTTTTCGTATAGTTCTTTCGGAAACAGTAAAAATTGTATGTGTGAAGTAATGAATTGATTGTTTTTGATTCGATTTTTGGGAGATCATTTCAAGTTTCGGAATGAATAATACACCTCGTCGTTTTTTATAAACTATGAATACATAAGGAGATATTCCACATGAAAAATTGGAAAATAAGTTTACATATGGCCCCGATAACAGCTTAGAAACAATCGAAAATAGTATTATTGCACTTCTACTACCTCTGTATATAATTTATATCGAAATTGCGAGACAAAAAATTCAGAACATCGGCAAAATATCTGCGACGTGCCCAATATATAAAATGGTAGAACTCAATATGTCAAATACTACAGACACGTAGCGTTTATATCAGCATTTTCCAAAATGTTAAAGAATAATCTAATCCGAAATTATATAGGAACTTGTCAGAACATCGCTATCCGAACTTCAGATGGCTCTGTGGAATAGCGTAGCACATTATCTAACCTCTGTTGATTCACTCAATATACCAAATTCAGCAAAGTATTCCACGAGAGCCTTCTGTAGATGTAGTAGATGGCTAAGGAATCTCAACAAGAATACGAAGCGTGTTTTGCTCTTATCTCACTTATAGAAGTCTTATTGTCGAAGATGTGGAAGTGAGGAGTTTCAATTTCGAAGCAATTTCAGGGGTACCGCAGGGATCTTATCTTGGATCCTTTCTAATTTTGCTATTCGTTAATTACATCTGCGGTTCTGTCGAATCCGATAAAATACGTTCATAGATGACCTTAAACTTCACAGAGCGATCAGAGATAATTCCAAACTTTACAGAAAGAACTCAATCCCGTCATATTGCCTGCGGAAAAATGATATATTACCCGGCCCAATGCTCGAATGAGAGAATGGATAATTTAATTGAAAGACCTGGGAATAAATACTATTCGACAATATGCTAACCTCCTTGCATCAAAGAGAGCATACCACTTCAGAGGCCATTCGAATATTGGGTTTCGTTATACGTAATTGTAGCCAACTGATATCAATTGAGACTACGTGCTGTTTATTTTGGCAGTTCGATCGATATTGGATTGATTACTTCAACTCTACAGTAGATGTTTTGACGGCCGCTTGAATATAGAGAATAGTCCTTTCGGCAATGAATCCGTGTGAAAAATGATGAAACGCTCGACGTTGCGACTCCTATGCTGGAATTATTATCAAGAACTCATATTGAAATCTCTATCAATACCTAGCCGATAAACCCCCGTAACAGTTGTCCAGCCAGACCAGAATACCAACTTCGACAGCCTGTTCCGCATTAGAGTTACTGGTATACAGGGTGTAACATAGGTACGTTAAAATATTCAAGTGACGTTTTTCTGAGACAATTTTAAGAAGAAAAGTCTATATGAACTCGTATCCGAAAATGCTTCGTTTCGGAGATACAGGGTGTCGAAATTGAATAATTTTTTTCGCTTTTTGGAAATAACTCTTGCAAAAAATAATTTATATGCACGAAAGTCGGTACCCGGTTTTTTTTTTGACGTGGGACATCATAATTTCGTATTAATATTCATGTAACATCTAGAGGGCGCTGCGTACGCTGTCATTATTTATTTCAAATTGTTCGTTTTCGTTAACCAGCTGACGAACGTCAACCCTCAAAAGTCGAAACTTGTGCGAGCAATGGATCAACGAGGCCTTACCTTTTAACGTGCGATTACCCAGCACGGTGGCCCGGCGAGGATTCGAACCCCGGCATTCCGCTTGATAGGCAGATATGCTAACCACTACACTACCGAGACCACCCAAATCACCCTAACTTTTTTAATGATAATAATAATAATCGTCTTTATTGTTTCCTAGTTGTAGTTACATACATACAGATTATGAAATTATGAAAATAGCTGCTGAGATACAAAAGGCGAAGTTCAACTTAGCTAGCACAACTGCTATTAAGTTGTTCTTCCACTCAACCTCAAAAAATTCTACCTAAGCTAAGACAAAAAAAGGTACTGAAAAAATGGTTTTTTGAGAAATAGTTTGTAACTAATATGACGCTGGAGAAAACGCACATTACTGAATTTATTCTGGACCCCTAATGATGAAAATGTATATGATTAAAATAAAAGTTGGCTCTCAAACAGAAAGAGTTTGAATTTTTTCCGTAGAACAGAAAGTTTTAAGTTTTTCATTTCATTCGGTAACAGGTTAATTACTTGGCATATATTATAACTGACGTTCAGATTGTGAACATCAGTACGAAAAGTGATTTTTCTGTACAGGTGATAGTAAACTTTTGGTACTTCTCATGAAAAAAAACAAATTCCCACACCTTTTCCAAGTTAAAAAAGGTACACCTTCTCAACAACGCTGGAGGTGATCGTTTTCGAGATATTTACAATTTTCTATATCGATGAATATTACTTAGCTGCTAGGGCGCTGAGTGGAGTTGCTGAGAACATTACAAAAACTAAGTATGTGGTGGATCTCGTCAAAATAAACAACTTTATCCTAAAAAATGTTTAATGAAAAATGATTCGTTTACGAAATGAAGATTGTTGAAACATGGGGGATACCTTCCACGTTTTGAAACATTTCAACAATCTGTATTTCGAAAACGAATTATTTGTCCCTAAAAATTTTGAAGGAAAAAGTTGTTTATTTTGACGAGACCCACCACATACTTAGTTTTTGTAATGTTCTCAGCAACTTCACTTAGCGCCCTTGGAGCTAAGTAATATTCATCGAAAATTGTAAATATCTCGAAAACGATCACCTCCAGCGTTGTTGAGAAAGTGTACCTTGTTTACTTGGAAAAGGTGTGGGAATAGTTTCTTCATGAAAAGTACCAAAAGTTCACTGTCTGATCTAGATATATTTTTTCTGACCAAGAGCCAGAGCCCAAAAAATTCTCTGAATTCACTAAGCCTGTTTTTTTATGTCTTATTGCAGTGGTTGTGTACACAAACATACTGCGGTCAGTCAGGCGAAACTGAGAACAGGTGTCTCGGGCTCGCTATCGAACCTGCCGTACCTGCCGAGGTAATAAATGAATTTAATATAGCTGAAAATCGTTATACAGATTATATATTGCATATACATAAAAGGTACGACAGTCAGTCAGCTGAATATGGGGACGGAGCTGGTCAGTCGGTCGCAATGTATGTACAAAAAATAAATACGGTGCAATTAATTTACTACACTTCAAAATTTTTGTGAGGGTATTAAATGCTTTATGAAACATAAAAAAAATGATCAGTTATCGATTTTTAGGGACAAAGCCCGTCAGTCAGCAAAAATAGAAATGAAAATTTTGCGCGGGCTTGGCGTCGAGGTGGCGGTTTACTTTTTTCTTTATTATTTAATAAACGAAATAAGTAAGTAGGCCATGTAGTAATAATAATATAACAATATATAACAGTTATTATACTTCTAGATAATATTTATTACAACTAATATTTGCTTAATTTACTTTTGCTCCGAATCATCAAATTCATTCATTTCGCTCTCACGATCAAGCAAGTGTTATTTGCATTTAAACAGGAATTTTGGTATAAGTTTTGAGAATGGAAAGGGATCTAGTTTCTGAAACTCCAACGATAAGTGTTTTCATATATATTATTTCTTATTATTTTTTGATTGGCAAAATTCGAGATGACGAGAAGTTGCTGAGTAATTGGACTTGTTCTATCCAGAAAGCACTATTTTTCCATTGGCGCAGCAACTTTTGGGGGTAGATAAAAAATCTGCCCTTCTACACTTGTATAAATTCCGATATTCAATCTCATTTCTTCAGATTAGGGTAGGTTACAAACCAAGAAAACTACGGAACAAAATTGTATACTCTGCAACCGCAGTTTCAAGGTGCGATTTGAGTTCACCAGACAATTCATTTTTACTGCATTCCATCTATTCAGTAAACCTGAATTCCATGAGGCAATTTGTTGCTGCAACACTGGAAAGTTGCATGTAACTCGTACACTTGTTTCATGTTCTTTCTCCATAGACGGTGAATACACTTGAAAACTGGATACGAATCAAATCATCTGAAGGAAAATAGGTTCAGACCAGACTCAACTTTCCCTACACAGTAGGTTAATAGGCTGCCACTTGTCAGAACTATTTCCGAGAGGTGTCAGTGCAGTAATCTCTACAGAAAAAAATTTCGCATGTTTTTTGCGATATACGATATAATTGCCGGAATTGTTGTCAATTATTGAGACGCGTACACTAGCAGACAGGTTTCAAGCAAGATAGGTCTCTTACATACGAGTATACCTGCGCTTAGTCCGATACCACAGCTTAGTTAAGCTGTGCCGATACTCTGATTTAAAATCGCTTTCAAGGCCGAGCGCGCGCGCGAAATTTTCATTTCTATTTTTGCTGACTGACTGGCGTTGTCCCACAAAATCGATAACTGATCATTTTTTTTATGTTTCATATAGCATTCAATACCCTCACAAAAATTTTGAAGCGTAGTAAATTAATTGCACCGTATTTATTTTTTGTACATACATTGCGACCGACTGACCAGCTCCGTCCCCATATTCAGCTGACTGACTGTCGTACCTTTTATGTATGTGCAATATACAATCTGTATAACGATTTTCAGCTTTACTAAATTCGTTTTATTACCTCGGCAGGTACGGCAGGTTCGATAGCGTACCTGAGACACCTGTTCTCAGTTTCGCCTGACTGACCGCAGTATGTTTGTGTACACAACCACTGCAATAAGCCATAATAAAACCAGGCTTAGTAAATTCAGAGAATTTTTTGGGCTCTGGCTCTCCGTCCACTAGCTGTTGCCGCGAGAAGTAGAACCGTTTAGCAGCGCACGCCGGTAAATCATCACATCTCGCTCCCTTTTTTTTTAGATACAATTATGTTGCGCTGAAATTTTTCAATCATACTAATGTATATAACACTCCTGGGTAGTGTAGATTCCTGTTAGTGGAAGAATTCTCATGATCGGATAAGAATTTCCGAAGATTACATCCCATAAACAAGTTATAAACTTCACCTTATTATAATAGTAGTATAGATTATAAGGTATATCACCATTAATTATTACTAGGATTGTTTTATACTCCAACAGATGGAGTTTCAATCTGTATTTATAGAATAATTGAATCATTCAATAAATGAATAGATAGAAATTGAATGAATGAATAAATGAATAAATAAACGAAGGAATATCATGCGACGACAATCGATTCAAATTCTTCAGAAATATGTTGAAGAAAGTACACTAGTACCGACTGAGTTGGTGAATCCGATTTACAGACCACAACTCCTTGTATTGGTATCTGTAAATTCAACATTGTTTGCCCAGTCTAGAGCAAGTTATTATCAGCATACGTTATGAAAATATAAACTCTGGAGTAGTCCATTGATAATAATATTCGGTACTCAACATTTTCACAAATATTTCATATAAATGATGATGGGTTTTTTCGGATGAATACAATATAATATAATATATAGGTAAGTATAAGTAACGATGTCTGTTTGTGATCAAAAGCTCAATAAACGTCAGATGACTTGAAAGCTTTTGTTAGCTCACTTCTTATACAAAAATGCGAATATCATTTCCCACGCGGAATACGGATACAAGTGATTTCAGTTAATTCATGCGTGAGGTAGATTTAAGCATTCTCAGTTCTCAAAACGTGAAAGCATATTTTAAACCCAGTTTGACCCGAATATTGTTGCTGTTTTAAGGATTCGGAATCATACGAAACGAAAGCATCGAAGTGAAAATGAAACAATAAAAGAATTGAAACATAAAAAAAATTATAGCCGCACGATTTATTCTTCAGAAACGTTATACGGCCAGTTGTATCGGGAAGAAGCCTGTCCTTTGGCGTGTCAATATAAATATCTGAGGGCAATATGAGGGATTTACGAAATTCCTCGGCTGATAGGAATGCCAGGGGGATATTTTATGGTTTCGGTATCTGCCAAGTTGAGGAGAGGGTGCCAAATGAACTTGTTTACGAGCAAGGCAGAATTGAGTGAAACTTAATGACGTGGATTCACAAGATCTTAATTGTTTTATACCCTTTTCACGTCAATCAAACAGGAGATAATATGTTAGCTGACTATTTCAAAATCCCACATTTAATTTTCCCTATAGAAAGGATGGTTCACTCGAAAACTCTAAAATTATTCCTTCCAGTGTTGAAAAGAAGACTCCAGGAATATGTAGCGAGTGATACGTTTGTATTACCGAGAATGCTACGCATTTTACATCCAGGTTCTTTCATAAACTTCATACTGGTTAAACATCCGCCTCGCGTCATATCGAATGACATACTCTTATAATCATTTGGAGATTATCATGGACATGAGATGCTGTGTCACGAATTGACTGATATGCTTCCTGAGCGCTCTAATTTGCAGAAAATACCATTCCATTTCAATTGTACGAAAACTTTGAGATTGAAAACTCTTATTTCGAATAATATTCCTCGATCGACAAATACATGTAGTCCAGTCAATGACCATTTTCCCGTGTATTTATCCCATACAGCACCGGTTTTAAGGAAAATTTGGATTTAGGTTCTACTTACCATCTACTTTGATGTTTATCCTGTGGCGGAGGTTCTTGGGGGCGAAATTTTTTTTATTAAGTGCGGAAATCGATATTTCGCTTAATTAAAAAAAATGATTTTCTCTCTTCAAGCCCAATTTTTTTGAAAAATAAGTACCTTCAACTGGTCAAATACTCGAAACGAATTAGAACATGAATAAAGTGAATTGTAAAGTGGCAACGATTTTTTTCGAATGTGGTGGAAGAGAGGGTGAGATTTTTACTATTTTTTTCCAACGAAAAATGACATCATTCCCTCCATAACTGGCTTACTTTTGATGCCAGTAGCGTTTATAAAAAATGCAGGGGTTTTTCAAGAAAAAAAGGTTCTATGCGTTTTTCCCGAAAATGCATTGGTTTTTGGTTATTGTACGTAGAAACTTTCCATTCTGGCGTTTGAGAGTACCAATCAACATTCAACAAAAATTCCGTTTATATTGGGTCTGCATGCACCATGAATACACGATTGTTTCGTTGTTTTTCTAGCTATAATTTTGCTCTCTACAGGTCTTTCGATTAAATGCATATTTATCCGCGATTATTTCCCTCAATGCGAATAAACGATGAAACAGTTGAAGGCTAGACTGCTTTTACAGAGTTTTACAGCGATTATTTTTTTCACTTGCCAAAATGTGACGTTTTTGGCATTTCAACCAATAGTAGCGGGTTATTCTATGGTTATTCTAGCCAATCATTGGGTATTATACTGATAAAACTGGCTGGTCCTTTCGATTGTTTCGATTAAACCTTGTTTACCTTTGAACTGTCAAAACTATACGGTTTACCGCGTCGATTCTATTGAACTGGCTCATATTTATATAAATTATCATGAATGAACAGTTACCTTATTATTAATAGTCATTCACTTTTCACTTTTTCAGCATAATAATAACATAACACATTTCAATGAACACTTAAACACGTAAATAACTCATAACCTCAACTTTATGACAGATATAGCGATTCAAATATTTAAGGTTTCCTTCGAATGAAGATGGCGTACAATTTGTTTTCATTAAATACAATTCATTTTTTGTTGTATGAGAAGAAACCGTTGTATGCAGATTTTGATACAACGACATAACGAATGATTTTATGTTCCTTCTGGCGCGATTTTCATGTCATAAGAAATTTTCAATTATCGACCTTGTACAATGAGAGGTGTGACGCCATCTCTTGGTATCGTCATATCATATTCAATGCGTAAGCATTATATCTCTTCTGGATCATAGAGGGCCTACATCGTTGTTTGACATTTCAAATCAGTTAAATTTTCACCTTTTTTCGTTTACTTCTTATGTAAATGAAATAATGATCAATTAAATTGTTCTTCCTCCTATTTGTTCAAAAAATAATCTTTCCAAATACAACTCGTTCTTCAAATTTAATAAGATAAATTTTCATTTTCGAAACACTCAAACTTTTTTATTTTGAGGCAAAAGCATTCAAACAAACCGAATTAGATAAAATCACTCGTCCTACGGACTCGTGATTTTATCAATCGGTTTGTTTTCATACTTTTGCCAAATAAAAAAGTTTTTGTGGAAAATGAAAATTTATCGATTAAATTTGAAGGACTCGTGGTATTACCTTTGATTAAATGCACTAGACCTTTTAACCGATTAAAATGTTCGAAATAAACCGGGCGTTTGGATCACTTTTCAGGTACTATCTCTGGTACTATATTGTTCCTGTGTTCGATTTTGATGTTTCCTGAGTTTACATGTTTTCTGGAAATAATCTAAACATATATCCCTCCTTCACCAAGTTAAATCGACCAAAATGCGTGCATTTCCATGATTTTCAAAATTTTGCTTTCAAGCAAATGCTTTCGTGTATGGTAATTTAAAATAAAATCCCTCGACCTGCGGTCTCGGGATTTTATCAAATTATCATACACTCAAGTCATTTGCTAAGTAAAATTTCGAGAATCATGGAAGTGCAGCACACATTTTAACCGATTAAACTTGGTGCACTCGGGATATAACCCTCGAAAAATAATCTGAAAACCTGACAATTTTACTCGCAAATAAGTCGAAAAGTTTTGCCATTCAGAAAAATTTTCATGGAAAAAATATTCTTAGAATTAGTCAATTTATCGATTTCCGCACTTATTTTCAATTAAAAATTTTTCACCCCCAAGAAGTGGTGGCATCCAGATGGTAAGTAAAACCTTAATCCAAATCTTTATGAGAATCGGTGCTGTATGGGATGAATACATGGGAAATACTCATTGGTTGGATTGAATTGCATGTATCAAATCCCTTGTTCGTGTGGACAAAAATATATCAGTGAAAGATGTGCAAAAGAGTGAAAACAAGATATACATCAAAAACGGACAGATTGGTGGTTCTAAATCATCAGAACATATTCTCATTGCCGATGGAGATCACACAGTGGAGTGGAAAATGACATTCGGATGATGACAAGAGAGATGAATGGTAGAGCAGACGAAAGTTGAAGGAATCTGCTTTTATCATGCTGTCTGCGAATACTTGCATTTCGAAGAGTTCAGTTGCTATGGTTCGCACGTCAAATCTCAGATTTTTGACATTCAGGAAAATGAACCTAGAAGATAATGTGTATGAGTGAACGACTTTTGATATAGGAAGCATATTTGTTTTCTGAAACATTCAGTAGTACATTTATTATCCCAAGAAACATTACATGTTTATATACAGGGATCCCATAAAAGTATTACATCTATAATTTGAATAATACATATAATAACTTACTATAATATTCAGACTGATAGAACAAAGGGGATGATAAAAATTGAAAAAAAAAACAGAAAATGAAGCAGTGAAAAAGGATCAAAGCCTCAAAAGAGAAAAAAAAAGATATGCATGCCTAATCAAGCAGAAAGGATTTTAATTTATTTTTGAATTTAAAAATTGACTTATTCTCTTCAATTTCTGTAGGAATGAAATTGTAAATAGCAATTCCCTCATGGTATATTGATTTTTTACCAAAATTATATTTAACAGTTTTGATACATAATAATTTATTTTGCCTCGTAGAATGATCATGTGTGTTACATATCTCAGTGAAAATAATATTATTTGATATTTTCATTTCATTTTTAACAGAGTGATTGAAACAGCAAATCTTCAGTTTATAAAGAGAATTCATATCTAACAAATGATTTGGTTTGTAAAGATTTTGTGTCGGCTCTAGAGACGGTAATTTATATAAACATTTGATTGATTTATTTTATAAAGATTTCAAAGGTTTTAGAATCGAGCAGTTTGCTGTTCCACATATAGATATTAGATACTGAAGGTGTGAATAAATCAGACTGAAATATATATTCTTCAGGAATTCAAGTGGTATGATGTTCCTTATTCTGAAGAGGATTCCAATCAGCGGTGTTTTTTTTTTTGATATTTTCTACGTGTTGGGCACATGATAATTTTTGATCGATGTATAAACCCAGAAGTTTTGTGGTGTCAGTATAATTTATATAGTTGTTATCTATTACTATCGAATTTGTAGGAATGGCATTCGTTCTTTTGAATATATTTGTATGAATGGCATTCGTTCTTTTGAATATATTTGTATGAATGGCATTCGTTCTTTTGAATCTATTTGTATAAGTTGATTTGTTGAAATTCAATGTCAATTTGTGTAGTTGAAGCCAAATGGTGATTTTATTCATATCATCCTTTATATTATTTCGAATCTTTTCATAAGTTTCTGAAAAATAAATGATTGTAGTATCATCAGCAAATAATACGAGTGTTCCCTTCAATGGTACATATGTAAGAGAATCGATATAAATTAAAAACAAAATGGGTCCAAGAATAGATCCTTGCGGCACTCCGCAAGTTATATTATTTAAATAATTTCGATGGTTTCCGATATGAACGTATTGTTTTCTATTGAATAAATAATTTTGAAAAATCATTAGGAGAGTTCCTCTTATACCCATATTCAACAATTTATTTTTGTCAATTTTTATTTGAATTTGTGAAATTATTTCCATTGCTGCTGTTTCTGTATCTCTGCATTTACGAAACCCATGTTGACCATCATATAATAATTTATTTTTCTCAAGATATTCAATAATTCGTATGTGTAACACTTTTTCCAAAATTCAAGAGAATACTGGAAGAACAGAAATTGGGCGATAGCTATTCAAATCCGTTTTTTGCCGTTTTGATGAATTGGTGAAACTTTGGCAATTTTCATACTATCTGGTAAGTATTTCGATAAATATTGGTTTCTGTATTTTTTTGAGGCAAATGCGAGTTATACCAGAACTTGCTGACTAATAGAACGTGTTCCATTTGGAAGGAACTGTTTTTCAATTGACGCAGAAACTTTTCGCGGTATATTAGAAATCTGCCCTTCTACACTCGAATATATTCCAATATTATTTATTATTTTTTCAGATTTTGGTAGGTTAAGAAACCAAAAAATCTACGGAGAATCGCAATTGCTGTTCATAGTAGGCGTTTATGATTCCAAGGATTCAAGAAATGATAATATAAATAATCGTGAAAATGGATAAAACTTCTTTTAATTATCAGATTGGGAAAAAAATCCCTAGGAGTTTTGTAGAGGAAAGTGTACATGTGTATTTTCAGGCATGCTGAATCCGAATATAGCATCTATTTTCATTGACCCCTTATATATTTTTTTCTCAAATTGGACGAAATGAAACAAATGTTTGTATTTTCATGTACCAACTAACAAGTTGGTCGAGATTGAATTTTCAACAACAGATTTGGAGGAAAGGGTATATTCCTGAATTCCACTATAAAAAACAATACCATTGTTATTCCTTCTGTGACTGCTGACATCTTCAAAAATTAATTTTCTGTGTATAAAATTAATTCGAATATCAAATGACAACCTGTCAACCCTGTCAATAATATAAACTTCTTAATTCGATATACTTTACACTTCAATATATTCCAATATTACTTTTTCAGATTTTGGTAGGTTAAGAAACCAAAAAATCTACGGAAAATCGCAATTGCTATACATAGTAGGAGTTTATTAATCCAAGGATTCAAGAAATGAAAATATTAATAATCGTGAAAACGGATAAAACCTCTTTTAAGTATCAGATTGGGGAAAAAATCCATAGGAGTTTTCTAGAGGAAAGTATACATGTGTATTTTCAGGCATGCTGAAATCGAATATATCATCTATTTTCATTGACCCCTTATATTTTTTTTTCTCAAATTGGACGAAATGAAACATCTGTTTGTATTTTCATGTACCAACTAACAAGTTGGTCGAGATTGCATTTTCAACAACAGATTTGGGGGAAAGGGTATATTCCTGAATTCCACTATAAAAACAATACCTTCGTTATTCCTTCTGTGACTGCTGACATCTTGAAAAATTCATTTTCTCTGTATAAAATTAATTCGAATATAAAATGACAACCTGTCAATCCTGTCAATAATATAAACTCTTCAATTCGATATAGACTACTACGATAATTTGAGAAGAACAACAGGTTGCTAACTAATGATGCCCATCCAATAGTTGATAAATTACAGAATATTCGAGTATCATTTTACCATTTGAATCTTTGTCGTTTCCTCTGATGCAGCAACAGAAATAACACATGTAGGCGACACTCGACAAATCAGAGTAAAGTCCGACTGTTAAATTGCAGAGAACTCCGAAAAACACTTCGGGATACCAACACATTTGTTTGAATTTGTTGATCGTCCATAGCCGCCCTTTCGAGAGCCGTTGTTTGTCACGAGCACCCACTGTGAAAATAGTAAACACGGAGCGCACATTTGGACTATTAACATATGGATGGGACGAATGCAGCTTTTTGTTTTTTTGCCGCTATAGTTCCGGGAATTGCTCGATGCGCGGCTATATTTGATATTATATTAGTTACAGCCATTATGACGTTCATAGTAATGAAAAATAAAGCTTTCTTCTGCGGAAAATTTTTTCAGAAGAATTTAAAATACGCGATATTTTTTGTTGATAGAAAGAAGTTTGGAGGATTTATGTTTTGGCGGTTCCTTCCCGAAATCAAATAGCGATAATATTCAAATTGTTACAGGAGTGCCAGTTGAGGACAGGTAGCGAAAGAGGACATTTGCTCCCCAAAGAGGACCAAGGAGCAAAAAAAAATCCGAACAGACTTCTGGATTATTTGAGAATTATGTGAAGAAAAAAAAATCTATTGTAATGTAGGCTTGAGGTCGACTGTATATAACCATTATATACTCGAATACTCAAGATGAGACCCCGTGAAGAACTGTATATGAAATCAAACAATAACTATACCCGAGACCACAAAAAATTATCTTATTACCTTACTTCAAAAGTAGATTCATGCAACATAACTATCACTATCATTTTCACATCGACTATGGAAGATGATCCATTGATTTTCAGTGGTGCGACGGTAACGAATTCATTCTCACTATAAATTTTTTTACTGTTTTACTTATTATGCTATCTTTCAGAGTGAATGGAAGTGAAAGTGGCATTCTGAATGTGTCACTATAATGCCAATCGAATTCTGTAAATATTACCTTAGAGGAGTTTTTTGAAGAACTGAACAATTCCATGATCTATATGGAGTTAAACGAGACCACAAAATAATTATCTTGTATGGAGAAATGATACTTATTGTGGGGAGAACAAAGGTCTATTGATTATTTCAGGCTTTTTCTCTCCCGAATAAAAAAAGTAATACAAAACTGTTGCCGTTTTGAATTCTTTTTTGTGAATGAATCAAATGAGTATGGGGTATACAGGGCTATACAGGGTGTAACTGAATAAGTGTAAAACATTTAAGGAGGTGATTCCTCATCGAAAAAAAGATAGGATCTTTCATATAAAGAAACTTCATTGGAGCATCCCTTGTAAAAATACAGCCCCTTAAAGGGGGTACATCAAATTTGTATAACAATTTTTTCCACAAGCACTGGAAAAATTATCTTTTTTTCGATGAGGAATCACCTCCTTAAATGTTTTACACTTATTCAGTTACACCCTGTATACACTCGCCCATCAACAAAGAGTGTTCGTAAAATTTTTTGAAGTGAGCTCTTTCGAAGGAATTCTGTATCTCCATTTTTTTATTCGGAGAAGGAGACAAAATATTTCCCCGAATTATTTTGTCAAATTCATCATTATACCTGAGGTGGGAGGTGGATTCATACAACATTAAAATCAACCTCAATTTCCAATTTCACTTTGACATTCTGCATAAAATGCTCTACATGAAGTAATTAGTTCATCTTCCCAAAGGGAAGTTGGGGTGAGAGTGAAGATGGAAGTTGATGTTGCATTCGTTTGGTGGCTCCAATTATGTTTTGAAGTGAGTTTTCTCTTCACCACTTGGGGGCAAGTTCCACAACACTTGATATACCAATAATCAGTTCTAAACCATTGTTTCAGAGATTAACATGTGTTTCACTAGAGGGGTATAGCATTCAGCTTAATGTACTACATAATCAGGAGTTTGTCGGTTTAGTGACTATAAAGATCACCATACTAGCTCTAGGAAAGGCTACCTTCAGATATTAGGACTTGTAGTAGATGGTAGAGGTTAACGAGGTCCTACATTTCAATGGACGTGGAAAGATAAGACCTTGTTGATCCTGAGCTCCCACAAATTTCGACTTTTGTGGGTAACAGTTCATAAAGGGACGACAACTATTTGAAACAAATACGCCAAGGTGCGCTTCTTGGCAGGTCAATATTGATTTTGGGATGAATTTATGGATGACAAATTTCACTTTTGGGTGAGTGAGTGCATTCCCATCTTTATTTTTCACAGAAATATTATCCATGCCCTGCCTACTTTTTCCGTTTGTTAGGACCTACAGTGCATTATGTCTTTAATTAGTTGTATTGACAGTATATTTATTATCGCCCTGTTCATTGATCATTACTTATTCTATTCGGAATGTGTGAGTTAATGTTGGTTACGAAAGAGGATGAGCAATAGCATGACTGATCGAATAGGAATAGAAGATTACCACAAGTTAGTCAGTAAGAACAGTTGTAACGAGTAACATTGTCGCGGAGGTGATACGTGGAATAAATTAGTTTTGTGGGACATTAGTGCTTTATTTAAACTTACAATTGAAAGTGCCTTTACACCCTACCTAACATCAGAAGTGGGATTAAGAACTGGATCGTGCAAAAAGAATTTTTTTTTGCTGTCCTCTCCGTTTGCCAATTTATTTTTCCAAGTCTTTTGTGAAGATGCCCAGAAGAAAAGATCGGAAACGTAAGCGAAAGCCAAGTACGAGTAGTTCCAGCGACTCATCAAGCAGTAGTTCATCCAGCAAGAGCTCATCTTCTTCGGACAGTAGCAGGTATACCAAGCAGTCCAAAGTTAAAAGGTCAAAAAGGTTGACGAAAAACAAAAGACCAAATTCTGTGAATTCGGTGGTGAGTACAGCAAGTAAATTTCATGAGCGTGCAGATTTATCAATTTTAGCGCAAGTTATACCTGAGTTCGATCCAAGAACTGATATAGTGAGTGAATGGCTGAAAATGATAGACGAGCATGCATCTTGTTATAATTGGGATGAACATACAATAAAATATCAGGCACTGAACAAACTCAAAAGTATAGCTGGTATATGGTATAAAAACTTCATAAAAAATGACGTAGGGTGGGCAAATTATTCATGGGGTGAGTGGAAAGATATCTTGGGAAAAACTTTTCACTCCGTGAGAAATACATATACAAATTTCATGAATATAGCCAATCATAAGCCGAAAGATGGTGAATCACTGTACTCGTTTTTTTTCAATCATCTTGCATTAATTGATAAACTTGGGACCAATTTCACAGAACCTGATAAAATTTCTCTGATTATTGGTGCTTTAAATGATCAAACCGTTACGTCAGCTGTGCAAGCAGCAAACATAACGGAACTCAATACGTTAGCCAGTTACCTGAGAGACAAGACCTGTTGTCAACCAAGCACTAGCCGAATACATTATAGGGAACAAAATAATCCTCGAGTGTCAAAAACATTCAGTTCTAAAAATTATAATCAAAATTTACAATCAAAGTTTAGTAAGACTGCTAACCTAGTGACTTGCTTTGCCTGTGGCAAAGCTGGACACAAAAGGATTAATTGTTTTCATAAAGATTCCGTTTGTAGACAATGTGCTCAAAAGGGACACTTAGATAGGGTGTGTTCAAATGAAACGAAATTATCGAACAATGAAGTAAAATTCGTCAAAAGTTCATCGAAAGATAAATTTTATAGAACAATTTTGATAAACGCTGTTCCAATTCCGTCATTCATCGACTTCGGCAGTGACTGCTCACTCGTAGAGAAATCATTGCTATCCGATTTAAATGTCAATGTTTATCCATTGAAAAGACCCGTCACTTTATCGGGATATTTAGGCCACAGTATACACGTTTCCGAAGCATTCAAGTGTGAAGTGAGAATCGGTGACGTGTCAGTTACGGGGGTATTTTATGTAACAGACGAACAGTTCTCAGATACACCCTGTATACTGGGAAGAAATATTACCGAGGAGCAATCTATCAGTTATAGTCGAATAGGAGATAAACTGTTTTTTTATAATGCCCAAAGCAATGTGAAAGTCATCAAATCAAACGATACACATAAATTAACCGAAGACGATGATATCAATGCAATACTAAACAATCATCGCGACTGTATAACTAACGGTTTTCATAACTTGGGTCACATCTCTAGCGCTTGCATGAAAATAGATCTTTTGGGTAGCAAACCCATATCGAGGAGCCCGTACAGGATGTCCGAAAGCGAAAGGCAGGTAACTCGAGAACTTGTCAAGGAACTATTGAATGCCCATATCATCAGGGAAAGCTCTTCACCCTATGCAAGTCCGGTGCTCTTAGTAAATAAAAAAGACGATAAGAAAAGACTTTGTGTCGATTATCGAAGCCTGAATAGCGTGACGATCAAGGACAAATACCCTATACCCAATATTGAAGATTTGTTGGACAGATTGAGGGGATGTAACTATTTTACAAGTCTAGATTTTGCATCGGGGTATTATCAAATCCCAATGCATCCTGACTCAATTGAAAAAACTGCATTCATCACCCCCGATGGACATTATGAATTTTTACGCATGCCTTTTGGGGTTTGTAATGGACCATCGGTGTTTCAGAAAGCGATGCATGCCGTTTTTGGTAACATGAGATTCGACAAAATAGTTATTTATTTGGATGATATCTTAATCCCAACGAAAACAAAACAAGAAGGAATAGAAATTCTGATATCAGTACTTGAAATATTACGAAAAGAAAATCTTACTTTAAACCTGTCTAAGTGTTTCTTTCTCAAAACTGAGATCGACTATTTGGGCTATAAAATAAACCAAACCGGAATTTCTCCAGGTGAATACAAAATAAGCGCGGTACAAAAATTTCCTACACCTAAAAACCAACATCAATTGCGGCAGTTTATTGGATTGGTCAGTTATTTTAGAAAATTCATCAAAAGTTTTGCTCAGAAAACTAGTATTCTGACAAAGCTTTTGAAAAAGGATAGTACTTGGATTTGGACAGAAAAACACACAGAAACATTAGAGGAACTGAAAACCAATTTAATGAATAAGCCTATATTGATAATATTCGATCCATCCCTGACTACAATTCTTTACACCGATGCAAGTAGGGACGGTATCGGGGGAATATTAATGCAAAAAACAGAAAAAGGGGAACAACCTGTTAGTTTCTACAGTAGACAAACCACTGAGAGTGAAAAGAAGTTTCATTCATTCGAATTGGAACTTCTTGCTGTCGTAGCAACTGTCGAACGATTCCGTCACTACTTGCTAGGTATTGAATTCGTAGTAAGAACCGACTGTAATGCTGTTCGGAGCACAATCAGTAAAAAAGATATCATACCACGTATAGCAAGGTGGGTATTGAGTTTACAAGAATACAAAATGACCGTGGAGCACCGATCAGGTAAACAAATGTTACATGTAGACGCTCTTAGTAGAAACCCACCAAGCGAACCCGACAATGATCATAATGAGTTAGTCATGAAGATAACAGAAAGTGACTGGTTAACATCGGTTCAGAACAGAGATATGGAAATCACCAAAATCAGAGAAATACTTGAGTCAGGCGATGCCGAGACACATAGACAAATATTCAATGACTACGATTTGCGAGTTGGTAGAGTTTTTCGTTTAACAAATGAAGGGAGAAGATGGGTAGTGCCAAAAAATTGTCGATGGCAAATTGTCGAGGCAAACCACGATCATCTGGGACACTTTTCTGTGGAAAAAACCTTACGAAGGGTAAAAGAAAGATATTGGTTCCCAAAAATGAAAAGATTTATTACCAAATATATACGTTCATGTTTAAATTGCCAATACAATAAGGTCCCTAGTGGGAAAAAGCCAGGATATTTGTTTTCTATTCATAAGCATGCTCGTCCTTTTCACACCCTACACCTCGATCATGTAGGGCCTTTCATCAAAACTAAAGAAGGGAAAAAATATATTTTGACCATAGTTGATTCGTTCACGAAATTTACTTTTATTTGTGCAGTACGAAATACCAAGACGACACCAGTCATTCATGAGCTTGAAAAATTATTCGAAATATTTGGTTCACCTATACGAGTTATTAGCGACGGCGGTAAAGCATTTACCTCAAAGAAGTTTGAAGACTTTTGTAGCGTAAAGGGTATAAGACATCATCAAACGGCAGTGGGGATGCCACGTGCAAATGGGCAAGTAGAACGTTACAACAAGACAGTGCTGGATGCCTTAGTAACAATGAGCTCCGATATGGATGAAGACGAGTGGGACAGATGTATACCCAAAATCCAATTGGGAATAAATAGTACAGTGAATAAAACAACAAACGCTACGCCAGCCGAAATTATGTTTGGGTATCAGATCAAAATGGATGGGGACAAATACGTTGATCATGTTCATCAGCCTCCTATAGTCGATGTTACTAAACTACGGGAAAACGTAGCTTGCAGAATTGAAAAAAATGCGACCCAACAGAAGCGGTATTTTGACAAGAAAAGAGTAAAAGCACCAGAGTACCAGTTGGGTGATGAGGTTTTGGTTAGAATTACCAGTCTGACGGCAGATGGATCCAGTAAGAAGTTACGAGAAAAATATAAAGGCCCTTTTACCATAGAAGAGAAACTGAACGGTGATAGGTACAGAGTTAAGGAAAAACTAGGTTCACAACGATGTTTGAACCAAACTCGTTATGAAGGTGTTATTGCAGCGGAAAATCTGAAGAAATTCATACCGAGAACAGATATTTTCTGGTAAGCAGCATGTAATAACAATGAACGCAAGTTCTTACCACCAGTTATTAGAAGCGAGACGCCATAGAATTAACAATATGCAGGTTTTATTGTTAATTGGATTGGTGAAGTCTTGACAATATGCAAGTTGTATTGTCTGGTTCGAAGAAGTGAGACGCCATAGAATTAACAGTATGCAGGTTTTATTGTTAATTGGATTGGTGAAGTCTTGACAATATGCAAGTTGTATTGTCTTTTCGAAGAAGTGAGACGCCATAGAATTAACAATATGCAGGTTTTATTGTTAATTGGATTGGTGAAGTCTTGACAATATGCAAGTTGTATTGTCTTTTCGAAGAAGTGAGACGCCATATAATTAACAATATGCAGGTTTTATTGTTAATTGGATTGGTGAAGTCTTGACAATATGCAAGTTGTATTGTCGTTGAATTAGTGATATGTCATGAGAGTTATCGTTAATTGGATTGGTTAAGTCTTGACAATATGCAAGTTGTATTGTCGTTGAATTAGTGATATGTCATGAGAGTTATCGCTAATTGGAATGGTGAAATGACCAAGTGGACTGAAGATGACTTAACGAAATATTTTCAAAATTTACAAATTTAATAATGAGTCTGATTTTTTTCAGAGCACTTGAGGACAAATGCTCAACAGGATGGCCGGATGTTAGGACCTACAGTGCATTATGTCTTTAATTAGTTGTATTGACAGTATATTTATTATCGCCCTGTTCATTGATCATTACTTATTCTATTCGGAATGTGTGAGTGAATGTTGGTTACGAAAGAGGATGAGCAATAGCATGACTGATCGAATAGGAATAGAAGATTACCACAAGTTAGTCAGTAAGAACAGTTGTAACGAGTAACATTGTCGCGGAGGTGATACGTGGAATAAATTAGTTTTGTGGGACATTAGTGCTTTATTTAAACTTACAATTGATAGTGCCTTTACACCCTACCTAACACGTTTTATGAATGGGAATGAATTTTTAAGTGCACAAATTGTCAAAACGAAGTTACGAAGAAGTTCCTTTTTCACCATGGTGTTTTGTAAGGCCAGTTTTTTGGAATGATTTTGGGTGTTGTTTGATATCATTACTATCTGACGCGATTAGTGGAGAAAAATTGATTACATGAAATATTTTCCTGCTCCTGGGCTATAACATGATTCGTATAGTTCGACATTCGATATTTCGTGTTATGTACTGTGCCTATCATTTCAGTGAAGAGGGCATTCACATCCGTTCCAATAAAAACAATTTGGAAGCAAAAATTAATTAGTTCACAGATGCTTTATTGCTCCGAGTAACAGATACGAACCGGATACAGAGCATTCGATGAAAAAAGCTTCGAGACAATTGCAAATCCCCTACCGGAGCCTTTGCTTCATTCATCGGATTGATGGAATGATAATTTCATTCACCCTATGGAAACTGTACTCTCGAAAACAATTTGTCTGCAACTGAGTCAGTCCATTGTTTTGCAACAATTCAGCGCTGGAGGGCTTTTTATCATATTGTCACGATTATCAAATGGAGAATTGGCTTTTGCTATAACCTGTAAAGTTTTACTTTCATGACGCTTGCAGTGTCAGTGACATAATTGTGTGAATTGTTGAACAGAGAAGAAAATTTGAATGCTTCAAACAAACACATCATGAATAGTATAGAATAGAATCAGAAAAAAACAGCAGAAGACATTAAGAATAAATACTGCAAAATAAAAATGCTCTACATTGAATACCCTAGAAAAACAATAGGATCACGCAACAAGTTATCTTGATTTCCTGAACGATGTTTTTCTGGTCGTCGAAAAAGTTCGAAAACCCATTCCAGTGCTTTAATTTTGACGAATGGTGTATTGCAGAATTGGGGAAATTGATTCAACATTCAATCCTTGAAATCTTTGTGCGATAGCGGTATGAATTAAAAATATTTTAGGAATGGTTTTATAGAACAATGAACTTTTGGATTTCATTCTGAAAATTGATGGTGACACCTCCACAATAACTTTCAAAATGTATTCAGCTTTTCATGGATTTGGTTTTATTTTATTTTATCCCTTGAAAAACACTCTCGCAGAAAGCAGAACCTCAGGCGGTCAATCTTCATATTCGCAACACAAACCTTTTTCTTCTGATAAAAAAAATATCGACATTATGCTAACATAATCGTGATATTGGAAACTACTTAAGAAAAAGTTTTCGGATTCAAATAGAGGAACTCAGCTTTGCTACAACCAAAAATAATTTAAACCAATCCATCTCGTACCACTGAACACGATAAAATGTCTCTTCTTGTTCTGTAACCTTAATCACAGCACTACGAAAACTCAAGTGAAAAATTAAGTTCCTAAAGGAAATCATCGTCAACAAATTTCCTGAAAATCTGAATATGAAATTGGATTTCAATTAACGATATTAACCCCTGATTTATTTTTAGACCATTGCGAAAAGAAATGCTTTGAAATACGTAAATTTGACAGAATATATTTGACGGCTACAGTGATTTTCTATTTTCTATGCCTTAATCTATGATATCCAAGAGTCGGAACAAAGGTCAACCTTCACCTATCTGTTTACCGTATGAAACATATTTTTTATAGGGTTTCATAAAGAGACGAATACTTCTATATGGCTTGCATATCAAAACGTGGTCCGGACTATATTCAGTGAGATTCAAAAATTTCCACCTTGTGGAATTCTTCATTAAAATTGGTGTATTGCAGAATACTTGCATATGAGTTGTCGAAATTTCAAATTTCCGAAAAGTCTACAGAGGAGAACGAAAAATAGAAATTCAATCAAGGATAAACTACCCTGGATGTGATTCCAAATTCGAATATTGATATCAATTTTGAACAACTCCTCTGAATGAACTTTTCGATTATGTCAAAAATGAGATGTGGTTTACACGTGATCAAAATTCCAATTTTTTGTTCTCCCCTCTACACTGTTTGGAAATTTGAAATTTTGACAATGAAAAGTATTCTGCAATACACCAATTTTTATGGAAAATGAAATTTTCTGAAAAATCGATGATAAAAAAGTTTTCCATATGGTGGAAATTTTTTAATCTCACTGTATATAGTGTGGACCACACTTCGATTAGAAAGCCATTGTAGGTGTATTCGTTTATTCACGAAATCTTACAAGAAGTATGTTTCATACGGTAAACAGATGAAGGTCGACCTCGAATCCGTCTCTTGAACTATGAGTATTCATTTCAGTCAACTCCTGTTGTTTGATATTTCAATTTCCATCAGTGGTTGGCTATATATTCTTAGTTGACATTGAACATATTGATTGGATATGTATGTCTATTATATGATGTTCGATATTGATATTCAATCTGCCTCTTCTTTTTGCAGGTGGGTACCAAATAACATCGGAGCATCAAGGGTTTCTAAGAAGGTATGTTGATTACATGAATTTAGAAAGAAACAAGTATGTGTTTAGCCGATCGGAGCATTATCGTCCATTGTTCTTGAAAAGGGTATCGTACAAAAGGTAGCGAATCGTTTTCACCAGAATTCCAAATCATTGTTTATTTTTATTAAAATAAGTCATTTCATCTCAAAATATCAGGAAAAATCAATTCTCAGAATCCTCTCGTTTGATCTGACAAACAAGGCCGTTTCAACGGGAAAGTTTATGTGGGGGTCGAAGATGGATGCTGGACATTTGTCGGCAAAAAAAATACGCAAGTTGGAAAAGTTATTGCTTTATTTTTTATATGCAGGTTCATACGAAAGGAAAGACCTCATGAATCAAAAGACAAGAGATACGAATCAACATTTACATACAATTTTTAAAGTTTGTGAGCCTCAGGAAAAACTTCTCTCGGCAAGAAGTTCCAAAGTTTAGGTGTTCGCTCACAACAAAGCGGTGGTAATTCTGCACTCGTCGGATCATCCGTGTTGATACTGCCAAGGGTGGAATGATTGATGACGATTCAGAAGAGCACCGGCCGTGAAAATATCTATAGAAGAGAGACAAGTCTCCGACCCTTCTACGATGTTCCAACGAAGTGAGCGAGTTCGTGAGCGAAGAGTCACCAACAAGATCGATTGCTTTTCTTTGAATAGAATCAAGAAATTTCAATGGAACTGTATTCTATATATCAATCTGTGCCTTGTGGATCATTAGAAGATGGCGAGAAGAGAAGTATTTTTTGTCACGGAATAGAAATCCAAGCTTCTGGGAAGCATCTTTAGCGATCGATCTCACATGGTATTTCCATGAGAGATTATTACTGATCGTGATTCCAAGCATAAGAAAATTGACTTAGTAGGAATAGTTACTCCTGACATCTGAATATTGGATAGAGTTCGATCGGCTTTCTTTGAGAGGAGCCATGTCAGGAAAAAGAAAAAAGAAAGAATCACAATTGAAAAGCAATCGAATTTTCCAACTTGTTAAACATGAAACGTGATACATGTTAAACACAATTTCATTTCGAATGTGTATTGATTCGGTTCAAAGTTTAGAAAAAACTATTCTTGAGAAGAGAAATTTGTACCTTCAGCCCCGAAAATTATTTTCAGTGACGGCCTTGTAGCCAAAACATACATACCGTCAAAATCATCAGTTCCATTTGGGCAACTCAGATAATAAAGTGATCATTATGTAATTGAGATGTAAAATCTTTCCACTCGTCCGAGAGGTGGAATAAAAAAACATGTCGTTATTGTGCCATCAGCCCTCAGACTATAAGATAGCGTGAATAATGATTCAGAAAGATTTTCAATCTAATGGCTAAATCCTATTCGGGTTTGTTCCACTTCTACGTTGAAAACAACCGGAAAACATGCACACAATGTCTCTCAGTTTTTGCGGAGAAAATCTGGTAGGGTGTCTTTCTATTTGTGGTGACATTGATTAATAGAAGGTTTTTACTGACTAACACTATGTTTTTTATGATACATAATGTTTCTTGAAAACGGATTTATAATACAATAGGTGCTACAGAAATTCGTGTTTGATGATAATTAATGATATATTTTCGTTGGGGTCGATTCGAAAGAACACGGAATCGAATATGTCACACGTGTTGGTGACATATAACATTGATTTATCTCAATTAGTTTCGAAATGATTGATTGATTTGTTTGCCAAAAGAATGAGACCTACCCATTCCCAAGACCTATTTGTCGTTCTTGTTAGTTATTCAAATAATTGAGGGGTATTGTACAAAAATGCATTTGTTTATATGAACTTTCTCATTTTATTAACTACAAAAAATGCGGATCATAGAATATTCAGTATCAATTAGGAAATGCATTTTTCCACTATCGTAATAAAACGGGTGGCCAACTGAACGATCGCGACTATTAGTCGTGGCAAGGCAATAAATATAAAAACGTAGAATAGACTACGCAACGTCGCTGCACGCATCATCTTGTATCATTATTCAATAGCCGCTCCGTCAATATTTCAAAAAAAATGAGAATTTTGTGAAATTCATCAGTTATCCGTTTAATAATTCCATTGATCATAATGATATCTATGAAACGGCTACATAATTTGCAGATACATTTCAAAAGGACCACATGCTACTTCACAACGAAATTATCATTCTGCGCTGCGAAATATTTTTAAAAGCAGGGTCCCTCGGGTCTAGAATTCTGGGCATAGGTTTTCAACGAGATATATCCAAATTTGAAGAAATGTATTGAACAACTGCCTTCGTGTTTTGGTTCAACATGTGTATGTCAGCACTTTCCTACTCGAAAAAAACAGAAAATAAACACCGTTTCCTCTTGATAGATGCTCATAGGAACATTGAATTCGTTATAGTTGGCAATCTCCAACTACAATCCTGATTTTGCTAATTGAGCGAGAGATGCTCAAACGCAATGCTCACACTGATTTGGATGAGTAGTAACTAGGAATTATTATATTTATTGTTTGAATGTCATTATTTTGCGGTGGATGGAATCTTTCTTCTAGTTCTTTTGGTTTCTCAACCTTCCACAATCTGGGAAAATGAGAATTAATATTGGAATCTGCACAAGTGTAGAAGGGCATCATTTCAATATTACCTGATGAGTGGCTGCGATCATTCAAAAACAGTTCCTTGTGAATGGAACACGTTCAATGAGTTAACAACTTTTCGCATATCTCAAATTAGCCTATAAAAAAATACAACTTATATTTATCAAAATACTTTTCTTCGAAAAGTTGTTGACTAATTGAACGTGTTTCATTCAGATGGAATTATTGAAAATCTGCCCTTCTACACTTGTATAGATTTCAATATTATTTCTAATTTTTTCAGATTATGGTAGGTTTATATTTTCCCTCTTGATGAAATTGAAATATTCATATTTTTTTTCTTGATAAAATAAAAAATACTTCATGATTGTGTGCTGATGAACTATGCTGTTTATCCAAGATTTCAAAGAGTATATAATTGGTAGGTCGCACAGAGTACCGTCAGTGAACAATAGATCTTGGGTCTAACCAGGTCGATAAAGTACCCCCTATTGAACACGTTGGAAACAGTATAATATCAGTTAAAAAAAAGGGTCGTAACATGTCATTTCTTCATGCTCCACGTTGACAAAAAGTGCCGTCACGTGTTACTTTTTTCACGCTCCCAAAATGCATTTTCAAATCGCACATGAACGTTAAAAAAGTCGGTGGTTGGAAGTCGTCCACGGTTGCAGAGGGTAAGTAGACAGTTCTCGGGATCAGCTTAGTCAAAACCAATGAGTTCATATTAACGGCGACATAATCCGAAAATTACAATGAATGAATAATAATAATAAAATGCAACGTAACAACATCACCTCAAATACCTTCGAATGTAATGTATCGCAGTGTTTCGGTAATATTGATATTGGGTAATATAATATATGATCAGCAGCAAAATATCCATTGTCTATTGACTACTCAACTAATCAAATATATATAGTGACGCTACATGCTTGAATTTTTCAAATTTCACTGTTACTGATAATTGGGGTTTCATCTTATCATCATCATTACTAATGAATGAAATTATTTTGCAGGAATCAATTCGAGCACCTACACCTTTTCTACTGCATATAAACATTTTTGTGAAGTATTGAACGAAGAATTCGAAGAAGAATAAATGCAAACCTTGAAAATGGGGACTCGATTTTAATTTCAGAATGGAGTTCTGTGACATCCATTGCTAAAAATGGTATTCAGATGCTTGGTTCTCTGTTTCGTGCCAAGAATAACTTGATTTCATATCATTTCCCAACGATCTATGAGGCATAGATTCGAATATTAATGGAATACTGCTCCCATACGTTCAATTGGCCACTAAAAACTACGTTGATGCTGATGTCAACTGCCCTGAAAATGACCCTCCGTACCAAGTGGCGTTCCTTAATCATTTTTTGCAAGGTTGGTGCACTCAACATTCGGACCATTATGATACACTAAGTGTTAACTCAAACAACTATGTAGTTAACAAAGTAAAGAATAAAGAAGCGATCTATCACAAGAATTTATTGTAAATTATTTTAGTTGAGAAGAACAATGATAACGACGCCGACGCATTTCACGTTCTGAATTCTTGCGACGTCGCTAGTCGGGTGCCATATCAAGTTAATAAAATCAACGATAAAGCCAAAATGATTCACCAACATTAAGGAAATGTTGAACAATAATATGCTTTCAACAATGTTTTCATTTTCTAACATCTATTCTCACACTGAATTATTAGATTTATTTAAAACAACCTTTGCAATATCAGAAAAGTTATGTCGATACTTTCAACATGCAGAATTCCATTCAATTCGTTGCACTGATTCATTAAACCTATTCAGCATGCATAGACATATCTTAGATAACAATCTTCAGACGATTACTAATTTAGTAGGTCATGCATTCGATAGTTTGCGAAAACGCCAGGTTTATTAAACGGAATTTCAACTGCATTTTAATGGCTCTTTGGAACACCTGACGCAGACGATGCACAATATTACGAGGATATTATAAAAACTCTTGAGTAGCGAAAGTCGTGTAACGCAAATTCTCATGCAACAACAGATTAGGATAATTCTTTCGCCCTAGAGAATTACTATGATTCTTTAACTTTGCTTAAAATGAATGAATGAAGATTGATGAAGATATAGATTGATGATAATTTTTAAAATTCAACGAATTCTCTAAAGTCATTACTGGAAAGATCGAGAAATTCACTAATATCGAACTCATTAACGATCATTTGACCTTGTTACTGCAAGTGAGTACTCTACTAAAAGAAGAATATGATTTTATCATAAATTCTATTCTATTTGCGAAACAAAATGCTATTCATCCATACGTAATCAGCCCTGAACATCTTCAAAATGAGTTGACGAAACTTGAATTAATTTAAAATTTTGATATTTTCTACATCCATAAATGGTGAAATTATTTTGATTGAAATTCCCTGACCAACAAATATCAATTATCATTTATATCATTCATATAATTTGATACTCCTCCCAGTATCAGAGGACTATATATATATATATATATATATATATATATATATATATATATATATATATATATATATATATATTTGTTCGGATAGGCTTCCGCGGTCAGAAATGTGATAGCTGGTTGATCCGCGTCTGGAACGGTTTCCTTGTCGACGTTTCGGCTCCCATTTCGGGGCCATTTTCAAGACTGAGTGACCTTGCGTCTGGGTGTGAATCGTTTTACAAACTGGGTTTCATCACTGAAAATCCTTGAGTTGACTACAGCAGTTCGAGCAGCAGTAAAAAGGATGCAATTATGCATGGAACATAATGGCCAACATTTTGAGCAATTTTTATAGTAAGAGTATTAGAGCATTGTGGATTTGTTGTTTTCAAAAATTTGTAATAAAATTTTCCATCATTTTGGTGTTGTTTAGTCCAGCGGCTACACTATTTTGTGGTACATTTTTTTATATCAATGATAACTCTCACAATAATCTACAGATATTCGAAATTTTGCTATCATTCGATTCCTTTCCTTCGAAACAATCTGTTGCACAGGGTATCCCATAGAGATGCCATTCAAAAAACATGAGAAAATCGAAAAAAAGTTATTTTGTCACATTCAAACAGTGGCTGGTGGCAAAGTATTGTAATTAAAATGCTAATTTCATTTTCTCGGACAAGGCGTCAGAGAGGAACGTTCAACATGTAAAAAATCATCATCCAAAAAAATTCGGAATAATAATAATAATGAAAAATTCAGCTTATCATGTTCAGAATTTGCTCTGGATTTCAAAAATGTGAAAGTGTACAAGGTGTCCCATTTGAAAAATTAATACTCAGATCTTTTCTGGAGGAACCGCAAGTGCTACAGAATTGATTTTTATCTCAAAAAATTTTCTGTTGTTCAATAGCCCCCTAAATGTGCGTGCTTAAAATCGAATTATTTCTCTCAATAATAGGGGTGCCCTATCTCTCAGACTCACCCGGTATATATTCCTTTATAGACCCCCATATCCCTTCCTATTCCTCAGTTCGACTGGGACTAGATTCGCTAAACTACAAGATTTGTCTGCCTTTGATAAGATCGATAAGGGTACAAAATTATGTGAGGACCCAGTAACATACCTCACAACAGAGAATCCAAGTTATGAAGTTGAAATAAAGCTGGATCAACTGAGAAAAATTCCAGAAGATTTTTCAATCAAGACAATGGAAGCAGACGCATTAATATACCATCAATTATCGCTAAACTAATGGTTATTCATTGTAACAAGACCTGATGAATCAGCCACTATTGCTTCCGAACCAAACACTTTAACCTTTTACATCTCAATCCAAGATGCCGGGTTCCTAAAACTGCAATCAAGATGCAAATGTTACACTTTATCATCAGTAGTAGTATCGACAACCAATCTTACTAGTAACTTCACACATTTCGTTCCAAGGTTAAACATAAATGACGACAATAATTCTACAAAAAATCAACATGAATGTAGACGATTTACGCCGAACCAATAAAAAATTAGAAACGTTCGACGAAACCAAACTTAAAATTCAAAATAGAAGATCTACTGTGTTCCACCCTTTTGTCGTCTTGGAAAAAAACTATAACAATATTTGGGTTTTTATGAAGAAAATGAAACTGACCCCAACATAACTCTACTTTCTCCAATCGTTTGGTCTTAAAACGTGCTCATACTACATCCTCATTAGTTTTCTTTTATTTGCCTGTTAAAAGCAGCTCCGACCAGGCCCATTGTTTTTTTATGTACTTCCTGATTCTTCGTTAAGTCGGAGGATTTTATGACCCGGTTTATTAAATGAGAACTTCTTAGGAGCAAACGTCAGTTCTTATTTCGTTCTGATGACAGCGGCAAGTCTGATGACTATAAAAAAATCTGTAATTAGAGAACGGATGTTGAAGATTCTTGTAGAGAATGAAAATGTGAGCTTCCCCTCATTGTTGGAAATTGGGAGAGAACAGAAACAAAATCATAAAACTCTTTTCGGATTATAATTTCGAACTCGACCCTACGTTGTCATGCTGTCTTCATAAATGTAGATGGCCCTCATTATACTTATAATTTGTTTGTTTCTGTACATACAGTGTGTTCCCTGTTAGTCAACATACTTTCTGCTACAAAAAGTGTGCTACATACCCTACACACTGACCCAAGGAAAACTTCATAACTGTTACTATTATTTCATCAAATGGGGAAATTATTAATTTCATTATTCGGAAAAGTTTGCAAGTCGGTTCCAAACGTGGCTATTGGTTTCAAGATTCATGTGCCCTGAGAAGACTCAATGAGCCGAGAATGACGACCTCCTTCATCTGGACAGCTGAGAATTCTGGCGATTTGGGTACGGCAGTATAATTTGCAGATTAGACAGCGATGAGGGTTTCGTTCCACCAGTGACTTCTATGATCTGTTTGCGAAGAGAAGTTCTCTATATTCTGTTCGTTTATTCGCCTGCCTCTCCTGGAACCAAGAAGTCCATAACGGAAATTGTTTAACTCTTGTGATCTAGCAAGACTAAATCAGGTTGAATTATTAGTTTTTATCCGTCGAAGTTGAAGAAGAAGACTCCATGCATATTGCTTCCTACGGCCTCGAATCGGGCTTCAGATCCCAAAATGATAGGAAGGCTTATTGAAATTATCATTTGTTAAATTTCGTAAGTACTTTCTCCGGAGCTCTGACAGAGGGCGCGCTAGCGACATTGCCCCAACCACTCGCCCCATCCGAGGGTAAATATCCTGGGCAGACTTAACTAGATGAGGATGATGACATGGTGCATCTGGCCAGCTGGGTTATGAATATTATATGATGATGAGAACAACTGATGTTACTCATTTTTCAATTCGAATTCCAAAAGTCTAGCCTACTATTGAACTCATCCCAATTGAAGTAGCCATTTCTCGGACGCTTTTCCTTCGTGAAAGTAGGAAAGTGAATGCACATCCAAAAATAGTTTTCATGGACTCGCAGACTTCCACAATAAAAAAAAATCACGGACTATTTTAAAGATAGTTTCTGTATAAGACTCATTGACTGGGCAAGCTCCAGGAGAATCAGCCAATTTTTTCTACACAATAAGAAACCAAAGTGATTATCAAATTCATAAAACGAATTGAAGAAATATTTTGTGTTCAAGGGCTTCAATGAATTTAATGAACTCGCAAAATGAAGCTTTCGCAGTTCATTAATCATCCCAATAAAAATCTGAATCTACAAAATAACTCCAGATAAAAATACAAAGTTATAAAAATATCAAAGTGATAGTTCTGATTGAAATGAGAAATTTGTAAAATTCTGGTACTATCAGGATCATTATTTTATAGGGATATTTCATGACTTTGGAAATAAGTTTGTGCAAATACTTTACATTTAACTGAATATTTTACTCTTGTGGATTTTTGCTCGAGGTGATTTTCATTATGATTATCTGAAGTAGAATAAATAATGCAGCTAGATGTTAATTAAAATTGTAAAGGGGTGAGAGTCCTGATTTTGAACTGCCACCAGAGTACCTAGCACCGAAGAGTTTTGGGAAAGCTTCTCTAACAATTTTTTTCCAGTTCCAGGGTTTCTAGAAAAGTGTTGATTTAGGAATGTAAAAAGCTTATGAAATCGAAACTGTCTATTCTTTGAAAAATAAAATTCTTTATTTTCAAAGGTGAAGGAATTTCTTCATGCTAAAGATGAAGGAATATTCACGAAAACTCAATTCATACTACACCGATTTTTTTTTCATGTATGAATCGCCCATGATACTCGATTTTTCATGGAGCTCTCTTATATTCTATTGTAGGCCATGTCATCATATTTTCTTCAGCACCTTGGAGATTGTATATCCCCACTATGAAACAAAATTTATTACCACAGTTATCTGAATTCGATGAAAGTGTTCCAAGTAAAAGGCGAACGGACGAGAGAAATCATCAGGTCGGAAAAAACATGAACTTCTCGAATAGAAAGAAGTAAACAGAGCTGGTATTCAGCGAGAATAGTTTAGGTGATTCTTGAAACGAATACTCTGAAAACTTCACATCAAAATGTGGATGTCTGATGCGACTTAGATAATCGAAACGTTTGTGAGCGATGTGAAGGCATTTCCTTGTTCCTGTACTTTCATTATTTGATAACAAAAGCACATGTCTTGAGAAGCATCTTCCTTTCTACAAACTGAAATCATTCAGAGTAGATTTTGAAACTCATAATTTTTGAATACCACAGGGACATTCCCCCTAGATGGTTCTTGCCCTTTCGTTGGATCACCGAGCAAGTTTTCCGATATTGCATCGTCATTATCGAAATAGGAAAGTTTGCCAATTTTTCATTACTCACATTAATACTCATTCACTCGAGAAATCCGTCATTGAGATGAGATTAAAATAATACAGAGAGGGTCATACTGATGTGTGACGTCACATGTTTTCATCGCCATATAACGTGCATACCAAAATCAGTTGCACATGAGGTATGCAAATGATATATATATATTGAGATCTAATAAGCACTACGTTTCATTTCCATTTCTGCTTCAATATTAACAATTCCACTCTGAAGGAATATGATTTTTAATTATGGGAACTTATCGACTTTATGTTGATGATGGTACTATCTTGTACTGACGTGAGGCCAAATAGCCCGAAACCGGTCTGCAAGTGTGCCCTATCCCGATAATTAAAAATCAATTCTGGCAATTGTATCGCCAAAAGCATATGCAGGATTTTCTTCTGTGAAGTATCCTGCACTGACACCTGTCGGATATAATCCTACGCCCTTGATAGTATTAGTTAGGGGAGTAGGGAGTTTTCTGATAGGTGTTAGTTCGTTCACCTACTGTGTAGGTGCGTTGAGACTGGCTTGAACAAATTGTTCATTCATAATATTTGATACTAACGAGTGGTTCGGACTTCCATTGTCCATATAATGAACTATCTTGAAACATGTTACGAAAAATTCAATACATGGAAAAAATGTCAATTGAACCAATAAAATACGAATAATAGAATTGAAATACACGGTTAAGCTATCAAATATATAACTTTGGAAACGAATGAGCAGAAGTTTATCAAAAAGCAAAAATGAAGATGAAAAATCCTGTTGAATAAATGGTCAGAAAGAATTTAATCGAATGTGCCACCTGAATCCAAACAAAAAAATGAAATGGATTTTGATCAAAGAATAAACATTAAATCGATCAAAAAGTTCAATATGGTGACAAAAATAATAACAATTGAAATGTTGGGTGTGAAAAAGTGAAATCAAACGGATTTGAATGTATCAATGAAAAGATATGTTGAAACCAAATTTCCAGTTGAGTGACTACGTTTCGATAGCTGGTAAGCGCGATCAAACGTTCTGAGTACACTGAACCGGTGATTCATTATATAGGGTGATTCAAAAGTACTTTGACAAACTTCAGGAGGTGATTCCTCACAATATTCTAATATGAATTGTCCAAATAAATAAATGTGCGGAAACGCTTTGTTTCCAAGATACAAGATGTTGAAGTTTTATTTTTATTTTCGTTTTCTTCAAAAAAAAAATTTGAAATACTGAATTTAATTGAACGAAACTTGGTGATAGGAGGTTCTTGAGGTGTCGAATTCGAGCCTAATGTTCTTATTGCTCTTACTCGTAGGGGGCGCCACCTACACGTCATATCTACGTAAATGAGCTACCCTTGTTACTAGTCGCTGTATGCAACCGTTTTCTAAATATTTGGACTTGAAAACTTCAAGTCGATTATTTGATAATCGATGCAGGTTGAAGTTATTACGAATATTTTGCTTTTTTCACAAGAATGCTTTGGAAATGAATTTGACGTTTGTGAGTCGTTTTGGTAATTACACAAAATGAGAAACCCATGAAACAAAGCTTTATAAACACATCTTCACGCCATGTTCAACCATATTAGCTTCCGCAAATCGCTAGGAAATTTTGAGATTCCAGACGAAATTTCTTGAAGAAAAAGTCAAGATTTCCTTACTGTATTCTACATAAATGATTTGAAACAGTTTCCAAAGTAACCCAAGTAATTTCGAAGCACCATTCATTTCTGAATGAAATTTTTCGCGATTTTTGCAAAATTAATTGATATCTGTCGATTTGCGAAAAAATAGTATGTTCACCTAATAAGAAAAGCGACATTCTTGGTCACTGTGTTGCAATCTTTAAAGTCGCCCAGGAATGTAAGGATTCTCCTACCTGGTAAACAATATACTATTTTGAACTTTAGTTCCAATAGCTTCACAGGTGAAAGGAATTGTTTCAATGATAGTAAATTGTTTACCCAGAAGAGGCGTACATAACTCGGAATCTCATTCAGTTTTGTGATGAACTCGGCTAAATTTTTCACCACCATGAATCATTACTTTCAAGTAATATCAAGGGACAGTAGTTGTCAACTGCGAGGAAATAATATGTCCATAATACAGTTGAACGATGAGATTGGAACCTTTGGAGTGAAAGTTGGAACTTTTCGTAGATATCAGTTACCCTAACACAAAACTGATATTTTTGCACCCAGATAATATCAGTGTAATCTTTACAGTTCAGCATTGAACTATTCTCAACAGGAAAGAAAAAAGACCAAGCAAAATTGGTTCAACCTCTGCAGGACGAACGGAATACTGTTCAAACTGAATTCGATTGACTGAGATTTGGGATCATTCCAATGCATATCACTGAATATTTTCCTCATATATAAAATGTCCCATAAGAGCAATGCAATTATCGAAAACTTACAGCGGTAATTGCATTGTATCGAAAACTCACAGCGGTAATTGCATTGTATCAAGTCACCATAACAACACATTTGAAACCGCATCGCTAGAAGTCAGTAAACAACATAAATAAATGTCAGATAGACTTCAAAAATAGAAATAATGTCGCTTTTCGGTGAGTGCTCCATACAATTTATAGAGAAGGGTAGAAATGAAAATGAACTAAAAAATACAAAATATTACAGACAGTAGGTAAATATGGCGACAGTTTATAGATTTTTGACGGGACAAAGGAAATTACCTGGACAAAGAGACGTCCATGAGCTTCCTGGCAAAAATGTTAACGGACTGGGCATTCAATATGCGGAAGCAGAATGGTGAAGAATATAAGGACTTAACAGTGAAGACGATATGGAATGTGACCACAACATTACTTATGAAAAAGTAATACAAGGAATATGGTACCATTTTCCGTTCACCGATATTATATTCAAATCAGCCAGAGACGCTAAGCAAACTAAGAGAAAGCAGCTTCAAACGGTTCCAGAGAAAAGAAAGGAGAGTTCAGTGTTTCCCAAAGTTGATGAAAAAAAAAGTTGGTTCAGAATTGTGACGGGGGTACACCAGAGGGATTGCAAAAACAGGTATTTTTCATTTTTGCTTTCGAGTTAACTTGGCGCGGTGGGGAAGGCAGCAGGTGTTTAACCTCATTCTTCGAGGAACAAAAGCATAATAATGGGGATGAAACAGGAAGAATAATTTATAATCCTACATTCTCGAAAACAACGCAGGGCGGGGAAAAGCCGTGTGTTCCATTAAAATGGTTAATTATGAATAAAACCATTCCTGATTTGTGCTCCATAAGACATGAGTACAATGGATTTTTGAAGAAGCGGAAAGGAATTAAGTCAGATCGACTCTTCATTACTGTAAACCCCTTTTGGAAGTCAGGCAGAGCATGGTATAAAAATATTCCTGCAGGACGGAATACAATGAGCTCCAGGACAGCCCGAAAAGCAGCAAAAACCGGCCTGGATCCGAAGAACTTGATAATAACTAATCATTCGCTATGGTCTACAACTGTTTCAAGTCTGGCGAAAAAAGGTGTCGGCGAGGAGCAGCTTATTAAAATTACCAGCCATTCGAACACCAAATCCATCACACCGTACCTGCAGTTAGATGATGGTCACCATGATGAAATAGTTGAGAAAATGCGTGGAAATGAAGTGGCGCGAAATTAAGTTTTGTGTCGAATTCCGCTTTGTCAGCTACAGCTGTTAATGCGCCTGTATCGGGTCCATCCAATCAGAATATCAAAAACTTTTATAACTGCGTGTTCAACTGTCCCTGTAATTTTTTATTCGTGTCATGCAAATAAAATTGTTCAAAAGCGTGTCTTATAGCACATATTATTTGCAGTTTTTGTAAGTATTATATTTCTCAAAAAAAACATTTCTTTCAGAATTTATATATTCGTGAAATATTCCAATGAATTACATTCGTGCATAAAAATGACCAGATAATTTTGCATTGAAGCGTGATATCTTATACAAATCGCATTCGGTTATTTTCATATTTTGTAAAAGAGCCCTCGTCCTTCAGACTCGGACACTTTCGCCAAAATATGAAAATAAACTTGCAATTCTTAGATATCACGCCTTCTTGCAAAATTATCGGTAATTTTTATGCACTCGTGCAATTATAACCGATAATCATTACTGCACGATGCTATTTTGAAAACTATCAAGAAGTTCGAAATTCATTACGTTGCAATGATCACAAAGCGAAACGAAGCAGCCAAATCAAATATCAAATAGATTTCAGCAATACATTCAAATACAGCAAAGGCAAGAAAACGTTTCATACAATTTCCAGTGGACAGTTGACAATGGCACATCTGAATCTCATACAGTACGTTATTTGGTATGATAGCAGGATATTGGTTGTTGACCGCTTCAAATATTGATGAGAACATTTCAGAATTAGATGTACAGATACCAATGTCAAAAAAACAATTGTACCCTCCGAATAGTGAATATTGAATGAAATCATCACTATTATTTATAGAAAAACTAAAAAGGATTGAACGGATCATCAACTGGTTTCAGACAACTATTGAAATTTGTGAAATGAGGGAATCCGAACGAATAACCATTCCAGAAAATGTTTTTCACGACTCAAAAAAGGAACTCCACGAAAGCTGATTTGAATTCTGTTTACCATTCTTCACGTTAGTTTGGATTGCGAACACAAGGAAAAAGGAATACATTTCAACTCAATATATAACTCATTCGTATTCGATACGTACAAATTTCGCATCGTGCCGCAGTAAAAAACAAAACAACGAATCGAATCGACTAGGCAATGTGATTGATTTTATTTACTCTACCTACATATCTCCACGCGGTAAATGTTATCCGATTTGATTCGATGGTTATAACCCGAGTGCAAAATGTATGCATACTTATATAATCATCGACATTTTGCCTAGTGAACAAATTGACTGCACCTTTCATAATTGAAATATTATGTACGACTCCAAGAGTAATGTATTAATGATAATTAAACGAAAAACTCATGTCAGATATCAGATGATGACTCCACAGTGGGTCATCTCGCAAGTAGATGAGTTCCCGAAAGACTATCTTTCATATGCAACCGTCTTTTGAAACATCCATCTCATTATCGTACTTGAACGGGCAGGATTTCTTCAAGAGTCATCAATGTTGTTTGATCGATGGAACCTCAAGGAGTATTCTCGACAGTCTGACAAGAATTGTAAGAGAAGCATTCTATATTCCAGAAATTCGAATGCGGATCACGCACTTGTACAAGTATGCCCATGTCGAATGTTTTTACGTTTTTCTCGCAGGAGGAATGGACAAATTCGGTTTGCTTTTGGAATATCTCGTCCATGGCTAGATGGCGCAATTACTTCCTGTTGTTCGCATCAGCTTTGGTCTGGGCATGATACTATCAAAGCTTTTGATTTTTTATTATGGAAAGTCATCGACTTTATGTTGATAATGGCACTGCCTTGTGCCGACGAGTGGCCAAATAGCCCGAAGCCGGTCTGCAAGTGTGTCCGTCCCAATAATTGAAAATACGTCCCTTCATTTGTATCACCAAAAGCAAATGCAGGATTTTTTTCTGTGAAGAAACCTGCACTGCCACCGGTCGGATGTAATGCAATACGTTTCGTGGTAGGGAGTAGTTGTTTTCTGACAGGTGCCAGCGAAAACCTACTGTGTAGGTAATTTGAGACTAGCCTGAACGAATTGTTCGAAAGATGATTCGGTCGAATTGTATTTTGAGGGGTTTGATTGATCGGAATACTCTTGACAGTGATCTGTCTATCAGTTCTCGATGATGACTTCAGCTTGGTAGTCAAAACTTCGAACAGCAAAACATCTCGTACATAGGATAATTCCCGAGAATACCTTTTGCAATATTCAAGCGTCGGTGAAACCAACTTCGAACAGAAGAACATCTCGTACATAGGATAATTCCCGAGAATACCTTTTGCAATATTCAAGCGTCGGTGAAATCATTCATTCCAGAAAGAAAGAATAAATAATTCAAGGCAAGATCGTTAGCGTTGTGGTTCTGTACAATGGCTAATAATCGAGAGGTCATGGATTCGATCCTTCAACGGGGTAAAGGATTATCGTCCTCTCGAAAATTTCTCTATGCTGTATTGAAAGAAGTTTCATGGTTGACGAGCTCGCGAATAACTATGTACTTCCTGAGGTATAAAACTGTCACTACTACTGCTGAATAATTTAAGGGTGTTCACTGGCAGTTGGACAAATGAGACAGACTTATGTATTACAATTTCAATACCGACGATTCAGCGACGATTTTCACCATCTTCAGAAATTCAGTAAAAGGAAATGATTTATAAATATATTTTTTATAAGTCTTTTGAATCTTTGAGCTACTCAATTGTATTTTCGATTGTGTTTGTATAATAGATAGTTGAGAATATGTCCTAGAGAAATCTTGAAACAAACATTGAATTAACTAAAAATTTCGAATATATTCTATCCAAACACTGATGTATTTGAAGATAATGTATTCATTTGAGATTCATTATGTATATTGTGTGAGTGCTTGTAATTACTTGGATGAGGTATCGGAAAAGGAAATCACTCAGTACTTATCACAACTTGTAGAAATAGGCTTACCTTAGTTAATTGGCCATATGCATATAGTTTTGGTTGCACATGTAGGATTTATTGGCTGGCATCACTGAAATTTCTATCACGTTACATGAAGTTGATCAGTTGATAAGAAGATTTCGCGACCTCGTTTTGTATATGCAGATTTACACGAGAAGTAAGCACTAATGTTAAAAGAACACCGCATGAGTCAAGGGACAGGGGATACGAATTAACATTCACTTTGAATTTTGAAGTTTGTAAACCTCAGAAAAAACCTCTCTCGACAAGGATTTTCAAAGTTCAGCTGTCCTATTGAAAAAAGATTCCTGAGCAAGAGAGGTTAGACAGGTCTTCGAGCTCACAACAAAGGGGTGGGAATTCTATACTCGTCGGGACATCCGTGTAGATACTGCCAAGGGTGGAACGATTGGTGACAATTCAGAAGAGCACCGACCGTGAAAGTATCTATAGAAAAGAGAGACAAGTCACCTACCCTTCTACGATGCTCAAATGAAATGAGCGAGTCTGTGAGCGAAGAATCACCAACAAGACGGATTGCCTTTCTCTGGATGTAATCAAGATGCTTCGATGATTTTTTGTTTATTATAATTATAATGCACCAAGAAAGTTTAATGTTTTCTATATCATGGAAATATGGAACGAAGAATACTACAATGGAACGAATAACGAATCAGTGTCAGTTTGAATTGCTTTTTAATAAAATTGAAAAATCACCTCTTAATGAATTACTCTCACAGTTTAACTAAATGCGAAAGGGAAAATGTAGATGGCATTTGATCGAAGCAGAGTATACCGCAAATCATCAAGAGCACCCAAACTTACTTCAATAATAAATCTGTACTTGCTCGAGGTTATGAAGTGATGGAGTTACATGCACCGCCCCAACTTCATCCCAATTATGAAGTTTCAATTTTGTGGAAATCATACTTGGATGTGAACGTTACCACAGTAACGATGGAAAAATAGCCTCTATAGCTCACATGGTACTAGCGTGAAACCTCTGTCTGTAATCTACATTAATTCAACTTGCTTTTGACGTATATCTCCCAACCATTCATCTTCGGATATAAAGGAAGCAATATTCCTACGAATCCATCAGATGGTACCAGTTGACCCTTCCGCAGTGTTGATAAATTCCTAGATGAAAGTCTGATCCAAATATACTTCATCAGGTGGTCCTTACCATCCATTTTGGTAGATCCCAACTGATTCGACTACTAGCAATACGCCTTCTCAGAAGTTTTTGTTGACCTCCCAAATGATTCCTATACTTTCTTCTACCTTCTTTGCTTTCTTTTGCTTTTTTTTTCAATTTACTTCGAGAAATTGCTGCGATGGATTCAAAAATAGTTCCTCCTGAAAGGAGCACGTTCAATTAATCAGCAACTTGTCGTATTTTTCAAATTTGACTATCAAAAAAATACAAGAACTAATATTCATCAAAATACTTATCGTTGACGTTTCGGAAACTAAATCTGCTTCCGTTTTCATTAATATTCTCTTCTAGTTTTAGTTTTTGTGTTCGCTTTTCGTAATCGTCAGAAATTTCAGTTTTGACATGGGTGTCTTTCAAGAGTGGCAGCCATCCATATCAACCGAAGTGTTTGAGATGCAAGCATCCGCAGACACCATGATAAAAGCAGATTTCCTCAACTTTCGTCTACTGCTATTGCTCTCTCTTACTATCATTTGAGTGTCATTCCATTCAACCGTATGATCTCCATTGGCAGTGAGAATGTGTTCTGATAATTCAGAACGGCAAAGGTGTAGAATAGGTACGTCAAATCGCCAATTTTCGAAATTATTTTTGGAAATCGCCAAAAACGGCCTACAATCGAATAATACAGAAATTTTAGCGCGGAAGCTATGCAAAACGATTTTTTCGTGTGAAAAACTGAAATGATAGCAAAAAAACTAGTAATTTCTGAATTGAAAGAAATCTCATTGTTTTGTTGCTTTAGTCACGAAATTTCGAACGAAATACAAGTACTCACTTTGATTGAACACATCAGAATTGAGCATATGTTATTTCCAAATATCCGAAATATTCATTTCAAATATCAAAATGTTTACTTAAAAAAATTCACCATTAACACTGGCAACAGTGACTGTCATAGTGACAACATTTTACCGATAACGCACGTGAAGTAAAGCAAAGTTTCCAAACTGTAAATTAGCACAATGTCGTATTCGAATTGCCATCGAAACGTCAACGATAAATATCTTGATAAATATTAGTTTTTGTATTTTTTTATAGGAAAATTTGAGATATACGAAAAGTTTCTGACTAATTGAACGTGTTCCATTCAGAAAGAACTATTTTTGAATTATCGCAGCCACTTCTCGGATTAGATTGAAAATTTGTCATTCTACACTTGTATAGATTCTTATATTAATTCCTATTTTCGCAGATTGTGGTAGGTTAAGAACCCAAACGAGCTAGGAGAAAGAATCCATCCAGCACGAAATAATGACATTCAACCAGTAATTCCAATACTGGATTATAAATAAATTCAATAATTCACCTTGCCACAGATTCCTTTATCCAATAGGTATGAACTAGAATTGAAGATTGAATAACAGAATGAGTAACAAATGAAACACATTTCTCATTCCCAAAAATTCAAATATCAATAATTCAAGACATTTTTAGTTTGCGAAATCTATTCTTCTTCTCAATTATTATATGTCACGTGGTAGGGATACCAGTGATGGCAATAATCAAATTCTAAATACATGTGCAACTCAAAATAGATGCATACGGTCAATAAGCTAGTATTATTTCGAAGTATCAATTCAATAATTGCCTCATGTATGAACTTCCACTCAATGAAGGAAGAAGGAATAATTACCGAAATGATCATATGAAAAATGTAAATCAATCTAAACGAGCATCACTAGCTTGAGTGTAGAGCTTTTGGGTCAAGCCGACCCTGCCCCAGGACAAGTGCACAACATTTCCAGACACAAAGATGATTAAATCGGTCACACGAACGGCAATCATTGTCTGTTCGGCAGTCGGACAAAGTGGCAAAGGACCGCAAACCATCTCATTCGTATTCGATAGGAGAAATATCCAACGCCAATATGACACAATCGAATTCCTTTCAGAAATTCCACAAGCGGCGCAAATAGTTGTAAACATTCCAAGATCGTGTACAATGTAAATCAATGTGGCAAATTTCCGACACTCTGACATCTTGAATAAGGAAGCCGCTTCCGGCTAAAACAGGAATATGATAAATCTTGTAGTTGGAATCAAGGAGGGGAACCTCCCGTGTTGCTTCCTTTTGATATTCCTTTCTCTAATTTATAGCAACTGCTCTTAGTCTTTGAAAGATGGAGATGAATATAAGGAAAGGAAATGAAATTCAAGTATATTCCATCTACATTTCGATAATGAACTTCGACGAAATTAGGAATATTTCGACATGATTGCAAACAAGTGATGATCATAATGCTGATTCCTTGTTTTTGTTACTTTTCCTTCTGATATTTAATCTCGTTTGATGTGACATTTCTGAGGCTAAAAAAAGTTGAAGTCTAATATCACGAAGTTTTACAGCGATTGAATGTACTAGACCAGTTTGAATGACTAAAAGAAATATTCTTGGGTAATATATTTGGGAACAATAACTGACAGTTCTTGCTATTTTCATATACTCAACTGAGTTATTGAGGAAAATAGTACCATTAACGAAAGTGGAAAGGATTTTGATGGATATTTTTCGTATGAATCCTGGAATTTGCAAAATATGTAACCTAGAGATCGATGCTCACAAGAAGAGCTGTCCGCAGATCATATTCAACATTTTTTTTTTACTTGAACCGCAAGGGATGTATACCTTGGACAAAAAAAAGTTTTGTGCAAATGTATTTCAAGTATAATGTGGTATAGAGTATAAACGTTCAGAACTCAGAACCCACTGACTGATAGAGAAAGATCTGGCGACGCGAACGTGTCATATTATGACCTACACTAAAAACTGAATAGTTATGAGTTATGTTGTATTTTTCGCGTTACTTCTTTAGAAATTTCATTCAGTGAACCACGATGCTTGAATGAAGATCAAATTTGGAATATATATAAGTGTGTAAGGGTAGTCTACTCTGAAAAACTGCTGCGCTACAAACATCCATTTGTAATCATCCGAGAATTTTCATTTGTGTCGTTGTTGTTTCGAAAGGTTAATCTGCTTTTATTTTCGAATTGTACTCTGACCAAATATGTTTTTGCACATCGTCTTATATCTGTCAAAAAGTTTGGAATATCCAAAAAGCGTAGATGTATTTGTGTGGCTAATTTATAAAAGAAGGAAACTTTCACATTCAATGATATAATTCGATTCATAATAACTGAAGAACAAATGGGATTTTTTATATGTGAATACAGTGTTTTGTTTAAAGTTCCCCCTCTTTGTTTTTTTGAATAATTTTGGCGTGTAATCGATGAGAATTTCAAGATGGCGACCAAGCGTCATCTGTAAAAAAAGACGGAAAGGGGGTTTTGTGATACATCGTTTTGAAGCTCCTGACGACTTCTTTACCCTGGAATGTAAAATCAATATATTCACCTACTACAAAATGGCGGCACATTCAATGGTTGCCTGTATATTTCGCTGTTTAGCTTCATAATATGAGGAAATAATCTGAGTTCAGTTCATGAGAATATCCAATATTGAAACAGGTTGAGTTTCGTACACCTTCTGATTTGGATAGCTCCATACAAAATGTCTGAAAGTGTCAAGTCTGGCGAGCGGACTGGCTTTTCCGTAGGGCCTCGTTGGCCCTTCCAATGACCGGGGAAAGTATTATCCAAATATTTTTTACTTGTCCGGAGTAATGTGGTGGTGATCCATCTTGTTGGAATACAATATCCATATCGAATTCATTAGGATTCGCTTTGGTGATTGGAGGTATTTTCCGGGATATTCAAATACAATGTTGAATTTTGTTCAATGAATAGAGGTCCTACATTATGGTTACTCTATATTCCTGCACAAAAGTTAACTGATAACTAGATATTGATTTTTCCTGTAAAATATGAAGGTTAGTATAACTCTAATAATGGCAATTTTGTATGTGATCATTGCCGTTGAGAAAAAAATGCCTTGCAATTGTTTCTATCATAATTTCGCAAAATTCTGTTCTTCGATCGGGGTCATCTCCAGCTAACTGGTGTACCATTTTGATCTTGTATAGATAAGGATAATACTCATTTCTCTCCAAAAGTCTCCACACAGTAGAAGGACACACCTCAAAAACATTCGCGATGGGAAAAGAGACTGTTGAGGATCACCAATTATTTGAACTTGCTGTTCTTCCGGATAGTTTTAAATTGGACACAAGTTTCCTCAAATACTTTCTACAGATAAGAAGATGCGGAAAACGATCATTAAAAATGATTCCTTTCTTAGATTGTTTCTCTAATGAACGAGAATCGATCAATTTGAAAAAAGTTTTCGTGGAATCTTTCTACTAGTCAAACCGAAAACTAAATGAGAATATTTAAACTGAACAATGATGTTTGTTGTAGAACTGGTAAAATAGCCTAACTCTTGTCGGTTGTTGGGATTGTCATATGGCAGAAAAAAAACGTTTATTTCTGGAAAAATCGATATTATTGTGTCTGTATTTAGGAAATTATTTGATGTTTCACCATTCTGTGGTAGGTGGAGATATCGACTTTATAGAATTGTGAAGTATTTCTCAGGAGCTCCGGGAGGATGTATCACAAGACCCCCCTTTCCATTCAACTTTTTTCCCAGATGGCGCCCAGTCGCCAGTTCGAAATTTTCATGTGTTAATTTTACTTCAGAACACAGTATGCATCAATTTCATGCAACATTTGAATTTTTTGAGTTGAACTGCACTAAAAATAAGAAGGAAGGGGGTATTAAAGATAACCACTGTGTAAAGGATTTGAATGATTCAATATTATCGAGGTAAGTTTCTCTCATCTGACAAATAAGACAGTTCGCATTCTGAAAATCCATTGTTTGATTTCAATGTTCTTGAAGATCTCAGGAGAAAGTGGTGAACATGAAATCCCAACATTGAAGTTCATCTTTCTTCATACAAAAATTGCAGATGATTCCAGAAATCTCATCTTAGTTTCATAGGAGTGAATGGAAGGAACTGCTTACATTTTTCTTTCCTCTCTTACATGGATACAGAATGGTTAGTGCAGTCGAAAACATATTTTATACCTACCACAATGATACAATTTGAAAATTCCAGATATTTGGAAGAATTGAAGTAATTAATGCCATTCCCCAACGGAACTCATTAAAAAAATTGAATTTGAGTTTTCTTCAGAAACTGAATAAGTCAAGATATTTGACAATAGTTTCATTATAACAAAATAGCTGCGGACTATCGATTTCTTGAAAAAAATGTTTCTGTTTCGCTATTGTGAGAAGAAAAATATACGTGTGTTATATCATTAAAAACACAGTATCGTAAAATGTGTATTGTATCAGAATAGTAAAAAAAAAATCACGGAATTACTCTCAAATTTATTGAGGAAAATTTAATGGACCATGATTTTCGATTCAAGCATAACTTTCAACTTTTCAAAATAACATTTTTGAGGATTCTCAGAAATATAGGTACTATTGGAAGAATTTAATATTTTTTGACCTGTCCTTGATGCTGTCTATTCTTAGTGACTCTAATATGATTCTTATCGAACATGCACCGACCTTAGGCGGTAGTCAAAAATCCTAATAGTCTAAGAGCTGACAACAGGACGAAAAATATGCCTCTGTCCATGGAATTTCTCACTAGTAAAAGAATTGATTACTGCCGGTAAAGAAAATGCCAAACTATCAGAAAGCAGTCTAGATCAGTAGGCGATTGAAGTTGCAGATTCCTCTCAAAAAAATATGGGCGGAATAGAAAATTCGTATAAACATTGGACAGCTGTGAGAAAATTTGTTAGAAGATTAAGTGGAAGATAGAGAAGATGCCAAAGTGAAAAATATTAAAAATTCACATATTCGTAATTGCGTTCTACTTGGTCCTCTGATAATTTCTTTCTCATATTCTCAAAAACTATCCAATGTTGAATCAAATTTTCTCATATGGTGTCCATTCTTTGGACAAGTCTGCAGCCTTACCCGGGGATTTTTTTTTTCGAGAATAATGTGCACCAGTTTGCTGGAGAGTCTGGAGTGTAATTTCTGGAATGTAAGGGAGTTATATTGTTACGATATTTGAATTTCTCGTGAAATAAGTTCGATCAATTTTAATTAGCGCACCCGGTATAACAAAACTATTTCAATAGCGAACGTGCGAGACGGTCTGCTTTTTGCGGGTCTAGGTAAAAAGTATGTTTCTTTGGGAATCTCGGTTGGCACTGGGAGTCGAAGATCAACTATGAAAATGCGTACCTAGGATAAGATTACTTGGACAATAAGTGGTTTATTTTGATGTAATTTCGTTGTAAACGGATATATGCCCTATTGTCTGATTTGGTATTGAAGTGGGTGATTAGGTTTTCATGAAAATTATACTTTCAATACCTTCAAATCCAAGTTTGAGGAAATTAAAGTGGTCGTATCCTAGAAAACATCTCCTGTAATGTTAGGGAATCGGCATTAGGAGGTAAGGTTTCCATATTAACACATGAACTTAAAATTCATTTTTTGATATCCTGAAATCACGACCAAAATAATATTGCAGATGTTTTGAAGAGTTGCGGCATAATAAAGTCATTCGCCGGACTTATTACCGATTACCTAAGGAACAAAATCGCTTATTTTGGATGGGCTCATACTTCCATATACCTTATTGACAGAGAACATAAGGACGTTTCACGATTTTCTCCTCGCCAGTGGGATTTCGGTTGCAATCAAGATAAGTACATGCACGATTTATTTCTTCCATGCGAATTTCGTTTCAAACTATCGTATAGAAATGGTACCGAAAGCAATGAGGAGAGACTTTCACCTATTAAGCGTATTTTCATCAGTTTATTTCTACACAAACGGGATTCAGTTATTATATCTATGCCTAGTCTAGTGCTGGAAACATTTTATTATATATATATATATTGTTGAATGTTAATATTATATTGGTTGATCGAGAGCGTTGAGAGAAGTTCTGTTGTTTTAACATCCTTCAGCGGTTCTCAGACTCTTGCAAGAGCGTTCTTTCGGGATCCCACCGCGTATTATCTGAGTGTTATTTTTTTATTCTTCATGTTTGTTCTCAAATATTCGTAATATATATCATATCGATTATTGATTAGAGCTGTATTTTGAATCTGTTGTTGTTTAGTGATTTCCCCTCAGATTAGAGCTAGCTGGTTTTTAAGAAATTACTTGGCGCCCTTTAACTTTTGGCTATAAATATACAAATACTTTTTTTGAGCACCCACGACCCTTGAAGAATTTTACGAGCAAGCACATTACTTGCCGAACTTAACCTCAGCATTTATGTGATCTTCTTGTAAATTTAAATACACCCAAGAAGAACGCGTTATAAAATTGGCGCCCAACGTGGGGCTTTTTTTTTAGTTTAAGCGTTTTTTTGTTAACTCATTGCTTTCGGAACATTATTTTTTATTATTCCGTTGTTTACTATCGGGGTGAAAATGGATTTATCGAGGTTGGTAAGAGATGAACTCGAGTACGAACTTAGAATAAGGGGTTTCGAAAATGTTGAAACAGAAACGGTTATTTCGATGCGTAAGCAATTGAAAGATGTTATGCAGGGGGAATCTTTTGGATCTCGTATTGCTATACCGGATACTTTCAAAGTTGATATAGTTCAGGAATTAGATATTTGCAATAGAAAAATAGTTGACTTAGAAACTTATGTGTCTGCACATGAATTTCTTTCCGTCAACAGTAATGAAGCTAGATATGTGGAGGCAAAACTCAAACACTTATATGCGCGTTTAAATAGGATTTTACCTCAAGATGAAGCCTCAAAATCTAGCAAAGCAAATTTATTCGATCAGATTGGAATTGTTGAAACTAATTTTGATCAGAAATTGGCTAAGACTGAGGAGCAGGTCAATTCTGTTATAATCACTCAGGCTAACGGTTCAAATAATAATAATGGTAATGGTGTCCCTGTCATTACGAATCCTGTTAATTTGTCAATACCTTCTTCAAAACATTTTGTACCGGTGCATAAGTGGGATATAAAATTTACTGGAGCCAAAGGTACTATGAGTGTTAGTGCCTTCTTAGAATTGATAGAAGAGTATAAAGTATCTCGCGGTGTGTCAAATACAGAACTTTATTATGGGATAATCGACTTATTGGACGGTAGGGCGAAAAGTTGGTATCGATCTGTTAGAGATAACCTCAAATCATGGACGGAATTTGTTCAGGAATTGAAATCTGAATTTCTTCCTGAAGGATTTCAGACTGATTTTTTGGAAGAAATCAGGAGAAGCCGTCAGGGGGAATTTGAACCAGTAGGGGAATTTTTCGCTAGAATTTCGAACATGTTTAATAGGTTACCTTGCCTCCTTGCCGAAACAGAAAAAGTAGATATTTTGCGTCGGATCGTAGAACCATATTATATAGAGAAATTGGGTTTAGCGGATTATGCAAGTGTAAATGAGCTCAAAAATCTTTGCAAAAAATTAGAATCTGCCAGAAATTTAGCTGTCGTAGGAAAGAATACAGGAGCCTCAAGAACTAAAGTACCCCTTTTTGAACCCGATTTAGCATATGTAGGTAACGAAGTTAGGTCAGCTTATACTAGTTCAGATAGAAATAGGAATCATACTTCGCGAGTAGTGAGTAGCCTCAAGTGCTGGAATTGCGAGGAAGACGGTCATTCATTTTCAAAATGCGCCCGACCTAGGAAGCATTCCTTTTGTTTCCGTTGTGGAACTAAAGGAGTAACTAAGTATAGTTGCGAGTGTTCAAAAAACGTAAATCAAGATCGTCGTTTCTCCGGTCGGCGGTCATAAACAATGTACAAAACCCGGTACCTTCCGACAGTTCTTGGCAGGCATGGTTAGAATTTGTGAGAATTCAGTACAAGAAAAGTAAAATAGATAGTTTTTTTTTGTCTATAGGAAACGATCCTCGTCCTTATCTCAAAGTTTCGATTTTTGGAAAAGAATTTGTTGGACTCTTAGATTCTGGGGCAACACAAACGGTAATAGGCAGATCGGGATGGAGAAAATTGCAACATTTGAAATTGCCGTTGGAAAAATGTAATCATACTGTTATGGTAGCGAACGGGCTTGAATGTAATGTTTTGGGAATAGCCAATATTCCTTTTGTTTTAGAGAGTAAGTGTAAAATACTTAAATGCCTTGTAGTGTTAGATGTAAATAGTGATCTTATTTTAGGGGTAGATTTTTGGCGGGATATGGAAATAGTGACAAGTTTAGATAATAATATTTGGGAATTTAAAAAAATCGATAACTGTCTTACTCCTTTAGAAACTACGTATCCAGGCTCTGAGCAGATAGAAAAGTTCGAAAAAATGATTTCCGGCTATTTTATGAAAATGGGTACAGGATTAGGGCTCGCGAAAGGAATCAAACACTTTATTGACACGGGCGACTGCGAACCTATAAAACAAAGGTATTATAACGTGTCCCCGCCTTTGCAAAAAATAATCAATTCTGAAGTGGACAATATGTTGGAACTTGGGGTGATTGAACCATCTAATTCTCCATGGTCTTCACCGGTTGTTCTGGTAAATAAATCCTCCGGCGGATATCGATTTTGCATTGATTTTCGAAAAGTTAACGCGGTTACTCGTAGAGACGCTTATCCTTTACCATACGTTAATTCAATTCTGGATCGGTTACGAGGAGCACGATTTTTGTCTTCGATCGACATAAAATCGGCCTATTGGCAAATTGAGCTCGAAGAAAGTAGTAAAGACAAAACTGCATTTACCGTTCCAGGTAGGGGATTATACCGGTTTGTGCGCATGCCCTTCGGGTTGCATAACGCAGCCGCCACGTGGCAACGTTTCCTTGATAACCTGTTAGGAGTTCATTTAGAAACGTCGGTCTTCGTGTACTTAGATGACATCATCGTAATTTCTCGCGATTTTGATTCTCATATGTTGGCAGTAGAACAGGTTCTGAAAAAACTTTTGAGTGCGGGCCTAACTATTAATCGTGAAAAGTGTTCTTTTTTGAGGAAAGAATTGAGATATTTGGGTTACTTGATTAATAACCAGGGCTTGAGTACTGATCCTTCTAAGGTTGAGTCAATGTTGAACTATCCTACACCAAAAAATGTCAAAGACGTCCGTCGATTCCTCGGGATGGTCTCGTGGTATCGTCGTTTCATTAAAGATTTCGCCACTCGAACAGCACCGCTTACTCAGTTGACACGCAAAAATACGCGATTCGTATGGGATTCGAAGTGCGCCCAAGCTTTTGACGATATAAAACATTGCTTGGTATCGACACCGATTTTATCGTGTCCGGATTTCGAGAAAGAATTCGTAATTCAGTGTGATGCATCCTTGTTGGGATTGGGAGTAGTTTTGAGCCAAGAATTCGAGGACGGAGAAAAAGTTATAGCATATGCCAGTCGAGCATTAACAGCGCAGGAGCAAAAGTATTCAACTACTGAGCTGGAGTGCTTAGCCGTTTTATTTGGAGTCGAAAAATTTCGAGCTTATGTGGAAGGATCACATTTCAAGGTTATAACCGATCATTTTTCACTCCTTTGGCTGCATCGCTTGCAGAATCCTTCCGGGAGACTGGCTCGATGGGGTCTCCGTTTGCAAAGTTACGATTTTGAAGTTATACACCGTAAAGGGAAGTGGCACAATGTCCCTGATGCCTTATCTAGAGCCGTGGCAGTCGTGGAAGTCAATCAGCAGAATCATGATCCTTGGTACTCTCGAATATTCGAAGGAGTTCAGGAAACCCCGCAGAAATTCTCCAAATTCAGAATAGATAACGGAAAATTGTATAAGTTCGTTGGTACAAAAATTCCAACTTACGATGCATACGAACATTGGAAGCTAGTAATTCCCAAGTACTCTCGTAAAAAGGTGTTACAGGAAGGGCACGATGATCCAACTGCGGGTCACCTTGGAATCTTCAAGACACGAAAACGGATCAGTTCGATATATTATTGGCCAGGTATGACCACAGATATAACGAAATATGTTCGTCAGTGCGAGGTATGCAAAGCCCAGAAGCCAGAGCAAAATCTTCCGCATGGAGAGATGAGCGTAAGACGTATATATCGTCCCTGGGAGCTGGTGTGTTCTGATATAGTAGGTCCTTTGCCTCTAACCCATCAGAAAAATAGATATATTTTAGTGATTTCTGATTGCTTCACAAAGTATTCTTTATTGTTTCCCTTGAAGACTGCTACTGGTTCGGCTATTACCAAGCACATGGAAAACGATATATTTTTAGTTTATGGTGTACCAAATCGGTTGATTTGTGACAATGGGAAGCAGTATGTCTCGAATACCTTCAGGAAAATGGTTGAGTCGTATGGATGTGAGATTATTTTCAATGCGAATTATAGTCCTCATGTCAACCCTACCGAAAGAACAAATAGAGTCATAGGCACCATGCTGAGGTCTTATATTAAGGACGATCAACGCGACTGGGACCAGTATTTACCAAAAATCGGTTTTGCTCTCCGGACAGCTGTACACGAAATAACTGGGTTCACCCCAGCATATCTTAATTTCGGGCGTGAGCTTAAAGTAAGTGGTCGAGACTTTCGTGTTGAGAATGCGGAAGGTGTCATAGACTTCAAAGATCGGGATTCTCTGTCGGATCATTTGAAAGACTTTCAAGATACCCTTTTGGACGTTCGTCGTCGGTTAGTTGAATCATACGAAAAGGCTGCTAAGCGCTATAATCTAAGACACAGACCGTTAGAATTGAGAATAGGACAGATAGTCTGGAAAAAGAATTATACATTATCTGATAAAGCAGAATATTATGCCAGTAAACTTGTACCCAAATATATTCAGTGTCGGGTAGTCCGTCGGTTGTCAACCAACGTTTATGAGCTTGTTGATATGAATAATAAATCTTTTGGCTCCGTACACATCAAAGACATCAAAGTCTAAAATGGATGTTACTTATCTTTTTTTTTTTTTTGGAAGGAGAGGTGGTGTTACGATATTTGAATTTCTCGTGAAATAAGTTCGATCAATTTTAATTAGCGCACCCGGTATAACAAAACTATTTCAATAGCGAACGTGCGAGACGGTCTGCTTTTTGCGGGTCTAGGTAAAAAGTATGTTTCTTTGGGAATCTCGGTTGGCACTGGGAGTCGAAGATCAACTATGAAAATGCGTACCTAGGATAAGATTACTTGGACAATAAGTGGTTTATTTTGATGTAATTTCGTTGTAAACGGATATATGCCCTATTGTCTGATTTGGTATTGAAGTGGGTGATTAGGTTTTCATGAAAATTATACTTTCAATACCTTCAAATCCAAGTTTGAGGAAATTAAAGTGGTCGTATCCTAGAAAACATCTCCTGTAATGTTAGGGAATCGGCATTAGGAGGTAAGGTTTCCATATTAACACATGAACTTAAAATTCATTTTTTGATATCCTGAAATCACGACCAAAATAATATTGCAGATGTTTTGAAGAGTTGCGGCATAATAAAGTCATTCGCCGGACTTATTACCGATTACCTAAGGAACAAAATCGCTTATTTTGGATGGGCTCATACTTCCATATACCTTATTGACAGAGAACATAAGGACGTTTCACGATTTTCTCCTCGCCAGTGGGATTTCGGTTGCAATCAAGATAAGTACATGCACGATTTATTTCTTCCATGCGAATTTCGTTTCAAACTATCGTATAGAAATGGTACCGAAAGCAATGAGGAGAGACTTTCACCTATTAAGCGTATTTTCATCAGTTTATTTCTACACAAACGGGATTCAGTTATTATATCTATGCCTAGTCTAGTGCTGGAAACATTTTATTATATATATATATTGTTGAATGTTAATATTATATTGGTTGATCGAGAGCGTTGAGAGAAGTTCTGTTGTTTTAACATCCTTCAGCGGTTCTCAGACTCTTGCAAGAGCGTTCTTTCGGGATCCCACCGCGTATTATCTGAGTGTTATTTTTTTATTCTTCATGTTTGTTCTCAAATATTCGTAATATATATCATATCGATTATTGATTAGAGCTGTATTTTGAATCTGTTGTTGTTTAGTGATTTCCCCTCAGATTAGAGCTAGCTGGTTTTTAAGAAATTACTTGGCGCCCTTTAACTTTTGGCTATAAATATACAAATACTTTTTTTGAGCACCCACGACCCTTGAAGAATTTTACGAGCAAGCACATTACTTGCCGAACTTAACCTCAGCATTTATGTGATCTTCTTGTAAATTTAAATACACCCAAGAAGAACGCGTTATAATATAAAAAAATAGTATTGGTTCGCATCAACACTTATTATTACAGCGTGATACATACAATGATACATCATATCATGAAACTGAAACCATGGTATTGGAATGTATTTCATTAAAAACATAACCAGAAAATTGCATTTCAATTAAATCGCTCATATCATATGAGTAACGTTATTCTGATATTTAGAGGTAGTTTTCGAGAATTGTAGATAATTGAACCTTTGCCACACGATATGCAGTACACTTGAAATTTCGGTATTACTTCACTGCGAACAATATCAAAAGCTCATTTTATAGGCATTGTGATTATCGAAGTGTCGGTCGACCCCCGCATTTGACGCATAATTAATGGAAGCGGCGTTTTGTGTGTCCGACCTGTCGAACTTATCGAATATAATACCTGACCATCCACTCCGAAAATATGTGCCGAACCCAAATCCAATTAAAACCGATATTTCAAATTGCAGTCTGGGTAGAGGGAAATTGGATAATGAAGCAGAGCGAAACTCGGTTAGCATCGACAAGGAAAATTGGACTAATATTAAAATCTACACTCTCCACCTTATCCTCATTAGTGCAGACAGTTCGATTACAAGCTCGAGAATGTATTACGGCAGCATGTTTGAAGCATCTGTTTTGATCCTCATCTCCGAGATAGGATTTCTTGACTAATTTGTAAGTGTTGTTTGGGAGGAATTGTTTCGACATTAGATCCATAATTCCTTTCGAATTCGAATTTAGAGGTAGGCGAAGTAAGGTCCAATCAGTTGATGAACATCACGATACATTACACATGTCCAATCATGATTTTAGAAATAAGCATTTCGAAACGCTGAACAAGAAACAAGTCGAAACACCCTGCGCTCTCTCTTCGTTGGAGAAAATATGAGAAGAAAGAATGTACTTTCCTGAATATGAAATTTTGTCACATACCAGAATCAGTGAAAATATGAGTATCAATTTCCATCGATAGGAGATATGAAATTAATGAAATCGCACATGGAATTAATAGAAACAAAACATATTAAATTTCAATATCTAATTCCATACAAATGTACAACTGTGAAACAAAGTCAACACTCACACTATGTCAAATGTTGTTTCCGATTTCAATAGGTTAGTGACTGTAGATTCTCCAGCCATTATAAATGATAGAATCATATATACTAGTTGTGGTGGACAATAAGAGTTTAAAATCACTATTTTGTCGTGTATAATAGTAATAAGTATCAGAACCAAATTCAATCAATCGGTATAAAAATATGCATTTGTTTACCCGTACATTTGAATCCGTTTGACAATAATTTATTCATCAATTCTTCTGTCATAGTCTTCATAACACTGACACATGAGCTATCACGAATTAGCCGTATTTGGGATCGCAAGAAATACTCATCTAGGACGGTTCAAAGTAGTCACCCACCCAATTATTGTAAGTATATTCGAGACAAATTTCACGCCTCAACAGTCCAACTATTCCGAACCGTTCCTAGACTATTTTTGTTGTGAACCCGAGCACACCTATCTCAAACGAGATTCCAATGTCTTCTTGAACTTTTAAGTGATGTAATAGCAACCGCCAATATCTTGCCGATCGATATACATAGTTCATTTTTGTTTAAGTCAATGCACGTTCGAAGTAATTCAACAAGAGGTACTTATACGTTTTACATCCGGTTTGGTAAGAGAAATTGAATTCCATCCCAAGGAATGTTCAACTCAGAAAGCTATGTTGAAGACGTACAATTTTATTGTTGTCTCGATTCCAAGAAGTTCGATCCAGAGTTCATATTATGTTTAATCACAATCCCAACTCATGTTTGAAGTCTATTAACAATGAAATCATTCTAGTTGCCATCTAATCTCATATTGTATCTGCATCTACTCCAAACTTTCATATTGAACGCAAATCCCATTGAAACCGATAATTCATGATGTAGCCTCGGCCGAGGAAAATTGCAATCATGCAATAACACACAAATAATGATAAATATACTGAAATTCACTGGCACAAACAATGTATCCCTTGTAGAGCAATAGTATATCATAAAGATATGGTGTATTTGCAGTTCGATTTTCATAGAGTGACTGAGGTCAGGCAACGTTCATCGTGGCAATGATGTGGATTGTCGACCAGCTAGGGTAGACTTTCATTTCTTATCCAGCCTGTGCTGGGAATCACACGTTGCGATCTCCTAAATCGTTTTCTTGTACAAGTTTGGACCTTCTGAGGGCCGACTTTCGTAAAAACCGTCAGCTGTTTAACCAAAAAATCAATCAATTGATTTTAATTATTTTCATTGATTCTTGATTACTTTGTACACAACGTATCTAGGAAGTATACGGAAACAATAATATCCACCAGTTCTATGAGAGATATACCAAATCAGCCCCCAGATTCTATTTCACGAATTCGATTGTCGAGTAGCTCAGACTGTGACTGTAGCATGAGCTGTACCGAAAATATACGCATATTGTAAACAATTCGATAATCGAATTCGTGAAATAGAATCTGGGCTCTGAACCACATCAAACAGAACTACATATTACTCTCAATTTTGGCCGAATCATCCAGAAAATATTCGTCACTCCGGAAAAGACTCTGGTAGTGTCGAGATGCGATGTTTTACTCTTCCGTAATTTTGTGTAGTCTTACCTATTTCATGATGATTTGTGTCTGATAGGAAAATACCGATTGAATATTTTCATTGTTTATAATGTCTATAAAATTCCAAAATGAGACACTTTTACCGCTGTCGTTCTGTCCCTATTAGTTAGGGAGTTCGTGCCGCTAAATTGGGACCTACTCGAACGCCTCCGAAACCTATTAAAATCGCGATATGATATTTTTTAAAAAAGAAAAGTTGATAAAGGTATGTACCATTTCAGCGGTGGGTTCGACATGTAGGGGTTTCCAAAATTGTAAAAAATGAGTTAGCTGGACATTCTCGAACTCGTCAGATTTTCATACCATGTATGCCCCAAGTGTATCTGATAACAGAGCTATACTAATCTGCTGAATTGCTTGGTGGGGGTAAGCGTAAAAATTAGTCAAAAATTCGAAAAAAAAAAAGTTTCTCGAGCGCGTCAGATTTTCAGAGGGAGTGTTAATTAGGTTCTAGGGAAGCTACGATTCAATAAACTGAGAATTTTAATGGAACCAAACGAGGAGTTAATTTTTGATGGTGTCAAAAAAAATCGTACTTGCGAAATACTCGAGCAGGTCAGATTTTTATATGGGAGTTTTATCTTAATGGTCTGAAAATGTATTTTCTTGATCTGACGAGAATGTTGGAGGGTTCTCTTAAACTGACGATGTAAATTTTTTTTTAATTTTTTTTTTCCTCGGTTCAACATGGGTAACTTATTATTAACATAAAAAGAGTATTGAGAGTATTGAAAATGAACGGAGCTGATAAAATCATTGTAATCTTGGACAAAATTCAGTGAGAAATTTGTGGAGTCAAAAAATTGTTCCTGAATCAGACGTTTCCTTGGTGCTTTCTACGGTGTCTTCGATGCCCCGAATATAGTGAAATGACAACATTCTTCATCAACATACGCTTCATGTATATTGTAAATGATTGCCAATGAACCGAGTGAACTTGATTTTTTTTGTAAAGTGCTTTGTTCGCAACTTACAGAAACGCGTTTTTCGGGTGACAAAATCGCTCCTTTGTAGTTCCGGACACGCGCAAATCGACAGATTTTGTTTTTTTTTGTAAGTTCTAAATTATTATCTGTGAAATAAAAAAATATGATCGCACTCGAGAATGCCAAATTAACGATTTTTTTGCAAGATCGCGTCCCTGTAACTTTGCCGCGTCAAGTCATTTTTGTCAGATTATTGTTACTTAAGCTATAAAATCAAAATCAACCCACCATATCGTATTCTGACGCGCTCGAGAATTTTCAGACCATCGATTTTTTTTTACTTATCTGATCGTCTGCCCTAGGCGTGCTTCACTAGATGAAGGGTTAATACTCTCCAAAGTTGTTTGATTGGGTCTAAGGTATCTCACGTACCTTGATCTGACGCTCCCTATTTATATGTATGCTTGGATATTTAAAACTACGCAAAGGAGTTTGATGCTTTTTTTTTGTCAATAGATAGAATGACTCGAGAGGGAAGTTTATATGTATGATAAATACATGCATAATAAAGTAGAGAAACACTGATAATTTCAGAAGTTTCTAATGTGAAGCTGTAAATAAACACATTTTTTGGCGCTCACATTGCAAAAGCTGGCTGAACCCTACGAGATAGATCAAAATAATGAACTACAGTGTTGAAAGGTCTACGAGAAAGTGTGAGATGATATTTGTTCATCTTTTAGGGATAACCCACAATCACCATTTTTATCCGTGCGAAGATAGGGCGGGTCGATAGTGTGATATAAGACTATATGTTCATGGTTATAGTATGGGTTGTATATAGTACGGATGCTGAGTAATTCCGTCTTGCATTCTGACTTACACGGATGCCACTTGGCACGGTGGTATTACATATTCACACCTCACTTTTTAAAGACCTTAATGAAACCTGTAGAAAACATAAGGCTTGTGAACTTTTAAAAATGGTTGTTTTACGAAATATCGAGTTCAAACTAATTGCAATTTTATTCATTGATTTCTGATAACTTTGTGCGCAGGAGAATATCAAGAAAATGTGATAAAATAAGAAAACACATCAGGTCTGTAGGTGGTATAACAAATCAGAAGCTCAGCAAACAGAAATTCATTACAGTTTGGGATACATCTTCTAGAGAATAGATTTGGAAAGGATTGAGAACCCGTATTACAGACAGAACCCTTGATGGACCAAGGAATTGAGACAATTAATGTCTGAATATGCAAAAAAACTCGCAATGAGAACTGCGAATGTTTCCATTCGACCAATATTGCTCGCTTTATTTCATGTACAAAATAATAGGATTCTCAAAGTCTTTGAAAACATTCTAGCGTGAAATCAGTACCTATAGAAATGCGTTCGAGAGGGAATGTCCAGGCATACATGTCTGCTGTTGAAATAAAGGATTTACTGCTGGCGAGGGAGTTGTCGCTGTGGTTTCGTTCCCGACTATCGATCAGAAGATCGTTGGTTCGATATCCGAACGGGTCAGATATTTTTCTCTTGATAGTTTCTTTTTTTCGTAACAAGGTGAAACTCTTCCACATTTCAAGGTTGACGGGTTGGCAGATGACCATGCTGCTCTTGAGGTATGGCGTAGGGAGTTAGTAACAAGGCCTATTTGCTGAAGGACTCCATTCGAATTCGATGGCGTTCGATATGGAAATACCATAAATAACGTTCACCACTACTACTGACAGATTTACTTCTAGTAGGTAGGCTATAGTGGTTATCTGCCAACAACTTCTGGAAAAGAAGATATGGATAATTGATTCTATCATCTCTGTAGGTTAAAATGCAAGGTTGAGGTAATGGAATAGATGATAGATATGAAATCGATTTGAAGATTCAAAGAAATATTCTAGAGCATCCGTGCCATTACACATCGAAGAGGAATGCATGTCCAGGAAACATTCATCACTTCGAGGCAGACTCAACCAGTTACTTAATAGTTGTTCGAAATCCTCTCATTAATTCTTGAATCGCCATGTTTTCCATACCTCTATTTCTATGATTTATTGAGCTCCTGTTCATAATCTGGCTCTGGTAAGAAGATACATGTTTTCGCTACTATGATTTGTTTCGATACATCAAAATGAACAGTTAATGTAGCTGTAAGCTGAAACCGTATTGCTTGTTTGCGAGCCTTTTTTGAGTTTTCATTGAGAATTATTAGAATGAACCATTTAATGTACTTTTCATCGATGATGTGAGCACCTTCAGGCTGATGGTAGATACGAAATGAGAATTTTTATGTATTTGGGTTGGATAATTTATTGGTAGAAGGGATTTCTCCATAACGTAACTGATTTAGAGATCATCACTTTGAAATTTCCGTTTATCAATTATCACTCTATTCACACATCCATGAGAAGTCATTAACGACTTCTTGCAAAACAAAAACTATTGACGCTTTTTACAAAAAATAGCTGAATAAATGTAAGTTCACGTCTTCCGCATTCATGTGTGAACCATTGTACAGCATTCACAATTCGAATTTCATGCAATTTGAAGTTCTGTTTTTGAAATAAATGGAATATAAAAACCAGTGGAAACATGCCAGAAAGGATATATGGAAAGATACATTAATTTTTTTACGAAGAAGTTGAAAACAAATCATGTTTCTGGAGATTTTCACACCATGACTTTTTGAAAGTTACCTGTGAATTCTAATTCAGTTACTACTAAAAATAAATAGAAGATGAATTCTTCAGTTCATTCGAGAAATGGTATGAATGTGGTACGTTCACAATTGCCCCCTTGATACAATAGTTCGTTTCAGGTCGTTGTATGTGCAAGTTCAAGTGATAATCTTACCATATAACTTTAAATTTGTAGATTACTTCCGGAAAAATAAAAATACGACAAATATTGTTTAATTGGTAACAATACAATATGAGTATGCTTTTATATTTATTACAGTATAGGACAAGTAGTAAATTTCATTGTTGAGTCAAGCATATTATTTGATACATCGATCTGTTGGTCCATTTGAAACGTACTCTCGTTTGAATTATCCATATGATCGTGAAAAAATGTGATGAGGAATCATATGGATTATGTGAAATCGGCATTTTCCTATACAATACATAACGGTTCCTTCCAAAACTCCCATATAATCACATCACACCATAATTCAAGTGTTGATGTTGTAAATGAGGACTGTAAGAAAATTTGAGAATAGGATTTTGATAAGGTCAGATATAATAATTCAATTCTAACAAAAATCCAAGCATATCTCCTCTCAATGAAGGCTGATCTGTCGTTGCCCAGTATTTTGATGTGAGCAGTAACTTTTCCTACGAGCTCATCCGTCTTGATGCTGAAAATCACGAAGAGTAGTTATTTCTCATGGTGAAGGATTTATAAAAATGATTCTCGAAAGCATGGTTTTCTATTTCGTGCCAAGAAATATTGTAGACTCCCGTTCATGATGATTTATTATGCACGAAACCGACCTGTTCTGAAATAGGAGTTTCGCACCACAATATACGTTGAAAACTACTTGATTCCTCTTTCAGAGATCGTTCTTCAACGGAGCACCCCATTTTCGGAATTCTTTGTGAGGAGAGGTTATACTGAGTGGTTTCAATTGAAATCTATTTTCGCTTGGTTCAGGTGATGTTGTTTGAGTATAACAGGGTCTTGTGATTAGGCAAGTAGAGCTATCCAGACTGGATCTGTAGAAAAAATTGCAGCAACAACCCTTTGATATATTCCATTTGTGATGTATTCGAATCCAGAACATAGTTGATTTTGTTTCAGCGTTCTATCAAATTCGAAATCAAATCAGAGATAGATTTTCCTCCACGAACTTTTAGCACTTTTTCTACGTATAAAAATGAATGAGTTCATCTCAAAATGAGCTTGAACTTTATTTGGAGTTGTCGTTGTCAGATGGTTTTGTATGTGAAGAAGGCATCATACAGCACGATCATTCTTGCGAATATATATGATCAAGAATCTTTAGATGACAACGTTTCTTATTTAGTGAACTATTGAAATGATTTGTTCGATAAGCACGCTTCTATTGCTACCCCGATAGTTATAAAGCACATTGGCTGACGTTTCCTATAAAAATGATGATGGCTGAAAGGGACGAAGCACTGAATAAATATTAAGGAAAAAAATCAGCTGTTCATCTGAAAGCCTATAGAGATCTACTCAATCACACATTTCTTCCTGAGAAAAAATTTAAACATACCTGAAATGATAGAATTTTTATCAAGTATATTCCTCAAACCCAACCATCTGAAGAAATCATGAATTTGTATAAATCTACCAGGCTAACCGACATTGAGTTTTTTTTCATGGAGTTGAATGATGATTCATTTATCTGAGAAACAATTTGGGGCATAAAGACTAGAGCTAAGGGGTTTGATAGACTGGGTATTGATATCGTTAAATTGTGTTTTCTACATATTGGTCTCTATATAACTCATATAGTCAATTTTTGGATAAACAAAATATTTATTCCGAATGCTTGGAGGGAAGCAATTGTAAGGGCCTTACAAAAAAAAAACTCCCACCGGATTCAAAGACCCATGTAACATGAATATTTTACCGGTCCCAAATCAAGGATTATCTATAGAATCACTCCCCACTTCCTACAATTCAAACAGGTTCGAGTGAATTCTTCAGCAGCACCACTGCCTAAATTCACATTACTAGTGACATTATTAAAGCGAGTGATAAAGATTAAATCACTATGCTTATGCTATTAGATTTCAGTTGAGCTTTTGATACCATCAACTATGGTTTACTAGTCGGTAAGCTGAAATATATAGGCTTTTACAACAACGCTTCTCCCTTGATCGAGAATTAATCTTGATCATCGACACCAACAAGTTTTTATGAATGGTATCTGCTCGGAACATATGTCGCTAAGATCTGGAGTCCCACAAGGATTTTTTCATGGTTCACTACAGTTCTCCCTATACTCTTTTCACATACTCTTATTCAAATCCAAAACTACAAGGCGCACGACACTCAGATATATCATAGTTTTAGGCCTCAATGCCTGTGCAGTTGTGAACGATGACTTGAAAACTTTTATTGATTATGCCGCTGACCCTTGACTGTTTATCAATTCGCGAAACTAAAGTCATGCTGTTTGGAAGTAAATATCAGAGACAAAACTTTTTTTTATGCAGATTCACACGAAAGTGAAGCCCTGTAATGTTTGAAGAACACCGCGCGAATCAAGGGACAGGATATACGAATTAACATTTACTTTGAATTTCTGAAGTTTGTAAGCCTCAGGAAAAACCTCTTTTGGCAAGGAGTTCCAAACCTCAGCTGTTCAATTGAAAAAAGATCTCTGAGCAAGGGAGGTTCGACAGGTTTCCAAATTCACAACAAAGGGGTGGGAATTCTGTACTCGTCGAGTCATCCGTGTAGATATTGCTAAGCGGGGAATGATTGATAACAATTCAAGAGAGCATCAACCGTGAAAATATCTATAGAAGAGAGACAAGCCTCCAACCCTTCTACGATGGGTAGAAGTGAGCGAGTCTGTGAGCGAAGGATCACCAACAAGACGAATGGCCTTTCTCTGAATGGAATCGAGAATCCTCAATGAATGAATGAACTCCACACATGAGAACTGTATTCAGTGACAGGTCGTATCTGAGCCTTGCAGAAGCTGACGAGAAGTGAAGTATTTCTTCGCACGAAATAGAAATCCAAGTTCCTGGGAAGCACTTCTTGCGATCGATCCCACATGGTTTTCCCATGAGAGATTATCAGTTATCGTAATTCCTAGCATCGAGATACTTGATTTTGTAGGAATAGTTACTCCTGTCAACTGAATATTTGATGATGATAGATCGGCTTCTCTTGAAAAGAGACATGCCTGGGTTTTCGTAGCATTAAATTCCATCAAGTTCATGTTACCCCATTTTATTATTTTTGCCAAGTCGTCGTTAATTTTATTGACGTGAATGTTTCTTTGAATTTTTGTTTATCGAGCTGGTATGGGGACTCTGGAAGAGGAACTGGTATGAAGAGTACTGTCGTCCGCAAAACTATGTATTGAACAAGATGTCAAAATAGTTAAGGCTTTCGCGGCCGAGGTTTTCAGTATCACTACTTTTATTCGGGTTTGAAGGCCGTCGTTTTTTGGAATTTCTTCCTGACGTTTCGCTGGCTCGAGTGGCTAGCTTCTTCAGAGGCTCATTCATCTTGAAATTCACTCCGATGACTGTCATCGGAGTGAATTTCAATATGAATGAGCCTCTGAAGAAGCTAGCCACTCGAGCCAGCGAAACGTCAGGAAGAAATTCCAAAAAACGACGGCCTTCAAACCCGAATAAAAGTAGTGATACTGAACAAGATGTTTTCTCGTGCAAATCATTGATATGAAGCAGAATCAAAGTGGGCGCCAGAAGTGAACCTTGTGGAACACCTGCATTTATTGGGAGAATATCAGATGATACTCCATCAACAACCACATACAGAGACCTATCAGACGAGAAACTCTCCAACAAAGCACACAACTGAGGAGGTAAACCATAAGACGGCAGCTCAGAAAGGAGACCCCGATGCCAAACTCGATCAAACGCTTTTGAAATATCGAGTGCAACAACTATCGTTTCTCCGAATTTCTCGATTGTTTGCTGCCAAATATGAGAAACATAAGCCAATAAGTCACTGGTAGATCTTTTATGGCGAAATCCGTATTGTCGATCATCAATTATTCCTGATTTCTCTATATATTTGATGAGCCTCATACTGATTGCTTTTTCCATAACTTTGGAAATGATAGAAGGCAATGCAATTGGTCTATAATTACAAGGTGAAGTTTTATCTTCTGGAATCAACAACAACATTGATAGTGGACAAAATAGCGTTGGTGAAACAAAAAATCTGGTCGTAGAAGTGGATTCTGATTTGAGATTTCAGAATCATATAAATACATTAATAGAGCAAAATTTATCTATGCCAACCGACATCTATTTCCATTGGGAAACATTATTTTCATCCTTATTCAATTATGCTGATGCTCTGTTTGCCCCCAAATCAACTGTACAATACAAAAAAAAAATTCAGAACACATGTCTACACCTGATTTTTGGAATAAGGAGGCGGCAAAGAATCTCGCATAATCCGAGGGGAATTAAATGGCTGAATATGGAGAACAGGAGGAAACTATATCTTGCTAATCTATGTCATTGCGAAATTGAGAATAAAAAACCTTCGTATTTGCATCGAAAAATTACTTATCGCACTATGTACACATCATAACTATAAGCAATAGGGGGTTAATGAGTATGGCTTCTTATAAAACAGAAATTTTCAGACGCTCGTTCAGTTACCAAGTATAGCCTTTACAACTCGATTTCATCAGAACTTGAAAGCTTCAGTGTCAAAAAATGCAAAGAAAGCTTCAGGAAATATCTTGAGAATCATCAGCATCAGCTAATCTATACGAAAAATGATTTGAATCCTCATGATACATATTAATTTCACAACATATATCAGGACCAAATTATCTTTCGAACGATTCGTTCAGGCCAGTCTCAAATCTACTTACACAGTAGGTTTTGGCTGGCACCTGTCAGAAACCAAATACTCCCCTGGCTAATACCAAGGAGGGCATTGAATTATATCTGACCGGTGCTAGTGCAGGTTTCTTCACAGAAGAAAATCCTGCATTTGCTCTTGGCGATACAAATGAAGGAATTGATCAGATATAAATCAATGTCCTTCGTGGTATTAGCCAGGGGAGTTGTTTTCTGACTTGTGCCAGCCAAAACCTACTGTGAAGGTAGATTTGAGACTGGCCTGAACGAATTGTTCGAAAGATGATTTGATTTAACGCCAGTCTTCAAGTATGCACATCGACTAAGTTCGAATGTTTCTATATATCAGGAATAATACTCACTGAAGCTTCCAAGATTTTATATTATTTCTAAACTCTCGGTGTTCGTGTTTTGGGCATTATTATGCATAGAGCTAAGTATATAGCAACATTTATTTATTCTTACCTTGCCAACATTGATTATTTCAATCAGCAATGAAAAGTGTTTTGAGGGATCCATTTGCAGTGGCTCAGACTTTATACTTTTATCTAATTAGTTCTCAATTGATTTGAATCAAACACGTCTTTGTTTTCGGATTGAGTGGAAGAATATTTTTGGTTGCGTTCAATACCCAAGCAAAAATAAACTTCGACCTTTATTTTCGAACAAATCTGTTTTTCATCGCCTATATGTGCAAATCTATTCAAAAATAATGAAGACGATAATTATTATTATCATGAAGTATAACGTTTGTTTCAGGAACTGTAGTTTGTGTAGGTTGCATGTCTTTTTGTCTTTTTTGCGGGGTATGTTACGATTTTCAATTTCCATAAATGTTTTTTCTGTAAAATCAGCTGGATATCCATTTTTTTTATTAACGATTTCATAAAGTTGATCTCTTCATCGAGTTTTTCATTGAATTGCATAATAATTATGCCCTATCACAAAGACATTTTACTATACCTTTCTGGAAACTTGTGTAGTATATATTTTCTTCGATATATACCTGTGTCTATATATGAAATGTTGATTTCTTTATGATTACTTCTAGAAAAGGGAGTTAATCGTTATTCCCTCTTTCCAATCTGAGAGATCTGGATGGTTCTTGTTTGCTAATGTGCTCCGAAAAAATTGTCAAGTTATGACTCCAAATAGCAAAAACATCATCAACATATGTCCACTATACTTTTGAAACAGTTGGATAACTTTCTAAGAAAGAATCCCCATGCAAATATCACTCGAAATCATCATAATAATTGTTGATAAAAGTCATTTTTGAATTGATTTTTTTTTGTACAAAGTTGTAGGATATCCTTTATAGCATCTACATTTCATTTCATTTAATGGATCCGTGTAACATAATTCTCCGATTCAGACTTTACAATTCTTAAAGTTTTATTGGGAAGTATGTTGGTGGAAAGACTTTCTGCATCTAAATACATCAACATGTCTCCAGCTTGTATTTCTATTCGTTACTATTTCTCAATTGAATGTAAAGTATTCTATATGGGCTTTTTCCATTGCCTGATATAGGTTTCAATATTTGGAGTATGTATCTGGTGAATGTTTGGCACGGGAATTCAATACAACTTACGAAGGATCTCAGATGATGATTCGGTTTATGTATTTTATTTTATTTATTTATTTAGTTTTCAATAATACATCCAGCAGGCTGATGCCCATTTACAGGTGTATATAATTGATACACTATTGATAAAACTGTGCTAATTGCTGAATTCAATGCAAACAACTAATTAGGAATAAAATGACCATGACATTACATAGCTGATTCTGCAAAACACTAGCAAGTTGAAGTTTGAACTCAGATAGAGAAAGAAAAAAGATATCGATACATTGCAAACTGTTATAACTACGACACATGGTTGTGAGAGGACAGTGAAAATGATGTTGTGAGTTAGGTACAGCTATGTGGAATGTTATATTAGATCGCGACACAGATCGTGGTACATTAAAATTAATCAGAGATAGTAAGGAAGACGAATCAATATGGTTATGAATGATTTTATACATAAAAATCAAGTCGGTCATCTCGCGCTGTTTTTTAAGGGAAACTAAATTGAATTCATTCAACAATAAATCATAATCATAGTGCCTCGGAGGATAGATGCCATGTTTCTTATAAAAGGCAAATTTAAGAAACTTTCTTTGCACATTTTCAATAGCTGCAATATATTTTGAATGGCAAGGATTCCACACCACACTACAGTAATTCAATTTACTCTTTACCAATGACACATAGACACAGCGCAAAGCATCAAATGAATTGAACTCTCTACAAGAACGTATCAAGAATCCCAAAGATTTCATGGCTTTGCTTATAATACTCTCTATATGGTTGGAGAAACTCAACTTCTGATCGAAAAGTACTCCCAAATCTTTGAATTGGGTAACTCGCGACAAAGATATGGTATTTAAGTGATAGTCGAATAAAATTGGGGTAGATTTTCTCGTGAAAGTCATAGTCTTACATTTATTAGTGTTCAAGGAGAGTTTATTTTCAGTACACCAATTATTAAGTGACACAAGATCTCGTTGTAATAATTCAGAATCTTTGACCGATTTAATTTCTCGGAAGATTTTCATATCATCAGCAAAAAGGAGTTTATCACATTGTATATGGTCACAAATGTCATTAATAAAGAGCAAAAACAGCAATGGTCCCAAGTTTGAGCCCTGTGGCACTCCAGAAGTTGCTGTAAAAGTAAATGATTTGACTCCATCATATTCAACAAACAATTTCCTATTCGATAGAAATGAATGTAAAAGCAATTGAATTTTGTACGATATTCCAAAGCGAGATAATTTTTTCAGCAATTGTTTATGTGATACGCGATCAAATGCCTTGCTGAAGTCAGTGTATATTATATCAACTTGATTCCTACAGTCAAGAGCATTGGATACGTACTGAGTTAAAGTGCATAGATTTGTTGCTGTGCTACGAGATTTAACAAATCCATGTTGGAATTCAGAGAGAGACGTTCGTACGTGATTGTAGATTGAATCAAACAGGATTATTTCTAGTAACTTGGAGAATACCGAAATTAATGTGATAGGTCTATAATTCTCAATTTCAGAAACTTTTCCCGACTTGAATACTGGACAAATACGCGATACCTTCCAGACTGCAGGAAAATTTCTCGATTCCAAAATCAAGTTGAATATGATTGTTAATGGTCGAGACAACAATTCGATGAATTTTTTGACAATTTTCGCTATAATGCCATCAGGTCCACAAGTTAATTTGTTTTTGAGTTTTTTTGCTGCCCTAATTATTTGCTCCTCAGTTATTCTATTTATACAGAGAAATTGACTGGGATTCAAGAGTTCTTCGTGAATTTGATTTTCAGGAATTTTAGTATTAGTATTAGTATTATCGCAATTATCCTCAAACACATCACTGAAGTTTGTTGCAAATGCATTGACAATAGATTGGGGCGAGGAAGCAGTCTCATTTTTGAAATTCATCCGCCCTGGAATGCGTGACTTATTTTTTTTCGAGTTTATATAATTCCAGAAGCCACGTGGGTGTTTTTTCAAGTCATTTTCAGATTTCCTGATGAAATCACTGAATGCTAATGAAATGTCACGCTTAATTGTTCTTCTGAGTTGTTTGATACGTTCTAGATATAATAGTAACTTGCGCTGCTTATACATTTTCAAGTAATGATTTTTTGTTCTTATATTGCAAATGATTTTATTGTTATACCAAGTTGGATATTTGTATGACTTACATTTTTTTAACGGGACAGATTCCTCAATTGCGAGGTTCAAAAGGCTAATAAAAGACTCACATACAATATCCACATCAATGAAAGAACCCACTTCTTGCACCCAATCAATTTCACTAAGGAAATGTGAGAATTTATCCGCATCGATACGAAGAAAGTTATAACGCCTAACATCAGAAATGAAATTTTGTTTGACACTAGTTTGATTTGATAATTCAATTGAAAGAGCAGGATGATGAGGGTCGATTGGCACTAGTGGGTCACATCTTAACACTTCACAAGCAGATTCTGATGGTGAAATCACTAAGTCGAGCACTCTGTTGTTTTTATTCTTCACTCTGTTTATTTGCGTTGCATTACAATAGTCTAGGAAATTGTTGAACCGAGAAACAGTATTTGACTGGGTGTTAGTGTCATAGAATTCCTGGAGATCAGGAATATTGAAGTCTCCCAAAATGACAGTCTCATCGATGTTTTCAAAGTTTTCCAAAAACTCGAAGAGATCATCATATTCCACACTTGTCGAGTTGAGGGGTATATATAACAGCATCAAGTAGAAAAATTGGTGATTATCATCTGATATTTTTGTGCACAAGAAGTCAATTTTTTCAACAGGATAGGTTAACTCAACCAATTCTGAGTGGTAACAATTATTATCAACCGCAAGAATTATTCCACCACCCCGTATTCCAGTCGAACGATCTTTACGATAGATGAGATAATTATCAGGAAATAGTTCAGTACTAAACACTCCATCCTGTAACCAACTTTCGGTGACAGCAACGATGTTATGTTCATTGGCAAGAACATTTTGGTAAAATACGTTAGTCTTGGTTTTCAGCCCTCTGCAATTTTGGTAGAATATTGAAATGTTTTGTTTTGGCCTGCTGGATGTACTCATGCGTTTTTTTTATGATAGATGGGAATCCGTTCTTGTACCTGATAATATAATCACCACCCTCCGACTCGTTGAGTTGCTTCAATTCCCTACGTAGGTTGAAGTAATGATCCCGCTGCATTACTGTTTGATCAGGTCTAATGTATATTTTGTTGAACTTTTCAGTTGCTTGCAGCTTTTTGCTATTCATGACCAGAATAGGAACAACCGATTTGTTGGGCAGTGTAAGTTTAACTGGGCGAGATTTTTCAGTAGAGTAACGACCTAGTCTGGTAACTTGAGAAACACTTATATCAAGATCGGGTATAATAAAAAATAGGGAACTCCGTTAAATTTTTTCCCAATGAGTCGATCTTATCTGAGAGTGTTTTAACATCGTTTTTATAGCTGTCCTTAATCACCTGAACATCGGTATTCAGTTTACTCATTTCTGCCTCGAGCAGTGCAAACTTTTTTGTTAAGATTTTTTCGATCCCAGCCGATACACTATCCACTAGATTTTTAATAAAAGACTCCTCTTGACAAAGTTGCTTCATTGCCACATCGGCAGCAGCCCTCACTTCATTCAACAGTTCACGGGTGATTATTGGCATGATGATAGTTGAATTAAACAACCTGTTTGAATCATAAATTTTTTCGATTGTAGTAGGTTACTGACCCAAAAAAAAAACACAAAGAAAACGTCTTTCGCTATTCATCGGAAGAGACGTGCAAGACGATAGTCCTCATTTATAGATAGAGTAACAAACTTTATGGAGCGGTATTGTTTGCAGCGGAGATAATGATCTGTGCAGTTGTTGATGTGAGAGGTTATTCTGTGAATCCAACGTTGATTACTAATGAAATTGCTCCCGGTGGATGCAGCAAGGATGAAACCCAATGCTTGTGTTCAAATTAATAATAGACATCCAACAGCAAACTCCAATTCGCATCAACATAGTGAATTTGAGCAGCTACCGACCTCGTATTACAAGTTAGATGAGTTGAGTACTGGCTTAATTATTGCGTGAATCAACACAAAACCTTCGTTAGTGTTTCAGAAACATTGTTGTTTCTATAAAAACAACAACACATTCCGAACTGAATTTACTGTCTTAGGGAACTTGCAGAGCATAACAAAAATTCTGGTATTTCTCTTTTGACTATCATTCCATCATGAGAATCGAATTATATTCTATGAACGGTTAAATCTATGGTGGTGGTAACCTGCATATCACGTATTTTATTTCACAATTTTTTTATAACAGGTTTCATACGAGATAAGTAGTTTAGACAATGGGTTTTCTAACCACTTTCACTGAACATGGAATATCGTCAACCCAAAACAATTGTCATATACTCGAAATATCTAGTTTTTCATCTATCGGAATGACCTATATCATATCATGGGGTAAAAATATACAGGGTGCTCTAACCGAAAACCCCAGGTATTGATTTTTGAATTATATTTGGCCCGATATGTCTGAGCAATCTGCTTGTAAATTGTTGAAGTTGGGTACGAAAAAGTGTTGAAAGGAAGTCACTGAGCATCATCCCAAAAAATAATTATCTAAGGATGATTGGGTTTGTTTCAAATAAGGTTTTTCACCTCCATTCAGACCAATGAATCAAGATGTTTCTGACATATATGAGAGATAAAGTTTTTGCTCGAAGAATTTTTTGATTCAGGCATTGCAGAAACAGAAACTGCAAATGCCCCAGGTAAAAAATATTTCAGTTGAAGTATTGCAGAAGGGATATTTCAGAAACATTGCAGAAACAATGAATGTATGTTTCACTTAAAAAATTCCCGAAGTAACATTTTTGATACAAAAATCATAAATGTCCCATGGAATGTTGCACTTCCAATGAGTGGATAGAATTAATTGTGAAACTCAAAATATTTTATTCGATTTGAGTGTGAATGGAAATTCAAATGGCTTTGATATAAAAGTACAATCCTGATGAAAGTTTTATATTCAGTGCCTTCGAAATGTAATATATGAAATGCACTTGATTCATTTATTTTCTTCCGGACCTCAATAATAATAATGGTAATAATCGCTTGTCAGTCATTGCAACTGCAAAAATGCGTTAGGAGGCTCTTGATTGGAAGATGTTGAGAAATGAACTCACCTCATAAAGTAGAAGTTATTCGAATATTATCATCACTTATTTTGAAACTAATTGAACCTTCATACTGATACTTAAATTTGATAATTGGCACAGAGGAAGATTGAGTATCTTATTACACACGAGCTAAAAAGCACGATCGTATGTAATTGGCCTTATTATTGTGGGGTAATTTCTAGTGGTGTTGCAGAAATTTCTTTGATGTCAATCATTTTCGATGATTAACGAGACAGCAAGTCATTACAGCAAATATGTAAAACACTTGCTTGTCGATTCATTGATAAATCTATATTCAGTACCAATATACAAATTGTCGAACAATTAATTTCCTCTAAATGTGATTTCTAATTTAATTCCACGGACAATTTAACTCATGTATAAAATATCCCATAAGCCGCCGTGATTTTGTCATTATGACAGCGAAAAAACTGTGTCCTAAGTTTTTCAGCGACAAAACGGAACCTAACTCTTGAAAGCATGACAACCAGAATTATTGTAAACAAATCTTTGACGACGTCTTTGTCAATTTTTCACTTGCGTTGTCAAAAGAGTATATCTGATCTGTGAAAATGTCCCGATTCGGAGAGATTTTGTGGGTAGTAATTGAAAAAGCCATAAACAATAATGTGCCTGTGAACTCAACTACATCAATTTGGCGACAATTTGAGCTGTTTGGAAAAAAAATATGAACTCGTTGAAGATACATCTACTGAAGGGTTAGCGTCTATTTTATATGACTGGGCATTCAACATGAAGAAGAACAATGGAGAAGATTATGAAGAGAGTACAGTCAAAACGATTTGGAATACTTCAGCTGAAATGTTACAGAAGTACTTCAGAGATTATGAACGGATTTTCAATCCTTTCACGGACATACAATTTAAGAGAGCGAGAAACGCTCGCGACACAGAGCGTAACATTTTACAAGCGATCCCAGAAAAAAGAAAGGTGAGTTCTAAAGCTCTCAAAAAACAAGAAATTCTTGAAACGGCACTGTCCTGGATTAAAGAAGAACCTGCAGGGTTTCAAAGGAAGTTTTATCCCATTGCTGCCTATGAACTAGCTTGGAGAGGTGGAGAAGCAGCAAATTGCAAGGTATTCTATTATCCTGAAAAGATCTATATTGTTGAAAATTTCAATAGACAAGGAGAAGTTGGCGATGCTTATGCTTCAAATTTTGATAGTCCCAATGAAAAACCCAACTTGTTTTGTGATGAAGTGAGTACATTGGTGAGTGCTGTCAATAAGGATATAATATCAACAGAAGACGTTATGAACATTGCTTTAGACAAGTTCTATTATATTTGACATTAAGTTATAGCAGGATGTGCGGAATATTGCATGGAAAAAAATAAACCCAGTTCGGTTTTCGAAAGATATTAGATATTTATTGAGTGAAGAGGAAGGTATACAAAATTAAAATCAATTTCGGAGAACTATAATTCTTCAATAAGTTCGAATCACTCACTCAAAGGTATAAAAACTGTAGGTACTACAAGAATATTGAAACTGAAGACAAAAGGGATGTTAAAAATTATAGATATTATTTTTATATAATAACTGTACAAATTTGGAATTTTCTGAAACTTTCAATGAATCAATGGGGAGTTATCATCAAATTTGCTCTTCATTAGTGAGGTACACAGTCATCTTATTCATGAGTTATTTGAAGCTATTCAATGCCGTACAATCACTAAAAGACTGCAGTTAGATTGTTCAAGTTAACAAAGAGCATAATGAAAGCACCATTGAACTAGCCAACACCTTGAAGAGTCATATTGATCTTCATTGGACTCTTTCTCCATCAGTATATCTAGAAGAGTTCTAGAAGATGTGTTGAACTCAGCAACTCAGGGCGTTATTGGGTCACAATAGTTTCCATTTTGTTTTCATTGACAATATCAAATATCATTAATTAAATGAGGTTGCAATCAAGAGTGTGTTATGACTTTAACCAATTACAATTTTGCTGCTCCCTCACCCTAGGGTTTCGGTGAATAGTTGAAGTAGTTGTCTCAAGATTTTGAATTCATCAATTACAAATTCCTATCCCTGTAATTAGGCTGTAATAGTTTTTTTGGGTTATAAATAAATGATTAAATGAATAATATCATGAAGTGTAATTAATGGGTTGATGCCGTTGAACAAGCAATTTGCCGTCAATTACATCCGGCGATGGATCCTTCAAGTTTTGCCGGAAGAGGTACTGAACCATGAAGAATGACAGAGTAATAACAAGCCTTCTAACACTCGGTCAATAAACATTGTTTCGGTGATATTGAAGTTGGGTGTCCTCAGGAGAATTGATGATTGAAATGAAAATCAGAGTGAAACTAGGGTATACCATTACAACGACAACATTGCACTGATGTCTAAATGCCATTGGCTACTCAACTCACTCGTGGGGAATAGATCCGCGACGTCACGGATCTTAAATTTTAAAATTTCGTCAACTCCAATCTCGAATAAAGATGGAACAAGACTTTCGTCATCAATTTGAATTTTTTCCAGTTGAACGAATAAAGAATTTCCATGAAACGAGCTCATAGTTTCGAGTACCAATTATGAACCCTACGGAATTTCCATATTCGCAGTATAACGGATACCTTCGATCATATTTCTTCTCGAAGACCATTATTTCTCCTGTCGATTCAATCTAGTTCAGTTCCTGGAGGTTTTGTGTTCACGAGGCAAATAACATCGAGAGACTATGTTGATTTTCGAATGTCTTTCGGATTCTCGGTAGACAGACCGCGTATACTTAAGAATGATACGGCATACAAAGCTCGATGAATTCCAACAACTGGCGATTTGCATCAATATTCGAGGAGCTGTTGCTTCAACAAACAACAAAGGAATTCAAATATGGATTAGGCAACCAGAGAATATCGTAATATTGGGAAGAGCTCGCTAGGACAGAACCGACCTTTATTAAAAGAATATTAACATAAATCCTTGTGAGGGAACAAAACAATTTGCTGAAGTGGTATCTCAGACAGTTACCAGGTTGCGAGATATATCTCTGAATGATCCTAATGAATACCGTATACGAATTCTATAACGACGTCTTCTTGAGAAATGAAAATTTCAAGAGTAGATTGGGTTTTCCTTCTTGACTCAACGGTGACGGTTATAATGAGGTATTGACATACGATAAAGAATTTATTGGAAATTGAATGTTCTGCTGGTCATATTCGTTTCGAAATAAAATGAAAATAGTACCACAACATGTAATATTTTATTTTGGCCACTGTACTACTTTCTTGAATTGTTTTGATATAAAGGGATTAGTACATATACATTATTTGTTTAAAAACATACGTATATCACGCAACACTTTTGTTAAACATCTTGACATTTTTCTTCTTCTTCACTTCAGAATTCCGGTAAAGTGTCACGATGAAAACTACATGTCAGTAAATAGTTTGGAATAAAATTTTGTCACTTTGTCTGCGATATTATTCTTGGGATAATTCTTTTGATTATTCTGATCGGTATAAGACCAAACAAACCCATATTATGTGGATCTGATTTCCTAAAGGATCCGAAATATGGATCGACATCCATGAATAACTATAGAATGAAATATAATCACGGCACACTTCTGTTCAATATCCTGATTGTTAAGTGGTGAAACTTGAGAGGGTAGAATGTAATATTTGAACTTCGATATGAAATCCTTCACCTCATATCACTAGAGGGAGAACGGTGTTACGATGTAGATAGCAGTGAATATTTAATCTTTGCATTTCGATCACACATATGAGGTAGCTCTTTATGTGATTGTTGCAGATCATGCAAGTCGGTGGGCCGCAAAACCTCATCTCGAAGGAGGCCAACTAATGAAAATCTCAAAGAAAAAATATCATATTTATTAATTTTGCAACCAAAAAGAAATTGAAAATGAACACGAACATATCTTTTGCAAGATATTGGACATATTTTGTCTCTTATTAAGTTATTTATGCCTTGAATTTATTGACGGAAATAACTTCAAAACTGCTTCCAAGTGCGGGAGATTTATTTTTCATTTAGTGAAAATAATGGTTCACACTTATAGGTGATTCCAAATACTGACAAGATTTCCGAATCGTTTTCATCCCACGTTCGTGGGTCGTATTATCAGACTATTGTCAAAATGGATTCGGGCCGCAGGAAAATGCTCAGTTGGCCGCATGTTTGATATGTTGAGTGTAACTTCAGTTTGGAAAAAAATAAACTCATCCGTGCAAAATTTTTCATAATGAATATTCTCATCCGATACCATAAGTGAGTTCTTGTTCATTCCATCATGATTCAGTTGACAGCAGAGAAAACCTTTTTTGAATACATCGCAAATATCTCAGTATGGATTTTTCTTATAACCGATGTATTGGATTTCAATAAAAATGATATGTTATTGTAAAGATGGTTATGAACTTGCTTCGAGAAACTCCTAGAATACCCAATGGAATTCCACCCTTATGGTTCTGGAAGGGACGGTTCATGTACAAATTCATAATTTTTCCTTGCCAAACACTTTGAGTGTTTCCAGAAGGCAAGGCCTTCTACGGGCAATGGTCGGCTTGGGTGCCGATGCGCTCTGGGGTGTGTTACTAATTTTCACGATAGCGCACATCCTTTCAGATTAGTACATGGCATTCCATCGGTATCAAATGTATTGATGAACATTACGGTCCTGTTTTTCTTCAGTCTTGGTCGGAGTTACGTGAAGAAAGAACCGACGGGAGATATCGCCAAGGACCACCTAGGGGCTGGCGCGTGGTCCACTTCATGAACGTCTGAGTTTCAAAATTTGATTTCCTTTTCAAAAATAGTAATGGGTCAAAATTCTCATGTGGCTATCTCATCTGATTCATTTACTCCAATGACCAAAAATCTGACTGAACGATATCGGCCATTCATCACTACTCATGCTTCATTATAAAAAAATATATAAACTTCGATCAATACATTTTTTTACAGTAAGCGAAAGCCTATATCCTCAACATTTTTAACTGCATCGCAATCGAAACCACTCTCTTGCATTGAAAATAGAAATACCAGCGCGAATCTGAACTGCAAATTCAGTATGAATGCACCAGTGGTTCATTATCAGATTGTATGAGATTACTGAATGCCAGGGAATGTAACATAGACCTTTTTGATATTTAACGAGTGCATTGATTTGTATTGAATAGGCTACAGATTAACAAAGAAAAAGAGATCAAAAAGTGCAATTGTCGATTCGTTTGTTGTCACTGATTCAAAGAAGAATTTGATACAGTGATATTGTGATCTCGAGAGTATTTTGAAACTTTTTATATTATTATATTATAATCGGATCTCTGGAATAGTTACGAGGGCAACTATTTTCACCATCGAAGGCCTTCGGCCCGACATATTGTAATCTGAGATGATTGAATATCGAGTAGTGGTTTGGTGAATACAACGGTTCATTTTCAATACCAAGAGTTGTATCATATATCGGTTTATCTCATGGGTATCACATCATATAATGTCACTGTATTTGTTGAATTAGTATTGTTTCGATGGCAGCTATCTAATCCGCAAAAGGCACGAAATATTGCGAAGGGAATGTGGTGAAAGAGTATATTCCACAAACAGATCGACCAGTCTACGAGAATGAACTCCTCATCTTGAAGACTGTAAATAGTAGGTATATTGGGCAACTTCATAAGATATGATGGCCAAATGGAATTTCATTGAACATTGTTTTTTGCATGATCGTGGAAAAACAGTTATGAATTGGATTTTTTTGTAATTTGATTATTGAAAGTGAAACTTTTCATAACTGATTATTATGGAAAATAAGACGTTTTGACATGTGGGTTCTTCCGTTAGGCATATGACGTTTCCCCTACAAACTTCAACCCTCGAAAGTCGAAACTTGTGCAAGCTAAGAATCAACGATGTCTTAGCCTTCAACGTTTTTAGCATGGCATATTTCGTTGTCCTCAAGAAGTGTCTTCTTATACATTGTTTCTTAATGGGATTCAAAAATTGAATGAGGTTATTCTTGGTTATTTATGAACAGAATCAAAGTGGTGTCATATTCTATGTTGAGAGGAAGGTTCAGCCATTACACCAACACTTTGGTTTGAAATTCATAATGTGTCTTCTAGCTTCTAGGGAATATTTTATCCATTTTCGTATATAAGTAGGTAACTGCTTTACTGGAATCACTTGATATTCAGATAATCTCTCATGAATTGAAATCAAGTTAACAGGTCACAATTATAATGTTGAAACATCGTTCCTTCTGGAACAGTTTCCTTGTCGACGTTTCGGCTCCATTTTCAAGACTGAGTGACCTTGCGTCTAGGTCTGAGTCGTCTTACTAACTGGGTTTCATCACTGGAGATCGAGGATATATATATATATATATATATATATATATATATATATATATATCATTGACAAGAACTGTTGGACAGATTTATGTCAATACCGTCCCGGCTAGTTACCCTCCTCACGGAATAACCAAGCAAGACAATGCATTGACTTTAATTGTCTGTTCTGCGTCAGAGATAATGGGTTTCAATAATACTTCCCACTCAATATTTGTCGGACTTTGAACTCTCTCACGAGATGTTTGTTCCGTTATTATTAGTTGAAAATATCAATCACTGCTTTCTGAGATATCCTGCCCATTCAGGTGGAACATAGACTTGTTTTCACGGATCTCCTCCTATGCAAAAATTATTTCTTCGGGGTTCATATCTGTTGATGTTTTTTTCCTTCGGTCGTTCGACGTTTCACCTCCATTTTGAAGTCATTATCAAGAACTAACGTTCGAATGCTGTCATCGCTGTGCTTATGAGCCCCAAAGGGCGAAACTACAGTCCACAGGCTTTCGGATGAAAATTCTGAAAATCCGCTGGGCTTGTTGTCAACGAAAGTGACAAAAAACGAGTGTAATAATGGTAAAAAACTTTGGTTATCTGACGTTCCCAGTGAATCCCGCTCGATGTTGCATGTTGTATGCGAAATTCTTATTCTAGTAGTTCATTCGTTGATTTGTCGTAATCGGGTTTCGACGTTTCGCAAACATCTCCGTTGGAATTTTCAAGAATGTTACTGCTCCTACTGGTTGCTAGCAACTGTCATTTGGAAGACTTCTGCATGCCAGTCTTCAATTAGGTTGTCATAGGTTAATTATAGAGAAAAGAGCTCTGATTGGTGTTCATCGTATAATCGATGGTCGAATCAAAAGCGGTTTTTGGTCCGAAGGCTGATGGCTGTTCAGAAAATAATGGTCCGTTTGGTTTGGGACGTCCTGCATCCATCGAAAGACCACTTTCTGAAGTGTTTTGTTTTTGGCTTTCCAGGCATTTGGTATGTTTTCGGAATCATCTTTCTTGTTGATTTCTTCATGCTTTCCTGTCCATGTTTTGAATCTGTTCATCTGCGCTATGTGTTTAGCTGCTCGTGGTTCAAAATCATGGGATAAAAGATCGTGTATCCCGATGAGTATGAAATGGGTGCAGTAGTTGTTCTCTGGTCACCCTATTTACAGTATCTTTGCTTACCTCTAGCTCTAGCCCATTTGTCTGCTGCTGAGTTTTGAATTTTCCTCAATCAGATTTAGAATTATTTTTTCAACATTTGAGTTCTTACGCTACGTGTATGTCCATAATTGAAGAAACTTGCGAAAACTTACCCGTTTCGTCTTTGAACTGTATTGAAGCAATCATTTGTAATATCAAATGATAGTACATTATTTTGTAGACACTATTTCAATGGAAAAAGTCGACTAGATGTCATCAAGGAATATAGCATCACACTTATCTTAGAACAGCGAAAGAACATCAAACTTTCCTTGGGAAAGTTTGCCTGCTCTCCGTATTAATAATCAATTTCAAATGAATAATTTGTAGCGTTTCGTTGTGCGTGATTGTGCTTTATCCTTCTGTTGTACTTACGAATTAAATTCACCTTACAAAACTAGGTCTGCATGAAAGACAATTTTTCCCCCATTTTCATCTGCGAAATGAACATTGTTTGCCAAACAGGAGGTCTAATACAGTTAAAGCTGTACTCAACGCAGACTTTAAGTAGAATAAATAATTTACGAATGGGAACAACTTTGTATTAATCAGCGTCGATTAGGAGAAAAGCTCCTGGAACTTCTTTATTGTTATCGATTCGGTTCAGCATCTGTTTCAATTTGATGTTAATAGACCGTTGCGTGACGGGAATTTTAATGGGTATGGAAACACCCGATATTGCTTTCGAGGAGCTTCATTTCCGACATCTCAATTGGATTGGTGATGCTGTGCACATAAAACCTACATTAGCCCTGCAATGCGTTCTGAAAGTGTTCGAATAATGCAATCGATTGACGGGTAGGGATGCTATTGGGTTTTCGCTGGGTTTATCTTCTATTTATTCTCCAACGTGTGGTAGACGGAACAGAATACATCGATGCGAATTAGCGAACGATGATTTCCCATCAGCACTTTTCACTACCTCCCACATTTCTGAAATGAATGATTCCGCTTCAGGCGCTCACAGGAACCTGCCCAAATCCCAATAGGTTGATATCGATCGAGATTAGTTGTATATCTGATGATTTGAAATGTAAACATGTGAAGTTTCCCGCGCCATAATTTTTGGGTGAAAAATATTCAATACATTTGTTTGCGATGACAAGCTTTTGATGTTTCCAATTGAATTTCAATACATGTGTGCAATACATAATGGCTTACTCATTAAGGCTGGTTGAAAGTGGTATATTGTACAACAAGTGAGATAAACGACATATTATTTCTCACGAGCGCAGAAGTTTGTTGGCACGAGCCGAAGGCGAATTCATCTCTGTATTCTATGGATTCAGTAGGACCTTGTGTGATCCAATGTGTAAGTCTGTGTGAAGTTTCCATTGAACATTTATGACTTGTAGTGCGGTCATTCAAGTGTTCCTTCAATTTTGAAATAAAATTATCGTATGACTTCTTTAATTCATTATAGTTGATTACTTCAAGCCATCGTTCACCCCATAACACAGTGGGAAGATTTGTATAGTTTCATTTTTTGTAGGTCTGGGATGCGTTTGTTTCATTACCGGTTCATTTTTAGAATTGTATTCATTATTTTTCAACAGAAATAGTAACGTAGTCATGTGTTCTGATATATTATTTCCAATAACTGGATAATAGGTTTTTATTCCATACGCACTTTTTTATTTTCTAACGTAAATATGATCAATAATTGTTTTTGTTTCAACTGTAATATGTCTTGATACATTTAAGTAGGATAAACATCCTCTTCTGTAAGGGTATTTATATAATTGTTTATACCATCTGAGCTTTCAACCATAATATTAATATTTATATCTAGAAAAATTTCAATCTTGAGAATTTTCAGTTTTGACCAATTTATTATTATATTATTATATATTGGAATAAAATTAACAACAGAAAATAAAAATTATTTGACTCAATAATCGATCAGAGCTTGATAATAAGGGTATAATATGGAGTACATCTAATGGGATATTATAACGGCATTTATCGGTACTCACGCAAGTTAAAATTTTATGAATGCTTTCGCACATTTTATGATGTATCAAGCATGGAAATCGTCAAAATACAGTACATAAAAAATTGCACAAACAACAAAAATGTAAAAATAAACTCACAATAAGGCAATAACTAACGCACAATGTGAATTTATAAACAGTGTTCACAATCGCTGAAGTCAGCCTGAAAAACTTCATCGATCGTGTAGAACAATATCTTCACATGGAATTTGAAAGGATTCAGATAATTTTTTTATGTACAATTTCTGTACAATTCAATGAGTATAATTTGAGGACCGTTGGCTAACACTGTTAATTTCTGATGTGGTACAATGATGTTATTATTCTGTCTCAGTATATAGCCAGAAGCGAGCATCATCCCTGCCCTAAAAACTATCATTATGTTTTCTGACAGAAACAACCGAGTTGAGAATGCAAAGTGGAACAACTGTCAAAACTTTCAGCTCATATTTTTTCAAATATATTGTTCTCAATATTTTTTCTGGATAATTGAAAGTTCATTTATTCTACAACAGTTTCCAGTGTGGAGTAGATAGATTAGGTTGAGTGGAAGAGCGCGTCCTCTCGGTAACTAACCTTACCGTCAAGACCGAACTCTGCCTTTTGTCGTCAAACTCCGTAACCTCTGAATCTCACAAATGTGTAAAGTGTAATACATGTAGTTTGAGGCAATAAAATCTATTATTATTATTATTATATACGCATAATAGTAATCCATTAGGACTCCAATAGTAAAAAAAACGGAGATTCCAGACGACACTGCTTGAACAATGTGCTCAAAATAAAATCGATGTGATCACACCAACATAAATGGAAAACTATATAAAGGCTCAGGAATTTAGCAGATCGCTTTTGTTCAATTGACCTGTTGGCCCTCACCAGTATACTGTGATTCATGTCTCTGAGAGAGAAAACAATAGCATTCCTCTTTGATAAATTCAGAGTGAGTCCATTTCTAGAGCAGCAGCCTTGCATGTTATATACCGCAGTGTTAGCTAGTAGTGACATTCCTGCATGATCCATAGAACTGCATGTAACGGAAGTATCGTAAGAAACTGAACTGTACATTTCTGTGGATTCATATTCGGGATGTCGTTAACAAAGGATAGAAATGAAGTAGGCCCCAGAACACTGCCCTGAGGAACCCCTGTGGTGATATTGAAAAAAGTACCAGATTCAAGCGATGCTCTAACTGTTTGAGTCCTACCCCTCCAATACGTATTCACCCAACTCAGACCGGGACTACGGATTCCCAAGTGAAAAGTTTTTGCAAGGGTAGTTCGTGATTCGTGGTGTCGAAAGCTCGTGTCAGATTACGACATTAGTCTTGCATGTCTTTTCAAAAATTTTGGACAAAACCGACAACCAACTGTAATTACAAAATTGATGTTTATCATCTTTTTTATGGAGAAGTATAATACGTGATTGTTTTAAGCGAGGAGAAAAGATACATTCGACGAAGGAAAGGTTACTTAGAAAACTTACTGGTTGGACAATACAATCAGCAACCTCAAACAGAACATTGTCTGGTACTTCATCTACTCTACTGGAACTCTTTGGTGAGGCAGTTCAGTTTAGTCCTTGGATGAGGAAAAAAGCATTGTTTTTGATGTCATTACTGTTCTCTCCTGAGGGCGTTGTTCCAGCGATCAAGGAATTAATCGAGCTTATGAAAGGCCTGTGAAATTTCAGGTCCACTGACATTACTTCTATCATTCCCTGTAATGAAATGTTCAGGTAGATATTTTGAATGTCTATTCTTCTTATCCTTATTCTAAGCAGCTTTCGACTTATTCTCAGCCTCGTGATATTGACAGTTAAAATCTTGTTGTTTTGAGTGATTGATGTCATGTCTGTGTTGTGTAAGTAGTGTTTTGTAATGCCCGTTGATTTTTTTTTGTCACATTGTGTCTTGATTACATTGAAAAGATCCCTTAATAGCTTACCCTCGTCGATAATTTTCCTAGTAATCCACGGTTTATGATTCGTTATAGCCATCGAATCTTTAATTTTACATAACTGTCTAGGAAAAGAATAATCAAAAAGATTCAGGAATATATTATAAAATATGGAAAATTTAGCGTCACTGTCAGCATTGCTCATGTAGATTGAATTTCAAGATTGTCGTGTCAGCAAAGTTTCGAATTTATGGATACTTTGTTCACTAAAAAGCCTCTTGAATACATAGCTTGATTCATTTTTAGCGGGAGAGTAAATCGGCACATCAATATTTTGGAAAGCATGATCTGAAAAATCAATGTGAGTGATACCGGAATGAAGACGATTAGATGAAGATGCGAATATATTGTCGACAGTAGTCTTACAATTTTCTTGAATATGAGTGTATTCAAAAATGCATTGTTTCAGTCCATAAGAATAAAATAAATCAAGAAGGGACCTAACATTGTTGTCCGAAGAACTTTCATGGAAATCATAATTAAAATCACCACGTACATACGAGAATGTTTGACGATGATTTTTCAGAAAATAAAATAAAAATACATTTATAGTGGTCATACATGAGTGACTGTCAGAAAATGATGAGCGAATGATTAAACAGCAGCAAATTCCAAATTTACGAATATGGCCACTTCATCTCCAACTTTATTATTCCTACAAAAATATGAAGGTTATACATGCTCAACTTGGTACATAGGATCCCAAATCATGCACCACGTTTAGGTGATACAAACCACACCAGGATAATCTAGAGATTGTAACAAGAAGTCCAGCTTGTCAATTTTGTTCCTTATGCTACGGCTGTTCAGATGAAAAATCATCGAGTTGAATGAATTCCGATTTCATAAAGAATTCTAGCTTTCATGGAAAAAACACAAACCCTTTAACCACTACATTTTCGGGCCACATTTCACTTCCCAGCATCAACTGCCTACACGGTTTCGATACGCCGAATTAGAATGAACTGTTCTTACCCTTGGTATTGAGCTTGAAGCACTTAATATCCTGGCCAGGAAATTAATCATCAAGAAATGAATGAATGAAGTCATTATCGATCAGCCCCCTGATTTCTCCAAAGTACAACCATTTCAATTCGGTGTCTCTTGATTTTGTTTTCTATTGGAGCCAGTGATCAAAACATTAGAGTTGTTCAGTATTCTTTTGGTAGATGATTGGAGAATTCGATCATCAGACTTGATTTTTTTTGAAGGATACTTCTCTTTGCTGGTCGAAAGATTAGGTTTGGACCCAATTTGTTTTGGTACAGCATTTATACCAGGTTTACGCACATTTTTATTCGTTTCGGTATTTACAGGTCATTTGTAGAGCCATTGGAGGTAATCATTTGACTTTTTAGTAGAAAAATTATTTCATATTCAAAAATGTCACTTAACGATTAAGCTGATGTAGTTTCTGGGAGCTGAGCTCACATTGACGTTTTGGAGTTTCTTTCTAGTCACGCAGTAGTTCTTTTTGTCCTTCCCAACGTTTTGCTGAAACAGCCAATAACGACTTCTTCGCCAGCTTAAAGAAAAACGGATAAAACGGCGTCTAAGTCACATTAGGAATCATTCATGTAGCAGTAATCAGGTGCCTTTTGATGGGACTGAAAGCTTGCTGACACTCCGTTAACCAAGAAAGGGTGTTTTCTTCTCCGTCATGGTGTGCAGAGGTTCATTCGCTATCTATCCGAAGTTGGGACATTTTTCTGCTGCCCTGATCTTCTCCGGATCGATCGCAATGCCCTTCAAGGACACATCGTACCCTAGGAAGTTGACTTCAGGTTGGGAGAGGATACATTCCTTGGAGTTCAGCTATAAGTTGGCATGCCTCAGCCTGCTGAAGACGTCTTTGAAATTTGACAGGTGGTCGTCAAAAGTTTTCCTCATCACAATGATGTCGTTGAGGTAGACCAGACCTGTCTTCAATGTGAGCTTTTTTTTGTACCAGTTCCATGATCTGTTCAAAGGTAGCACGAGCATTGCAGAGTCCATATTTGCATAACTCGAAACTGATAGAGTCCATTGCCGGTCGAAAACGCCGTTTTCTCCTTATTGTCGGGGTTGACAGCCATCTGCCAATACCTGCTCTTCAGGTCCAGCGCTGGGAGCCATGTACAGTTGGCAAATACGTTCAGGTGTCGTCTATTCTGGGTAAAGGGTGGCTGTCTTTTTTTTTGACATCGTTGACTTTTCAGTAGTGTATACAGAATCTGTTGATGCACCGTTCCGACTATTGAATTCCTCTATTGCCCCTCCCTTGTAACGCTTCCTTCGTGATGGCCGTGGATACCTTCTGTTTGCCCTTGTAGATGCAGCCTGTGATATTCCCTTTCACTATTAATTCGCTTTCTTTCTCCAGAACGTTTCCTTCCTTCTTTCGTTCATCCTTCGAGAGGTGGCTCCAGGATTCCGCGCAAGTGGCTACGAGTTCTGCCGTAACGTAACGTAACGTTTGAAGATGGCGTCGAATAGTAAAGTCGTGAAAGATCCCGACCCGGGAAACGGTGAAAAATCAGGTGAAAGAGATGATCTAAAACTCTCTGAAAGTGAAAATGATGAGCCCAGAGGAACCTATAAGTGCTGTTCAAAAAAATGTCCAGTAGTCGTGTGCATAAACTGTTATTCAGTGTATCATAAAAGTTGCAGTGATAGAGCCTTGAAAAATGAGACAACAGACCTCATTAAAATTGATGAATCTAAGGTAATTTGCTGTGATACAAAAAATGGAAACAATCTACTGTTACAAAAGTTACAAAATGAAATTTACTTCATGAAAAAACTAATGGCCGAGATGGAGGACAAAAATAATATCTTGAAAGAAAACAACAGTATGCTCATCCAAATTCTTAGAACAAATGAGGCAAAAAACACGCAAAAGAATGATGACAAAAAAGGAACCCACTCGTACAGCAACGTTGTAAACAAAGGACTCGTCTTGAACAACCCTGGACCTGCGCCTGCCGTTCGAGACGGAACCACAGAACAGCAAGATCTGGTAATTTCAGCGAACACAGGCACAAAGAAACGCACTTTATCTCCAACCCGTCAATCACTGCACGCCCTACGTCAACGTCAAAGTCAAAATCCTAACCAAAACATTCAAAACAATCAAACGGAAAATCAAGATGCATCGAAGAATCGAAGAGCCAGTAGCAGTAATCACCAGGATGAAAATAGACAAACAGAGGAAATCGAGGATTCCAAGTACCAAAAACATTATAAAAGAATGGTGAAAAAAAGACTAGGAACGGGGACAATTGGTGAAGGTGAGGCAGAAAATGGTTTTGCTGGGGCAGATCGAAAGGCCTGGCTGTACATATGTAGGGTGAAAAAACATATTTCTGAAAAGATGATAATCGATTACATCAAGAATAAAGATACATTCAAAAATGAACAAATTGGAGTGCAAGAAATACCATCAGATCCAGGAAGACTTAAAAGGTATGTAGTTACAGCTCCACTGAACCGCAAAGATGAAATGTATAATCCTGACTTCTGGCCAAACGGAGTAGGGATAAAAAGATTTGATTTTAGAATACACGGAGAGTTTGTCAAATCAAAAAATTTTTTCCAACCCAGCAAAAAGTGGAAACAAATAAACAAGAAAATTATTGCAAACACTACCAAAATACTCCACTTAAATGTACAAAGTCTTAAAAATAAGATTCTCCCTATACAAGTACTCTTGAACGAAGAAACCCCGAAAATAGTTTGCGTTACAGAACACTGGTGTGGAAGTGAAGAAATAGAAAACATAAGCCTAGGTACGCTCAAACTAGTATGCTACTCCAATCGTAATGAATCACGTGGTGGAGGGACTGCAATTTATGCTCTCAATAATATAGAAATCAGGCCTATAACTTTGTAACAAATCACTCCAAATTCGTTATAGTTTGTGGTGACCAATGTCAATTTTGAAAAATCTGGAAATGATACGCAAATGGTTCTACAACTATTCAGCCAATATCACCTAACTCCAAGGGTAAACTCACCTACCAGGGTAAATCAGCATTCCTCAACCATGATTGATAACATTTTTAGTAATATATCCTTTGAACTATCAGAATGTACTGTTCATAAGAGTGTGATATCCGATCACTTCAGTCAAATTTTCGAAATTAAATACAATACAGAATCCACAAATTATCAATGTTACTCTAAAAAACGATTTTTCACACAGTAGAATATACTGAGATTCCTTACAGCACTGGCAAATGAATCCCGGGAGAGCATCTATCAGGAAAACGATTTGAACAGTAAATATGACACATTCTACAACATACTGTATTATCACTTCGATTTATCTTTTCCACTATCTAGCTCAAAAAAAAAGGTAAGGCTCATTGGATAAACTCAGAAATCAAACAATACTCTACTTATGTCAGAGATCTCTATGAACTATACATCGAAACAAAATGTGAACAGATTTACATGAAGTATAGGCAAGAAAAACGAGCATATAAAAGGTACTTGTCAGAATATAAAAAATCCATAAATGGTAGTAAAATATCTAGTTCAAAAAACAAATCCAAGACCGTTTGGAAAATTTTCAAAAATTTCAATAATGGAAAAATGTCTGATAACAGTCAAATAATAATCAAAACAGAAAACGGAAATATCGTATCTGATCCAAAGGAAATTTCTACGCTTTTTAACAACCATTTTACTTACAAAACAAGTTCCAATAAATCAATAGGTACAAGAGTAGTCCAAAACTCCAATACTATCTTCTTGGAGCCAGTAAATAATTCAGAAATCTATAACATTTTGAATGAACTACAATCAAAGCTTGCATGTGGGATGGACTCAATTCCTCCATTTATACTTAAAAAAGCAGCAAATCACATATGCGACCCACTGGTATATATTATAAATGAGAGTTTGATATCGGGTATCTTCCCAGAAAACTTGAAGGTAGCAAGGGTGATTCCTGTACACAAAAAAGGATCAAAAAATGATATAAATAATTTTAGACCTGTATCTATCTTACCATCACCGTCGAAGATTTTCGAAAGAGTCATCCACAAGCGACTTGTAAATTTTTGTTACTAAAAATAATATTCTTACACCACAACAATATGGTTTCAGACAGGGAATGTCGACAGAACTTGCGATTTTCGAAGCGATAACAGAAATCACAAAGAATATCGATGCAAATAGGAACACAGGTGGCTTGTACTTTGACCTTTCGAAGGCCTTCGACATGGTAAATCATAATATATTGCTGAGTAAGTTGGAAGAATATGGAATAAGAGGAAAGGGTAATGATCTCATCAGGTCATATCTGTCGGGACGCACGCAAATCGTAAGCATTTCACAACAAGATAAACTGGTTTATTCAGAGTTGAATGAAATTTCCCAAGGAGTATCGCAGGGGTCTATTCTGGGAACAATTTTGTTCCTGCTCTATGTCAATGATCTACCGGGATCGCTGAGGCCGGGATTAGTCTATCAATTTGCGGATGACACATCTGTGATGGTGGACGGTTCAGGAGTGGGGGCTCTTTAGGAGGGATTATCAGACATTGCAAAGAAGATTTATTTTTAGAACAATTTTTAGAACAGATGTCCATATGGTGTTCGGAAAATGAACTCACGTTGAATACGGGAAAAACTGGACTAATGTCATTTAGTAGATCTCAGAGTCATCAAGAATCACTTTATGTAAAACTAAACCATAAATCTGTTCCTATTATAGATGAAATTAAATTTTTGGGAGTTACAGTGGATAGTTCTCTTAGTTGGGGAAAACATGTCAAATTATTCCAATCTAAACTCTGTTCTATATGCGGAGTTATTCGAGCTCTTCGAAATCAAGAATCCCTAGATAGTCTAAAAGTATATTACTATGCCCATGTCCAGTCGATTATTCAATATGGTATCATTTTCTGAGGATCAGCTGCTAACTCAGATAATATATTCAGAGCACAGAAAATAATAATTCGTTCTATGCTGAAACTTCGTTACAGAGACTCATGCAAACAACATTTCAAGAGCCTGGAAATACTAACAATTCCATCACTATATTTCTTACACCTAGTCACTTTTGCAAAAAAACACTATAATATCTTTGAGAAAAACTGTGACACATATGCTGTTCAAATGAATATAAATACAAGAAACCGAAGTGAACTCAGGATACCACCTCACAACACATCGTTTTTTGAAAAGGGCTCTCAATATAAAGCAATAATAGCCTACCAGTCTCTTCCCAGAGAAATCAGAAAAATGGCAGAAACGAAAAAGTTGAAACTTTCAGTCATATCATATCTGAAACAAGAAGTTTATTATAATTTTAATGATTGGTAAAATTTATGTTTTTTTTTAACATTGTTATAATGTATGTGTATGTATGAAAAGTGTTTGAGTACTGAAATTGCTGTGCATATTATTTGTGTCTGTCTGTACCTGTATTTTAATTATCTGACGTTGCTATGTCCTGTATGTTGATTTTATGGCAATAAATATTATTATTATTATTATTTTTAATATTATTATAACTTGTTGACTGGTCGAAACTGAGTCCTGTTCTTCAATTTTACTAATTTTCGCAACAAGTTCGCACACTCTGATTACGGGACCCTTCTTGAGTGTGATCCTATTTTATTTTGGATTACCCACTCTGAATAGAATAGAACTTCATTACCACAGTTCACAAGGCATTCGTCTACGCAGACATCTTGGAAGTTCTCGAGCGGTTCCACCAAGCCACCAGCTCCAACAACTCTGACAGTGACGTTTTTTCCGCAGTTGGGTGGAAGTCTTAAATCTTCTGCTACCACAAGTTTAACGGTTCCAAGTTGCTGGTCGGGTACAGATACAAAAGTATCTCCTCGGTTCCGACAATCGAAGTTCTGTTTCTCAGATCGACTGAAGGAAGTTATGATGTCAAGTCCAAGAATTCTTCGACGATATCAGTCACCAAGACACCAGCCTCTGTCTCCAAGTTTCCAAGTCAAATCCTTACTTGACTCTCTCCGATTACGTTTTTTTAAATCTCTAGTGGCTGTCCTTATGTTTTTATTGTAGGAAGTGTTGCTATCCATCAATGATCTTGTGGCTTTCTTAACTGAAGTGAAAGAGCATGGATGGTCGTTTAAAATAACCAGCGTCGTTGTTCTTCAGCTTCTTTTTCTTCCCGGCATCGTTTCTCTTCAACCTCTTCTGGTTTCCGATGTTGTTGTTCTAGCCGCAACTCCATGGCCTCCAACCTCCAACGCTTGTTTTTCCTCCGGGCGTCACGTTGTTATTCTTCAACTCCCTTTTTCCTCAATGAGGTTGTTCTTCGACCTCTTTTTATAGCCCTCAACATTTTCGCCAGTTCCATTATCTCGTTTTTATTAGTCCCCCTCGTATTTACCATGAATTTTTTGGGTCTCCTCATTCATCGTTATCACTCCTCAGTTATTTTTCCTTCCTTTCTTAGACCTGTTGTTAAGTTTTTCTCTGGGTTCAAAAATGAGTGACAATTATTACGGAAAAATCAAACAAATTTATTTAAACAGTCTCAAGGAATCATCAAAACAACTATTGATTTGCTCGATCGCGATGTCAGTATTCAACTAACTACTGCTTTTTTTCATATGCAGATTCAGACGAAAGGAAAGCCCTGTAATGTTCAAAGAACACCACGTGAATCAAGGGACAGGAGATACGAATTAACATTTACTTTGAATTTCTGAAGTTTGTAAGCCTCAGAAAAAACCTCTTTCGGCAAGGAGTTCCAAAGCTCAGCTGTTCTTTTGACAAAGGATCCCTGTGCAAGAGAGGTTCGACAGGTTTCCAAATTCACAACAAAGTGGTGGAAATTCTGTACTCGTCGAGTCATTCGTGTAGATATTGCCAAGGGGGGAACGATTGATAAGAATTCGGAAGAGCATCAACCGTGAAAGTATCTATAGAAGAGAGACAAGTCTCCGACCCTTTTACGACGTTCCAATGAAGTGAGCGAGTCTGTGAGCGAAGAATAACCAACAAGACGAATTGCCTTTCTCTGAATAGAATCGGGAAGCCTCAATGAATGAATGTTTTGGTGCCGAACTCCACACATGAGAACTGTATTCCTTGACAGATCGAATCTGAGCCTTGTATATCATTAGAAGCTGACGAATTTCTGTAGCCGAAGAATATATAGGAACATCATATGTTAATGTTCTCTTTGTCGGGCAAATAAGTTAATTCATTACATTCGGATCCTTATTTTTGTTGCGATAATATATTCATCTGCAAGATGTACAATAGTACAATAAAAAATGTAATGTGTTTGTAGGTTTTTTTGTTGCAAGAAGTAGTGGCTAGTGGCACGAAAGAGGCTTGAGTACCACTTAGATTTAGGAAAACGCGCCTCAAAGTAATAGAGAGTATTGGAATTAAAGACAGCGTCCATGAGAGGGAAGATGTGGAGAATAAGCACATGCAACTGATGTTACTTCCTCAACTACCAAAGGAACTGCTATCATATTGAAGGAAAATTTAAAATAGCTCGAACGAGAAACACGATAAGATAATAGAATGTAGATGACGAGTATAATTATATCCTGTCTGACCCAATAATTTTGAAGAGACTTCTAAGCGGTTGAATATGTCCGTAGTTCTTCGGAAAATGGATGGAAGATGATATCATGAACACCATCTGCTTTCAAAAGTATAATTTCGAAAGTAATTTTTGTTGGTTGGCCATAGCCATTGCGTCTTAGTGAAGTGACTAACAATTGGGATTTGATCATCACTATTTATAAGATGGTATCGAAACGATTTGATAAGACTGATATGTACAAGATAATCAGAAATGGTAAAATCAGAATGGGGAGAAGTACTATCTTCACCAAGAGACCATCTGAAAATTAGTCAAACGAAAGTACTTTTTTAAAAAATGTCTTTTCTCAATGTGATACATTCAACTTCTGAGATTGCAGAAGTATTTTTATATTCTTCACCAAGATACATGGTATTGGTTGAAAGCGTGGCGTTGAAAGTTCCAAAGTGAACACTTCTTCAATTAGAACAGTTGTCTCCGAAAATATACCATATAATATCAGTAGCTATGTTGAATATAATGTCAGAAGGCAGACATATTCAAAAGTATCTATTTTCAATGAAACACTATGGTGTCACAACTGTATGCTACCTTTTCACTAAATTCTTGTGTCAACCTCGTGATAATGATATATATTTGAGTACTATTGAATCGAAGTCTGTCTACTGGAGAGTTCAAGACATGATTATTTCTGACCACGAGCTTTTCTGAGCTAGAATAAATCATTATCCTGGAGATTTTTCACAAACTCCTCTTTTTCTTTGCCTGACTGTCTAGTATTTCCCTATGAAAAAACCATAGAAAAAGGTACTGTAGCCTTCAATCTGTGCAGAAGAATGTGCGGAAAAAATTGGGGACTACAACCAATAATGACTACATGGCTCTATGCCAGAGTTATCAGACCCATGATAACGTATGGATCGGTGGCATGGTGGCCAAAGACCAAGCAGGTAGGAGTGGTTCGACGGCTCGGAGGACTGCAAAGACAAGCATGTCTGAGTGCCACCAGGGCCATGAGAACCACCCCAACAGCCGCTTTAGGGGTCTTGCTCAACCTGCCCCCACTACACATATACATCCAAGTCGAAGCCAGGTCTGTCGTGAGCAGGTTGCTTAGAGGACAAGCTCCCATAAGCAACATGCACGGGAGAGACTACAACAAGCTATATGAGGAGTTGGAAAACGACCCGGTTACAAGAATGCCATCAGATGGCATACTTACCAGATATAGCTTTGACAAAACTTTCAAGACAAGTATAACGGACAGGGACGCGTGGAAGCGGGGGCCTCCCATCAATGCGGAAATCGCTGTCTACACCGATGGCTCCAAAACGAATGAAGGTGCAGGAGCCGGCATTTACGGAACCAAGCCGAAGATGAAAATCTCATTGAGCTTGGGCAAATATGCGACGATATTTCAAGCGGAAATCTTTGCAATACACCATTGTGCACAAGAGCTAATAAGGTATGATTTTTCAGGAAAAAACATTGTCATATACTCAGATAGCCAAGCTGCAATAAAAGCAGTCAACTCAATGCAAGTTACCTCAAAACTTGTTTGGGACTGCATAGACGCCCTAAAAGAGCTGGGCAGTCAGAACAGACTGACCTTAGCCTGGGTACCAGCACATACAGGTTATAGAGGCAATGAAGAGGCCGATACACTAGCCCGAGAAGGAGCAAGTGAGGCCCTGAATGGCCCAGAACCATTTTGCGGTATAGCAAAAGCTGTACTAAAAACAAACACTAAATCATGGATTCAGCAGAAGTCTCAAGATTGGTGGAACAATGCACCAGGAATGAGACAGGCCAAAGAGTTTATCAAACAACCGCTGCCAACATTCACAGACTATCTACTAGGCCAGAAGAGGAACACTACTAGAATAGTAGTAGGACTTCTCACAGGGCACTGTAGGCTCAATAAACATATGAGTACAATAGGCCTGGCAGAAGAAATGCTATGCAGGTTCTGTCAGGAAGAAGAGGAAACATCAGTACACATACTATGCCACTGCGAGGGCTTGTCAAGACAAAGGTTTCTAACACTGGGAGAAGAAAAACCAAGAGCTCCCAAATTCATGGGAGTTCTAAGAACTAGCCTGTGGAGTCTCGTAAAGAAGACAGGGTTAGACAAAGAACTCTAAACGATCTCGAGGACAAACACAATAAATCTGTAAAGGTCGCGGTGTAAAGGCTCGTAGCACGAAAGTCCCTAACATATAATCTAATAATACAAATTGAGCAAGAAATGGGAATCAGTACCCGTTGCGTCATGCAGGCAGGAAAGTAGCTGTTTTTGACACACTCTTCCTTTCTTTTTGTGAATGAATAAAACATTTTTCAATGATATACACGTAACTATCTAATTTTTTACTTCACTTTTGTCATAGACGTTTTGTTTTTCCTTTCTTCATTTGGAGAGAAAAATCAGTAAAATAGTTTCCACGTACTCAAAAAAATCTCCACAAAAATACTCAAGTTTCTGAATATCAATATGGTATTTGGTTGCTTTTTTATTTGACTGGGGATTCCACTCTGAGATACTGGGGACTATGAACGATACAATGGCCTAAAAACCCTCAAAGCTCCATCTCAAAACTACTCTACTGTTGTTTCATACACATGATGAGATACACATCATAACATTTCAATCAAAATGTATCCGCAAGTGAGGAACCAATTGAATACTTTCATGATATACGGGCTGTTTTTTCGAAACGTTAAAGTCTAAGAGACCTCCATCTACTTCCATACGAAATTAAAGAAATCTTCATTCAATGACGATAATGCCAGTTTGGTGAAAAATCAGTCGAGTACAAGTATTTCAGTATTGGGTTTTAGAAAATGAACATTTCAGGTTATAAATTGGACAGAAGACGTTTCACTATCAACGATCATAGCATATCACCCTAGAGAAAATATCTTTTGATCTACTTCTTTGACGTCTTGAAACGATTGATGATAAAAAGTTTTCAAGCTCAAGGCAAACATCGAATGGCCTATTCAATAATCCGAAGAGGATATCAAAAGTCGATAGGACTCTTATTTCAGTTCATTCTTCTGTAATGCTCCCAAGGGAATAACAATATTTCTGATATGTCGGAGTCAATCGGTTGAGTCACCAAACTAGAATTCGTTAGGATTAACCGTTCGAGAAACTCATATAATGGTTATAGCTCCATCATAATAAGCAATAGTTGGGAATAAGAGTTTCGGAACGTTCAAATAAATATGGTGGATGGATTCAGGCACGCTACTCTCGAAACCATAATTCCTCCTATATAACTTCTTTGAGGTAGCATGAGCCTCGCGACATAAGTTTTCTTACGGGATTGCTACGTTTACGATCTCTTTCTATTAAAGTTGGTGGAATTGCTTTCCATTGATTTCGACTATACGATTCTGTGGGGAACGATGTCGCCTGTAGCAAAGCACTGGCGTATGCAACATCTGCCAATTAAATTTTCAGGGAAATTGAAAAGATTTGTGATTGAGGCTTTCCTACATCTGCGCTCCGATGTTTCAAATCATAACCGTTCACATTTTCGAACAATGACACAGGGTACCTCATTATTTTTGATATATATTTGTGAAGGGGTGGGGGATTGAGTTTCCAAAATTCTGTAAAGTTGGTGTAGTGTCGCCAAGGGTGCATTTTCTCCGAACTAAACTGACGGAGATGTAAGATATTGCGAAAGAAGAAACTAGTGGAAATGTAACTTCTCAGTAGAAGGCCCCGCAGTATTCACCTTATTTGTTGAAAATTTTCAATAAATTGAATATGAAAAAACGTTCTTCATTTCTGTCGACCACGAAAAACTTATTCCCGAAGTTTGTGTTAGCAAAAGATTCTATATTCATTTTATCATTAACCTATGTCATATTGAAGGTTGAAATAACGATGATTTTATCATGAGTTTTTAGTTCAACAGGAGATATGCCAGAGATCATAAGGACGGATGCTCGAGTGTAATTTTGATGGAAAAGATATGCCTCATTCCTAAAAACTCTTTTTCTCTTCTGTTAACTTTTTAAGTGCAAATATTTTGGCTCACTATATTTTTTCTGCTTTCCGTATATTCGTGGCATGTCACCTACTTAAGAATAGGGGCGGCTCCACCTCTTGCTAAGTGAGAATGTTGCACTTATTTACAAAGAACCAGATCAGAACGCTCTTTGAATATTTTCCGAATACTTCCAAATCAGGCTATTCAATCTGATGATGAAAAAAGATTCAGAAACTTTTAACATGATATGGAAGAATGCCCGTATTCCGAAAGAAATATAATTATTTGAATACCACCAGTTACTCATTATATCGCATGATTTTACTTTTGACTAATAATAGTTAACCACGCCCACCAATAAATATCCTCTAGCTCTGAATCTGAGGGTATGATCGGAAAGTAACCAAAACCTTGGTTATGTGATCCGAAACTAACTTTTATTAAGTTCTTCTGTTATATATATCTGAGGTTCGGACCATGATTCCCTGAAAACTGGTTGACCATAACGTCAAACAAGTCACCGCTAAATATTGGATGGTTACTGGCTAATGTCATTTTTCATGCCGAGGTATTCCGAATGTACTCAATTATCTATAGTTTTCCAGATAGCGCTTTCGAAGGCTTCCGGTGAGTACCGATTAGCACTTAGCACAACAACCAAAGTACAGCTCATTCAATCCATCTTGGTACAGAACTAATGATATAGGTATATGCCCAGCAATCTCTGTGAAGTAGAGTAAGATAGGAAAAACACTTATTATATGTATTCACTGTGTTGAAATTTATTCCTGGTAGGTGTTTTTTCTTTCGTCATATCCTGCACTACCAGTGTGCAACTTGAAAAGTAGCTGATTTTGTGCCAGGATGAATTGGATGAGCTGTAATGATTTTCCAAACACATGTAAGAGGCGCGTGTTCACCCCATTTAGTCAGTGTCAATTCCGAGTTCACTCTCAAATATTGGGACATTCTTGAAATTCAGATGATTCCAGGTCTTTTTTATGGGATCATAGTCATTGATGGAATCAACCATCGACTATGAATTTCATGAAGGAATATTCGTGACCCAACAACTATTTCAAGGGTACTAATAGTTGAAACGAGTAATCCTGAATAACAAGTCGAATGCTATTGAGATTCATCTGAGTTTGATGAAAGTTACATAGAGATTTGTTGGTTATTGGATTGATTAAAGTCAGTCACATAACATACTAATTGGTCCGCCAGATCAAAAATATACGAGGTAAGGTTCCTAGGAACTCTTGATTGTTACATGTCAGAACCATCCGAAAATTAGAGTATATGTTATACATAGAGGTTTCATTGTAACCAGCTACAAGTAGTCACTTGAAAAAAGTTATTGGTTCCGAAATAGAGTTTCAGTTTCTTCAGATTCATTATAGATTCATGGCTGCTCTCAGTTGTGATTTTACGAAGCACAATCCACGGTCTACGTTAGTTAATCACATGAAAAATCAAGTAACTATGTATACTCAATTGTTGAGTTCTCTCACGAAGCGCATTCATAAGTTGTACTTTAATGAGTTCATCCTATAATAAAAACAGTCGCACTTTCACTAAAAGAGAACTTCAATTGAGGGGTAAGTTTTTCTTGAGAAAATGAGTTTCGAAAACATGAAAGTAACCTAACATAGCAAAACCGGGCAAGCTATGAATTGCTATCAGAAGTAGTGGTCATTTCATAGGGCAGTTGAATCACAAAAGAATAATTAAAATGGGTGGGATGTTTTCACTGTGAAAATCATGGGCATACCTGCATACTATTTTTCCAAAGCAGCTCTCAGGTGAAAAATGCTTACAAGTGTTCCTTGAGAGAGTTGTGGCTGAGGGCTGAATAGAGCAAATGCTTCCCCACACGATACTATGAACATCTACCTAGGTTTAGATAAAGAAACCATATTACATTCTATTATGACATGATATGAAAAAGAGTGCATATATTTTAAATTCGTTATTCTTGCCTACAAATCATAGAGAATGCATAATTCGTTATTCATATAGATCCGAGGGCATTTTGAATATTTTCAGGTAGGATTGAATTCATAAAGAAATAGAACGATTGAAGTGTTCATCCTTCAATTTTCGTGATTTTGATATCTGATACCATTTCATCGGAAAAATTTAAATTTCCGGAGATTATACATTGATTCATTTCCTCATTGGACAATGTTTAATCAATCTTTTAATGTCAGGACTCCATTATTAAATTTCATCCTGTGTACAGAGAGAGGTTGGATATAATCGAAAGCCGTAGGGCTGCCGAGCAGCCTCAAGCCTTCATCACATAATAATTAAACTACTATAGAGAAGTGAATCCAATGACGAATTCGGTAATGCACCAATGAGAGCATACTGAAATATTCTATTGCTTTTGCTCCAGTGAGTGAGATGAAGACAGCTAATTGATTTGAATCTTGACTTGAATCTTCTTAGTGTAGTTTCCTATTGTTGGTATGTATTTCAGATTTCTCAGTGTCGATGAAAGTGCCAAAGTTCGATCAAGGTCAAATATTTTTGGAACAATTGTGTTAAGTTCCCGTTTCGCTTCTGTAGTTCTTTAATTATTCCGCGCCTTCATCATAAGGTGAAACGCTTGCATGGAAAGGCAGAACAGGAAGCAAACGAAAGTGAACTCACTGCAAAAGAAAGGACAATGAAGAGAGTGCGAGAGGCCACACTTCAAGTTTCTGCCAAGAAGGCACTGATATATTTTTATGAAGCAACCAGCATTTTCAGCCTTAAAAATCGAAGTGTTCATGAATAAATACAAACAAATCAAACAAATAATTATTCAACAGGCACGTAACCCCCTCTTGAATACCCTGCTTTCATCTCTACTCCAATACAGGGAGAAGCAGCCAGTGGAATGAAAGGACGAGTGAAGTTGACAAACTGCCTCATTGGCTGATATTTCTGAGAGGTTTACCCGTCTCGAAGGATTGGTAAATATGAGCACTAGTCGATCTCATCGAGAGTATGTCTGGTACGAGGGACCACATGGAGAAATTTAGAGGCCCATTGAGAGCAGCTAGCAAACATACCTTCCAAAGGTTCAGACGGTTATGAAAATTTACCTACGAAAGTACTTACACAGTTGAAACCCAGCATTCATTACTTCCCAACTGATCAAAATGATCAGTATATCACAAGACAAATTAGGGATTTTGGAAATTTCTTCGTGATGCTTTGAGAAAAATGATTTTGCAACATAACAGTCGTTATATCTCAGGAACCGATTGATTCAGAAGAAAACACGCGCCAATACTACAAGATGCACTTGTTATATTACGATAGTAAGGGTGAATCAAATTCTCACATGATGCATGGACAAAAACGGATATATGATTACAATTAATATATCTCAGGAACTGAAATGAACATCACCAGAAATGAAATGATAAAAAATAATCATATGGAAGTTCCGTACTAGTACCATTTTTTATAGAGGTATAGTTAATCAACCATATGTAAATATCATTTGAAGGGATGGAGACTAGTTCCAAGTCATGTCTTTTCATTTTTTTTTCAATGGAAGTCGTAGCTTGTATGTCATATTTTCTTGATAACTTATAATTGATGTCAAAAGATGGCACTCAACTCTGAAAAAGAAGGGCGATTTTATGTGTCGCATACCATTCATGTTCTGAAGCTTCTTTCAATTACCAAACTTTCATTTTCTTTGTAATCTTTTATCATCAACTTGATTGAACTCTGCAACTATTTTTCCCTTCAGCGTACGGAAACTTTGTCGTGCATTGTCAAGTAAACAAATATTTCGACATTATACTGTAAATGGCGTAGCAAAAATGCTTCAGATCATTTCCACACAGGCACTGACGGACTATATCTCTATAAACAATGCTAGTATGAACTCTCAATGTGACAGACATTTCCTGATTCGCAATCAAGTGTGAAACTCAGTCGCAGCATTCTGGTACTTCATTTATCATTACATAATATCGTGATTACTAATGTTTCCCCCTATTGATATGATGTCAATATCTGCGTTCATTTGAAAACTCAAGGCAGAGTTTCTATCTGTGAGGAATGAAATGCGAACAGATTCGAAGCTTCGAAGTTTCATCTCCGAAATAACCTTTCGATTATAAATTATAAAACGGCACTGACAAATCTCAACAACTGTTTCTGAATCAAACACTAGCTTTTTGCATCTCATGAAAGCGACGAAAAAATTGTGCTACTACGCTGTGGCATCCACTGAGAAACATGTGAGAAAAGAAATGACTTGGAAATAAACTCCCTGTTTTGATCTAACGGTAATTTCCAACCTCTCAAATTATATTTTTATATGATAGGGTAACCTAATTCACTTCAAACAATACCTTTTTATAATGGTGGCACATAAAACTTGAAAATAGTGTTGGTGATTTGAGTTTTTACGAGAAATGGAAGTTTCAACCTAACATAGCCATTGGTACATAAATAATCGACATTGACAGAAAATGCGAATAGTGTTCCCGAAAGTATTGCCATTTTTTGGTATCTTGTACTTCGGAGGTCTGGTGATGATATCACTTGAAAACTCACTAACGTCATCTAGCGGTAGTGTCCATCTCTTCAAATGATATTTCCATATTATGATGAACGAATTGTTAGGTGTATCCGGTCTCCTGAGCCGTGGTCTGCCGAACAGTCGTGAAAGTTGTTCATATACCTGTGCAACTATACTATAATAATAATAATGTTTATTTTACTATTTGTTAGAGTACAAAGTTCAAAAGTCCATCTTAAATATAAACTAAAAGTAAACAAACATGAAACCCATAAAAACTCGAAGTTGTGCATGGGGTTCGCGTAAGCACATGAATAATAGTTTTAACGATGGTGAAAATAGATTTCTAATGAACATTTGATAATAACACATTATTTTTCTTATGAACCTGAAAAGTGAATATAATATAAATTTAAGCAATCAAATAAGATATATAAATCACAGTATGAGTTTAATACTAGTTTTCCTCGTCACTTACGATTGAACTTTCGTCTGAACTTTCCTCATGTAATTCGAGTTCAAGATTTTCAAGGTCACTTATTGAATATAGCTCACCCTCAATTTCAATTTTGTTTCCTTTAATTTTGGCAATTTTATTTTGTTGCCTTGCCTTATTTAGGTGCTTGCGAAGAATTTTCAAATCCTCTTGATCTTTCTTACATAAATCATTCGATATCGATATTCTTTTACTTCTGAGATTTTTTAATTTTTCTTTATCTTTGAAAATATCAAGTTTTCTCAGGAAAGACACAAATTCCACAATGACAGGACTATTTTTTTCTTTTTTGATTTTGTAAATATTGTTTATTTCGGTAATCTTCAGGTCCAGTTCAAGAAGATTATTCAGTGTATCAATAGTCTCTTTAGGAACATTTGTATCTTCCAGTTCGAGACCAAAAATTATAATATTGTTTTTTCTAGCTCTTCTTTGTAATATAAGGTACTGATTTTCGATAACTCTGACTTTATCATTTGTGCTTTTTAGACTTACTTTGATATCGTTTATATTTTGCTTGATTTCCTTTTTAATATCATTTGTATGAGTTTCCAATAGTGTTTGAATGTTTTCCAGAGTAATATCCGTCATTAGTACGTGTTTATATTGAAGAATAGCAGAGGCAGGAGCTACGTTCTCCACGAAATGTGAACGAGTACTGACGGCTCAGGAGTGAACAGATGAGCTATGACGAAAATGAACTGTGTTCGAAACGATATCAGCGGAAGTATTCGAATATCGCCTTTATGGTATCAATTCATGATAAACATTTAAACATACCTTTTATTCAATGAGATGCAAATATTTTTTCCTGAGATTTTTTCGTTCACAGTTTGGTTTCTCACTTAACAAGCCTTTGGAACGTTTTTGGAAATTATAAACACTTTTTGAACTAAGATTTCACATGTTTTTTACGGAGCAACACAAGCACACGACTTCTGTCTCACCAACGATTCTATAATCTATATCTCCAGTATCATTGAAACTAGAAGAAACGTACGTCGTGGTAACGATTTTTATACTTCTGTTCTTATAATTCAGTTTTCAGATCGCATTCAACCTGCCTCGATCTGTTCTTCAACCGATTTCTTTTAGTTAAATTTCCACCAGTCTCAGTGACGTCAATGTCAAGTGTTTTTCTCTTAACAAGAGCTTATTTCGATTGCCCTTCGTGCCAAGAAAGTTCAGATTGACAGTTCCTTCATCGATTCGATTTTGTTTTGCGATTGAGGGGCCTAATTTAGATGGAACAAGACGATAAATATTTGTCGAACGTTTTCCGGAGGATTGAGATGCCAACAAGAGGGAAGAGAAAGCAATAACAATTTTAGCAGTTTTTTCGCACACAGAATCCTACTGTGATAGGTTAGGTGACGAATGAATATTTGAATTTTTATTTTTGTGTGAGTTTCGAGGAATCATAACTCCTAATGAAATTTATTTCAACGACAACAAATAGAGAGAATATTTCTCGGATAAAGTGAATCACTCGTATATTTAATTGAAATTTGAAGACTGATTCTGATGATAATTTTTATTGATAACGTGGTTTGTCGAATTCATATGAAATTTGTACGACTTCGGGAGCGCAAATGAAAAATAATTTCAGTAAAACACCAAATTTTTATTTTTAAGACGACCAGTGATTTACAGAAACAGTAATGACGAATTGTGTTGTTTTCATATATATAACATATTATTTGTACGACAAGAATCTCAAGGAAATCCAAGGTGTCTCGATTTTCATTTTGGTCTGTTCAATAAAAATAAACTTGGTTATCATAGAAATAAGATTCTAAAATTGCGCCTGGTTGTTTTTTGTTTTTTTTGTGGTCGTGTTTCTTTTCAACAGTGAGTCCTGTAAAGGCACATCAATTGTATGTTTCTCACAAATGACTTTTTTTTCACAAATTTTTACTGAATTTTATTCGCGAGATGCAATTCCAATATACAATTCACATTCATCTCTAATGGATCTGTAAACAATTAAAAGCGATGCTGATTCGTTCAATTCATTCACATTTTTGCGAACATTGCTACAGTTTCAGTTATTTGTTCAAATCCATTATAAGAGCAGTTTTTTTAGTCGAACGCACACAATATTTTATAATGATACATGAAAATAATTCTGAACCACTCGCATATAAAATGAAATATTTCAGTCATTTACGTACATATTTCACAGAATATCAAATATGATGTTGGTGTATTTTCATGAAAATTCAAACAAAAACATATTTCATCATTTAAAATTTCATTACGAAAGTTTTGGCGACATATATTGCCATTGTATAAGGCCAAATTGGCTATATGAATAATGGCAGCGATGTCCGATTTCACTTCCGTCAGTCGGCTCAAGTGACATCTGGGGTTAAATCGCAGAACACTGTGATGAGTTACTTCAGATCTGAGGGTCAAAAAAACTCAACAAACTGAGAAAATATGTGCATGATAGTCAGTCATCTTGTTGAATTTGAAAGATATATGAGGGAAAAAATGGTGGCAATAATATATGTATATATATATATATATATATATATATATATATATATATAAACATATATATATATATATATAAAGAGAAAGTGTTATTTGCTGATGAAGGCCAAAGCCAGAAATAGCTAGCTATCTTGTGGTGGGCATTTCGAATGTGATAGACCAGAGAATTTGATAACCTTTTATATATATATATATATATATATATATATATATATGTAATTAATTTTTTGGGGTTGCAGTCAGTTGTGTTGGGCTATATCACAAAGAAAACTCTTTGTTATTCGTCAAGCTTTCGGCAATCTTTATTGCCTTCCTCAGGACGTCTATAATACATAACACTTTAAAATATGATAATATATCAGGAATGGTTACTTACTAACCTGAGATTGAATAATATGAAAGAGACAAAAATTGTACCTGAAAATATGAAGGTGACGTTTAAATGAATTTAGACATATGATATAATTTCACTTCTAGATCACGGCGGAAAAGTCGAAATAGAGGGTGATTTTTTCTTATCCTTCTCATACTTAATCAAAAAGGTGTAAATTTTGCTAAGACCATTTAAATCTGTTTTCTTGTTCATGGAATGGTCATTATTATTTATATGTATCATTTCTAAAAATACACGCTTAGAAAGATTTATTTCACTATCCAAAATTTCAGCTTGTCCGTAATTCATACGGTGATCTCTGTTATTGACATGTTCTGATAAAGCACAAGAATTTACATTTCTTCTACAGTCACTTTTATGAGAGATAATACGACTGTTGAGTGTTCTAGATGTTTGGCCAATGTATGATTCAGGACAATCCATACAAGGAATCTTATAAATGACATTTGATCTATTTTTAATCGAAATTGGAGTCTTTATTCTACTATGTAATTTGGAAATTGTTTATATTTTTCTTTGCTATTTTAATATCGTCTTTTTGAAATTTTTTTATCAATTTCGGGGTTAATTCTTGTATGTAAGGTAAAGATTTGTAAATTTTAATGCTATTTCCACCTTGTTCATTATTTTCAACGGTAGAAGAAATGTAAATTCTTGTGCTTTATCAGAACATGTCAATAACAGAGATCACCGTATGAATTACGGACAAGCTGAAATTTTGGATATGATATTTTGGTATGAGAAGGATAAGAAAAAATCACCCTCTATTTCGACTTTCCCGCCATAATCTAGAAGTGAAATTATATCATATGTCTAAATTCATTTAAACGCCACCTTCATATTTTCATGTACAATTTTTGTCTCTTTCATATTATTCAATCTCACGTTAGTAAGTAACCATTCCTGATATTTTATCATATTTTAAAGTGTTATGTATTATAGACGTCCTGAGGAAGGCAATAAAGATTGCCGAAAGCTTGACGAATAACAAAGAGTTTTCTTTGTGATATAGCCCAACACAACTGACTGCAACCCCAAAAAATTAATTACATATTCATTAATCAGTCACGAATTACTTTCCTATATATATATATATATATATATATATATATATATATATATATATATATATATATATATTGTTATGAAATCAAACCTACTCATTTTAAAAAAGCAAAAATCTTTCTATCTCAGATGAAGTCAAACAAGAGGAATCTTTTGGACACCTCGTATATCATGAGTAGAAATGTTATTCACCAAATGACATGACATCTGTCACGTGATAATTAACCAACTTTAGCAATGGAATACAAGAAATTGATAACAGTTAAATGAATGAAATTAGTCCCAAACAATGCATAAAGTCATAAAGAAACTTCCAAATCAATTTCAATAGATAAAATAGAATTAAATTTTGAATTGAGAACATTCAGCAAATTTAAATATGAGAAGGAGAATTCAACTTTTTCTGATATTGAATGATGCTTACTGAAATTAAGCAAGGAATTAGAAATTTTATGGAAAAATAACACATATTGGGATATACTTAAAGAATCAAGCTTTAAAATGACATTAATTAGAAATTTGTAGATTATAGAATAGATTTAGAATTAATTAGTAAATATTTAGAATAGTTATCGAAGCAACAAGTTGCTAGGGAAACAACTCATTCAGTTGTTTATTTGTAAACAAGGACTTCGAAAATGCTTTTCAAAGCATGAGCATGACAAAATTTTTGTTAAATTAAAATAGAAGGAAATATGTACCTAATTATGTTCAAAACTTATCCAAAGTGTTTGTGATTGTGATATGGTTCATCACCAATGAATCCAAGACATTCGTCCCATCCAAACTTTCCCCAGAAGAAATCTTCACTCCAGATCCCGAACCAAGGCCGTTTCCATCAACATCAACACAGCAACGAAAATCACTCAGCAGGCTAGAAATTGCTTGTTGGAGTCGCCAATCACACCACATCGAGGGAATTCATTATGGTAAACACTTTCCATATATCGTTGCAACGCATATATCTATTTTCTTGTGCACATAAACTATTTCCCTGAGCTCAATGAACTTTTTTTTATTCCCATTTTTCTGAAGAACATTTAACAATTTTTTCGTGAATGTAAATAGGGAAAGTAAACATAAGTTAGAATGACAATTGACATTGACGCGAGTTACCATTTAGAACGTTCGGAAATGCACTAATATGTCATATTGCAGACTTACCGGCGAAGTATAACCAATGAACTTGATACAGAACCACGTTCGTAGATACGGAAAGCGTTCAAATTACCAGACATGTATATTAGAATATGAATTTTAGATTAAGGTTATTTTAATCCAAATATGATAGGTTATTGTTGTCATTAATTCTGTGTTGTCACATTTCATTTCAAAATTTCTATTCATTATTAAAAAGCATGAAATTCAATTCTTGTTTCTTAAAAAAAACTGAAAGGTTCCTAACTTCTCATGAAGTACTTAGAGTCTTGGATTTCCTTCCTGATTTGAATCCACCTGAGGTAAAAAGAAATGCTATGACCAAGGTAGGTAAAGCAGAAACTTTTAGAAGAGTCTAAACTTGAAAAAAAATTTCATTTATAATTTTAAAACCCTGAGATCGATATTCTTATACAAAATTTTTTTGGAAAACCCTGAGAATATTATATTATGATGTGTATTATATAAAATTACAAAATTCATAATTCATTATCACACGAAATAAATATAATAAATGGCTCCCAACGTTTGAGGCGGGTTCAGAAAAGGAAAATATTAAAATAAATAAAATTAAACTTGAAACTGAATGGAGACTAGGAATAGATCAAAGAAAACAGAAAAAAAACAAGAAACAGACATGGAGAACAAGGAAAACAACGCACAATCAACTGGACAGGAAACTGGAGATGCCACGACATCACAAACAAGGACCACTCCAGAATTCAATATGCAGGATTTGATAAGGTTTTTGAATGAAAAAGAAGAAAATAGAAGGGAAGAGATGCGAACAATGGAAGAGAGAAGAAGAGAAAGAGAAGAACAACTTGAAGAAAAGAGAAGTGAAGAAATGAAAAACTTAAAATTAGTAATACAAGAAGAAATAAAAAGCCAAGAAAAAAAGATACATCAAGAAATCATGAATGTACAACGACAAATGAATGCAACAGTAGAAAAGTGTATGAGTGAAATGTCACAGAAGAACAAGGAAACAGAAAAGAAAATAGAGGAAGTAAATGAGAAAATCCAAGATATAAGTACCAGCATAATAAAACACCAAGATGAAAACAAGAAGGATAAAGAAAAACTGGAAAAGGAAATAGAAAAGGAAACAAAAAGGATACACGAGAAAATAAATAATCAAGAACAACTTATCAATGGACAAGTAGGGGAGATAAACGAAAGGATTATACAAACTGAAAATAGAATAAGACAAAGTAGTAATGAGGAAATAATAATAAAAACACTCCTTGCAAATGCCAATGAAAATAAGATTAAATTTACAGGAAATATAAAGAAACAGCATCCTGTACCTTTCATAAAACATTTAAAAAATAAGTTATTTGACAATATTACATTTACTAGTTTTAAAACTATTATTAGGAACCAATTGCAAGAGGAAGCTTTATTATGGTTTAACAGACTTTTAACAGACTTTTCAAATAAATTTCTAGCATATTTTTGGGGACCATCCCAACAGAAATTATTAAAAGATGAATTATTAGGAGGAAAATATAATCCAAACAGGGGAACTTCATTTCATAAATATGCAATGCAAATATATAGTACTTCACAATATTTGGATTGTAATATTTCAGAAGAATATATTGTAAGTTTAATTATCCAACACTTTGATAATAATTTAGAGGAAATAATGATGCTGTACAATTTCAAAGATATGGATAGTCTTTGTCAATTTTTAATAATACAGGAAAGGAGAAGGAATAATTACAGTACAATGATAAATAGAGTAAATAATAATACTAATGTAAATTTTAGAAGGGAAAATGAAAATAGATATGGAAATTATAGTAATCGAAATAATAATAATGTGAGATATAATTCTAATAGTTATGGAAATAGAAATGAAAATAGAAGATATTATAATAATAATGAACAAAATAATAATTATTATGGAAATAGAAATAATGGTGGTATGAGGTATAATCCAAATAATAATAATGAAAGACAAAGAACAGACAATAACAGATATAATACACAGAACAATAGGGAATATACAAATAGAAACAATACATATAGCAATGGAAATTACATAATAGAAATACATACGAACAAAATGACAGATATAATGGAAATACGAATAATAGAGACAGACAGAGACGTAGAAGTGAAGAAAGACCATACCAAACAAATAATAATAATTATAGACAAGAAAGAAGTAGAAGTGCAGATGGAAGGGAAAATAGACAAATAAATCATATACAAAATAGACAACGAAATGAACAATTGAGTACAATACAAAGCCCTGTTATCGTTCCACAAGAACAAAATTTTCAATAAATAGCCTACCAAGATATACAGAACAATATAGTTCTCAATTATATACAGTTACTTATCAACATCCTAGAGAATTTATTGATATAGAAAAAAGTTTTAAATTAGAATTAAATAAAGGTTTGATAAAAAATTCCTGGGATATTTTACAATAAACAACTGGAAATATTAATAGATACTGGTTCAGAAATATCATTAATTAATCATAAAATTATAACAGAACTAAATTTGGAAAAATATTGTTATGGAATGCCAAAAGTAGTTTTGGTAGGTGCAAATAATAAGAAATTATATGAGGTTAACAAAAGAATAAGTGGAAAAATTAAATTTAACGATACTGAATATATGATACAATTTGTTTTGATAGAAAATTTGCTTCATGATGCAATTATAGGAACAGATGAGTTAGATAGACATGGAGTTATCATAGATTACGAACAAGGTCAAATTCAAATACAAGAGGAAACAATCAAATTTATAAGTATGATAGAGCAAAATGAGGAAACAATGGTAAATATAATAAATGATGTAAGATGTGAACAAAAACTAAGAGATATAACTGAGTATGATATAAATTGTGGAAATAATATGAAAAGAGAGGTACAAAATTTACTCAAAGAACATGTAAATCTAATAAATGAGGAAAATAGAGTAACAGAAAATTATATTCACCAAATTGAGGTCACAGGTATTCAAAATTTTAAGTCAAAAACATATCCTATCCCATATAGATATAGAAATGAGGTAAATAAAGAAATAAAGAAAATGTTAGAGCAAAATATCATAGAAAAATGCAATTCTAAATATATAAATCCTATAGTGGTCGTTCCAAAAAGTAATAATGAATTAAGTCTATGCCTAGACGCTAGGAATATTAATAAGTACACAACTTCACAATATGAGGCACCACTAAACATAGAAGCAATATTTGGAAGTATTACAGGCTCTAAAATGTTCACAAAAATAGACTTAAAACATAGTTTTTGGCTGATTCCACTGCATCCAAATAGTCGAGACTATACAGCTTTTTCTATCGACGGAGTCTTGTATAGATTCAAAGTCGTACCCTATGGTTTACAAAGTTCATGTTCAGCACTCGTACGAACAATCCATGCCATTCTGGACAAGTATAATGACTTCATTCTTCATTACATTGATGACATTCTCATATATTCCAAAAATCAAGAAGACCATCTGAAACATATAAAAATATTACTAGAAGAATTAGACTTAGCAGGATTAAAAATAAATTTGGATAAATCAAAATTTTGCCAAGATGAAGTGACATTTTTGGGATATAAAATAGATTCAAAAGGAATAAGTATGGATGAAGAGAGAGTACAAGTTATTAAAGAGTATAAGAGACCAACAAATTTAAAAACATTGTGGGGATTTTTAGGAATAATTAACTATTTTAAGAAACTAATGCCAGATATTTCAGAGAAAACATTGCCATTAATGTCTCTTTTGAAGAAACAAAAAAGATGGAAATGGGGTATAGAACAAGAAAGGTCATTTAATTTAATCAAAGAAGAATTTACTAACAATTTGAAAGTCTATCATCCAAATTATTCATTACCATTTATACTTAGAACTGATGCAACTATAAATAAATTAGCAGGAATACTTTTAAAAATTCAAGAAGGTAATGAAGTACCCATATGTTTTGTATCCAGAGTAACAAAGTCCTATGAACAACATGATAGCATAACAGAATTGGAATTTGCTAGTATAATTTTCTGTGTTTCAAAATCGAGATTTTTTTTATTAGGAGCAAGATTTCAAATAGAAACAGACCATATGTCATTAGTGAATGTTATGAATAATAGGTTATTGAATAATAGAATTCATAGAGGAGCACTGTTACTACAGGAATATGATTTTGAAATAAAATATATCAAGGGAAAAGATAATATCATAGCAGATGCATTAACAAGATCAGATGGAATTATTAAAAAGGATAGAAGCATACAGATAGGTATAAATATATTGAAGGAAAGGAAAGGAATGTATTCATTGTCAAAAATAATAGCTGACCAACAAAATTCAGGGAGTGATGAGGTTAAAAGGTGTAAAAAGGTAGATAATGTATGGATAAAAGTGATTAATAATCAAGAGCTATATGTTATTACAAATGATTTAGCCAAAAATATTTTAAAAGATTTGCATGAAAATAATGGACATCCAGGTATGAGAAAAATATGGTTACTTTTCAGGGAAAATTATTATAGTAGAAAAGATATCAAAATAATCAAACAAATAAATAATTCTTGTGAAATTTGTCAATTGTATAAAAGTAAAAATTATACCAACTCAAATATACCTAAGAATATAATAACTGGTAGAAAACTCGAATGTATTGCGATAGATTTTATTAGTGAGTTGATAGTATCAGAGAGAAACAACAGACATATTTTGGTAATAGTTGATTTGTTTACAAAATATATAAAACTGTATCCATGTACAAGGACTAACGTAAAGACTATACAAAAACATTTACAGAATTACATAAATGACATAGGAAAACCAGACAGATGTATACTTGACAATGCAACATACTTTAATAACGATACATTTAAAAACTACTGTACAAGAAAAGATATTACACTCACCTTCACAAGTATAAGACATCCAGAAGCAAACCCTACTTAACGATACATCCAAGAAGTTGTGAAATTCTTACGAATACTGACTACGAACAATCACAGTGAGTGGGACAATCATTTACCACAAGTCGAGAACTTCCTTAATCAACTGCCAAACACCGTTACAGAAAAGACACTCACTGATGACAGGACGACATCCACTGCGACATTGGCTACAAGAACAAAACGAACAATTACAAGACATACTAAACCAAGTTAAAAATAAAATAGAAAAGAGTGGAAAAAGATATTTGAAACGTGTACAGAAGAAACAAAGATATAAAATAGTATTTGAGAAAGGTCAATTAGTTTTGATTACATCAAATAGAGTGACAAATTTGAAAGAAGGTATATGTGCAAAATTATTGCCAATATTTGAAGGACCTTATGTGATTGAAAGCCTTATGTTATGAATTGAAGTACCTTAATGAAGATAGAATAAGGGGAATATTTAATATCAATGACATTTACTTATATAAAACAAGTGACACTAATTAAAAGTTGAAGAAGTATGAGATATGATTTTCTCCCATTGCAAGGAAAAATCATATCTAATACTTGAGGTATTGTTATGAAATCAAACCTACTCATTTTAAAAAAGCAAAAATCTTTCTATCTCAGATGAAGTCAAACAAGAGGAATCTTTTGGACACCTCGTATATCATGAGTAGAAATGTTATTCACCAAATGACATGACATCTGTCACGTGATAATTAACCAACTTTAGCAATGAAATACAAGAAATTGATAACAGTTAAATGAATGAAATTAGTCCCAAACAATGCATAAAGTCATAAAGAAACTTCCAAATCAATTTCAATAGATAAAATAGAATTAAATTTTGAATTGAGAACATTCAGCAAATTTAAATATGAGAAGGAGAATTCAACTTTTTCTGATATTGAATGATGCTTACTGAAATTAAGCAAGGAATTAGAAATTTTATGGAAAAATAACACATATTGGGATATACTTGAAGAATCAAGCTTTAAAATGATATTAATTAGAAATTTGTAGATTATAGAATAGATTTAGAATTAATTAGTAAATATTTAGAATAGTTATCGAAGCAACAAGTTGCTAGGGAAACAACTCATTCAGTTGTTTATTTGTAAACAAGGACTTCGAAAATGCTTTTCAAAGCATAAGCATGACAAAATTTTTGTTAAATTAAAATAGAAGGAAATATGTACCTAATTATGTTCAAAACTTATCCAAAGTGTTTGTGATATGGTTCATCACCAATGAATCCAAGACATTCGTCCCATCCAAACTTTCCCCAGAAGAAATCTTCACTCCAGATCCCGAACCAAGGCCGTTTCCATCAACATCAACACAGCAACGAAAATCACTCAGCAGGCTAGAAATTGCTTGTTGGAGTCGCCAATCACACCACATCGAGGGAATTCAGCATGGTAAACACTTTCCATATATCGTTGCAACGCATATATCTATTTTCTTGTGCACATAAACTATTTCCCTGAGCTCAATGAACTTTTTTTTATTCCCATTTTTCTGAAGAACATTTAACAATTTTTTCGTGAATGTAAATAGTGAAAGTTAAGATGCCTAAAACCCTGGTGATTCCAGTGATTAGATTTCTTTTAGATTTTTGTGGCGAAAAAAACAATCGACGCTTTTGAAGGTTTCCCCTATTTTTTCGGTAGATGGCGTTATGTTCTCATTTTTCAAATTTGATGACAAGTGTCAAGTTGATTGTCATATTGTCATGTCACTTTGAAATTTTGATGTGTACGATGTTTTTATCGTGTTTATTTGTTGATTTCATTGCTTTCAAATATCGAAACGTTGTTACTGGTATCTCATTGTCCACCCATTATCCTTTAGGTTGCGATCTCTTCTCACTAGCCAATCAAATGAAAGTGGTAAAACCCGACTGCACATTTTCACTTAGTGGGAATTTAGCTTCAGACGAGACTGACAAGAGCGTGTTGGTGACATCTGTTCGTATTGTACGGAATCCTCCAAAAGCTCAATTATAGGCCTGAAATCAAGCAATCCAGATTTCGCCACTTTTATCCCAAACTTTCACAGGTATAAGTAAACACACCAGGGTTTCTAGGCATCTTAGAGAAAGCAAACATAAGTTAGAATGACAATTGATATTGACGCGAGTTACCATTTAGAACGTTCGGAAATGCACTAATATGTCATATTGCAGACTTACCGGCGAAGTATAACCAATGAACTTGATACAGAACCACGTTCGTAGATACGGAAAGCGTTCAAATTACCAGACATGTATATTAGAATATGAATTTTAGATTAAGGTTATTTTAATCCAAATATGATAGGTTATTGTTGTCATTAATTCTGTGTTGTCACATTTCATTTCAAAATTTCTATTCATTATTAAAAAGCATGAAATTCAATTCTTGTTTCTTAAAAAAAACTGAAAGGTTCCTAACTTCTCATGAAGTACTTTGAGTCTTGGATTTCCTTCCTGATTTGAATCCACCTGAGGTAAAAAGAAATGCTATGACCAAGGTAGGTAAAGCAGAAACTTTTAGAAGAGTCTAAACGTGAAAAGAAATTTCATTTATAATTTTAAAACCCTGAGATCGATATTTATATACAAAATTTTTTTGAAAAACCCTGAGAATATTATATTATGATGTGTATTATATAAAATTACAAAATTTATAATTCATTATCACACGAAATAAATATAAAATATATATATATATATATATATATATATATATATATATATATATATATATATATATGTATATATATAGTTTATGTGCTTCGTTGTGTTCGATCATCTCTATTGTAGATCCGGAAAAGTAGGGTGGAAAGTTACTGTAGGTTTTTTTTGGTATATACCCTTCGATCAAAGGAATTATTTTCTCATAGGAGATATTTATACACACGTCTAGGTTCCTGATTACAACTCAGAGGCGTTACAGGGGAGCAGGTGAAAAGGAATTCGATGATGAGGTCTCGATAGTGTAGACGAGGAGTCCCCAATCTTTTTTATATACATTTTGTTTGTTTCCTTATGATTGTGCAGCTTTTTGGCGGAGGAGAGGATTTCAATCAAAAACACCTTTTCACATCAAAAACAAAATCGTTCCTCAATGTTTGTCCTAAGCTTCAATACCACAATTCATCCTCAACTTCAGGTTTGTTCCTGTACTTACATTTCAACTGAGTTAGGCTCGAAAACTCTTTCACATAGGTATCTGGTTGAAAATCCAATGAATAAGAATTTTCACAGCTGTACTTGCATGTTCTTGGTACTCCTCTCTAACACCAGCTTTCATAGCTGGTTTCTTTTATATCCACCAGAAAGATGTTTCATAGTAGTTTTCCTGAAAAGATTAAATGAATATCTTCAAAAAAGCGTTCAGAATACTCAAAGTCTTCATTTACTCAATTTCCATGTTCACTTTCTGTGATATATCGAGTTCATAAATATGATGCAACTCGAAATATTAACATCTAAAATTATTATTACTCTTAGTTTCAGAATTTCGATGCAGAAGTAAAACACTTGTCTTTATTACAAATTCTATGTCTATTTGAAAAAATATATGCAAAAAATGGTTGTTAAAGATTACCATAAAAACAACCCGAAAGCACGGAGACCTGCCCGATGCATATACAAGGTTTATCTGAACCCAATGTCTTCCATCTTCCTCCTTGAAAAAAAAATCAACTGGCATAATATTGGAGGAGAAAAAAAATCTCCCTGGAAGTTTGATCAACCGTTTTTGATTGATATTTTGCTACTGAAACTCGACTCCTCCGAGTTCGCAAATCAGAACCTAGTAACATTCTCGCCGGACTCTCTTGGGTTGTTCGGCAATCGAATAAAAAATTAATGACAAGTTGATGCAAACATTTATATTTTTGACAAAATCATTTTTGATTGCATTTCTCACCATTTTGGCGGCTTTTCCGCCGCTCCGTTTGAGGAAGGGTGAAAAGTAGGACTCGTGGTATGCCTAATGTTATTTTTCGACAGAAAATTTCTGAATTCTATCGAATAGAAAGTAGTGCCATTATCAGTTACTATTTCGTTAGGAAGTCTCAATACTTCAATTGTCAATTTCGAAGTGATCGAAATCATAGGAAAAACTTTGCCATTCACAAAAATGATCAAAAAATGATAAAATCTAGGTGAAGCCTAGACCAAGGTCAGTTAGGAAATGGCCAGTGGCAAGATTTACAATTTTCTTCGATTCCGAGATCCATGCCAGGCCAACAAAAATAAGAACGAGCGAATCTCTTCATTTTGATAACGCCATAACGCCCAATCAGTGCAACAATGACAATAGCAATCTCTAAAAGAGCTCTTATCTGATACATGATTTCGACGGCCGCAAACAGTATATTTGAAACCTTTGCTTCCTACTGCCTCTTGATATTTTTTCTTCCTTCGCTGATATGATTGAGTTCACTTGTTCGAAGACTAGTTGACTTCGAGGTGGAAGGGCGAGCAAACGCGGGAGTTTTCGGTGCTTTGAAGTAAATATCCGGTTTTTCTTCACAGCACCAGAACAAGATAGCTTACTAGCACTTTTTGAACAAGCAATTCCCATCACTACAGATGAAACGTAGTCTCTTCTCCAAAGAGCCTATCTTTCACTTGCCCGTTTTCGTAATTTATTACAGAACGGTTCACTCTGCGTTTTCAATTTATACAGCACCTCCGAACTCACATTTTGACTCTGAACTTTGCAAACGGGTCGCTTTATCTCTTGGACCTCTGCAGTTTTCTTTGCCTCGAAACATTTTTCTCGGCAAGAAAACACTGATGCTGCTGATTGAAAATATTCATCCATTAATTTCAATACTTCCCAAAAACACTTTTTCTTGGGTTCGGAAGGAATGCACATGTCATACACAAACTTCGACCAATCAGACACTGCAGGTGTAAACTCCTGATGTGACCGGTATACTGTATTATTTTCTGTGCCATTGTAAAAGAGAGAATTCACAACTCCAGGAATTGAAATTTTCCCGATGAAATGGTATCTGGGTATCATAAATGGTATTTTTACGTCCTAGGGCCGGCCCTGACCATATCGTAAACGCAAGGCGAAGGATCGCGTCGTAGCGAACGTCATTTTCCAAGAAACCGTACAGCCGCCTGGAGAATTCGAGACACGTCATCGGGGCTTCTCTGGAGGATTCTCGATAAAGACGCAAGTATATAAGCAAACGGGATATCGTGACAGAGTTAGTTAGTGAGAGAATTGGTATTACAGAAAGTTAGTGACTCGTCAGTTTCATTCAGAGCTAAGTGACGGGAGTTATTGAGATCTAAGTGGAGCAGAGCTTTGTGCGGAAGGAGAATTTTTAGTACAGAGAGTTCAGTGGCGAGCATTGGAAAGTTATCAGAGCGATTTAAGTGATTGTGTTGTATTGTATTGTGATAGCGAGTTATAATGAAAGAAGTTTAGTGTTTTAACCGATGAATCCAAGGAATATCGTAACAGTGGTGTCAGAATTGAGATTTTCCAAGGGGTATATCGTAACAGTGCTGTCGGAAGTGGAATTTTTGCTGGTAAATAAAAACAATTTATGGTGAATACGAGAAGTACATCTTACGATACAATGGAGGACATGTCGAAATTAATCCAAAACCAATTTGCGGATTATGAAAGACGACGGCAGGAAGAAAAACAAGAAGAGGAAAAGCGACGACAGGAAGAAAAGAAAAAACGAGAAGCAGGACTCCAGAAAATTCTCGAAGAACAGAGAAAAGAGCGAGAAGCTGAAAAAAGGAGCGAGAAGTTGAAAAGAAAGAACGAGGAGACGGACTCCAGAAAATTCTCGAAGAACAGAGGAGAGAACGAGAACGTGAAAAAGAACTGGAGGAAAAGTGGCGGCAGGAGAAGAAAGAGCGAGAAATTGGAAGGAAAGACCGGGAAGAAGCACTCCAGAATGTTTTCGAAGAACAGAGAAAAGAACGAGAGGACCTCCAGAAAATTCCAGAACAACAAAAGAATGAAATAGAGCTGATAGAAAAACAACGAGAAGCAGACTTCCAGAAAGTTCTAGAAAATCAGGACAAGTTCTTCAAGCATGTTTCTCATGAAACCAAAGTACAAATGAAAGAACTGAAAGGAGAACTGAAGGAAGAGGTCAGTAAGAAAGTGGATATGATGCGAGAGGAGATGAGAAATGGGATGAGAAGTGAGATGAAAAATTATATAAAAAATGAAATGAGAGGTCTAGAAAAACAGATAGCTCTTCTCAAGAACCAAGATCGCCAAGACAGGGTTTCCACATCAGGAATTTCCGTAAAACCGCCGACTTTTGATGGACAGTCGTCTTGGTCCATGTATCGTCGACAATTTGAGGCTGCGGCAGAAACCAATGGATGGGGCGAAGAAAAAAAAGCTACGGCACTCATAGTAGCTTTGAGAGGGCCAGCTTTGGGTATATTACAAACGATACCCATAGAACAGCAGAAGCAATATGAGGAGCTGATTTCTGCACTAGAGTTGAGGTATGGCGATCAACATAGAAAACAGCTGTACCGGGCCCAAATGAAGACTCGCATACAGAAATCAGGTGAGAGTCTGCAAGAATTTGAGGCAGATGTTCGATGCCTAATCCAGCTGGTGTATCCAGAAGCGCCCGGAGATTTCAAAGAGCAACTAGCAGTGCAGATATTTATAGACGGACTGAGAGACCCAGAAATACAAAGAACTTTACGATTGACGAATTTCAAGAGAAGTAGCGATGCTTTGGTTCGCTCTTTGGAAGTGGAGGCGGCCTTCAACACGTCGAGGCGGAAAGTACGTGCAGTTTCAATAGAAGAACCGGAACAACGATTTGGCACAGCGAATAGTTCAGTCGAGAAGGTTCTGGAAGAAATCAAATTGATCATAAGTCGAATGAGCACCCAGAAGAGAACGTGCTATAGATGTGGAAAACTAGGACATCTTGTAAAAGACTGTTGGGTGAAGATGCCGCAAAGGATTTGCTTTAGATGTAGGAGGCCGGGGCATTTCATAAAAGACTGCAAGGAAATAATGCCACAGAGAACATGTTATAGATGTGGAAGATCCGGACATTTCAAGAAAGATTGCTAGGTGAGAATGCCCCCAAGATCCAACTCACCTGCCAGGACGCCGCCAAGTTCGCAATCACCTGCGAGGTCGAGGTAACCGAGGGTAATCTGTGTTAACAGGCTAAAAAGAAGAGAGCCTCACCATTCCAGGGAAATTGAATAAAATGGATGTAATAGAGAATAATGTCCCTGAATGCAGCGTCCAGCCATCGGATTTTGGACAAGCTCGGGTGAAAATAAAACCAGCCATCCTTGTGAGAGCCGCCAGGTGTCGCGTTGGAGGTACAAGTGACATCTCCGCGAGGAAAACAACTGGAAGGGCTGACTTGGTCAAACGAGAAGTTAACAGTGACCAAGTGCACTTGATTCAACAACCATCAAGAAGATTTAAGATGCAGAAAAACTCAAAGTCGTCTCCACCATTTAATATCCGAAAGATGTCAGTACGGTGATTCAGTACATGTTTCGAACCTACATAGGTTCATCATCAGCTGAATTTACATTAAATTATGGATCAATCTGTGAACGGTAGAGTTTTTCTAAGTATCTTTTAATGTGGATTTTTCAAATATTGCATATTGGGCATAAGGGCTCTAAGCCCCCCAATCTTTAATGTTTTTATGGTGTTAGGGATGTCTTAAATTCCCCCTAATATCAATTCAATCCTAATTGTCATTACAATAATTTTTTATGTCCTGAACTTCACCATGTGATTTTGCAATTTTTTTCTTCTCCATAATTTAATGTAAATTCAGCTGATGATGAACCTATGTAGGTTCGAAACATGTACTGAATCACCGTACTGACATCTTTCGGATATTAAATTGTGGAGACGACTTTGAGTTTTTCTGCATCTTAAATCTATTACACTCCACTTTGAGATACAATGGACTTCTACCACAGGTCATCAAGAAGAGTTCCATTTCCTAAGAAACAAGAGATGCTAGAGCGCATTGATAGGAGGAAGGCGCGGCACTATCGGAAGGCAAATACTGGCAGATTTCAAGAAGGAGATCGAGTGTGGCTGTACGACCCCCGTCGTAGGATGAATGATGTGGTGTACAGTGTTCAACGTAATCCTAGAACAAAAAGGAAAGTCGTACACCTAAAGAGACTAAAATTTTACAGTGGGCATAACGAGATGTTATTTGATCGGGACGATCAAAATTGAGAGGGGGATTATGTTACTTCCTAGCGCCGGCCCTGACCATATCGTAAACGCAAGGCGAAGGATCGCGTCGTAGCGAACGTCATTTTCCAAGAACCCGTACAGCCGCCTGGAGAATTCGAGACACGTCATCGGGGCTTCTCTGGAGAATTCTCGATAAAGACGCAAGTATATAAGCAAACGGGATGTCGTGACAGAGTTAGTTAGTGAGAGAATTGGTATTACAGAAAGTTAGTGATTCGGCAGTTTCATTCAGAGCTAAGTGACGGGAGTTATTGAGATCTAAGTGGAGCAGAGCCTTGTGCGGAAAGAGAATTTTCAGTACAGAGAGTTTAGTGCCGAGCATTGGAAAGTTATCAGAGCGATTTAAGTGATAGGGTTGTATTATATTGTGATAGCGAGTTATAATAACTGGAGTTTAGTGTTGTTTGGTGTTTCAATCGACGAATCCAAGGAATATCGTAACAGTGGTGCCAGAATTGAGATTTTCCAAGGAGTATTTCAGGAGTATATCGTAACAGTATCAAAATAATGAAAACTCAAGAATGAACACTTCAATCAAACCATTTTCCAATTTAATTTCACCTGAAAATATTCAAAACGTACTTGATTTTCTTTAGATAACAGGAATTATGCATTCCCTATGCTCTGTGGGCCAAAATCACTCCCAATTTCCAAATTTGAAATTATCCATATTCAGCCGTCAGCCACATTTGTAAGCATTCCAATACAAAATCCAAATTCTTTATGAACTCCTAGTTCGGAGAAATGGCGAGGACCTCTTCAAAAGACTGCTTTGAAAAGGTAGTATGCAGATATGCCCGTGAATTTCACTGTGTAAACATCCCACCCATTTAAATGAATCTTATGTGATTCAAATCTTTGCACCTGCCCTATGAAATGGCCACTTCTTTCAAATGAATACCATTGCTTGACCGGTGATGCTGTTTTAGGTTTTTTCAAAATAATTATTTTTCAAGTAAAACTAACCCTCATTTGAAGTTTTCAGCGTGAATGTGAGATTGTTTGTATTATAGAATGAGTAAATGAAAGTACAACTATGAATGCTCCTCGTAGGAGTACTCAACATTTGAGTGCATACAGTTTCTTGATTTGAATTTATAGCGTGTATGGAAGTCGAAAGGTCGAACAATCGAGAAACCATCAACGGATATAAGCCACGAAGAAATAATTTTCCCATGGAAGAAATCCGTGAAAACATCCAATTCTGGGTTCCAATCGAATGGGTAGGATATCTAAGAAAGCGGTGTTTGATATTATCTATCAATAATAACGGGCCAAATATCTCGTGAGAGAATTCACGGCTCGACAAATATTGAAAGAGAATTATTATAAAAGGCCAGTATCTCTGACGCAGAACAGACAATGGAAGTCAAAGCTTTGTCTTGTTTGGTAATTTCGTAAGGGGGGTATCTATCCAGGATGGAATCGACACATATTTTCTAGCAGTTCTTGATAATGACTTCAAAATGGAAGTCGAAACGTAGAATGATCGAAGAAAAGGTACCAACGGATATAAACCCCGGAGAACCAATTTTCGCATAGAAGACGATTCGCGAAAAACATTATATATATATATATATATATATATATATATATGCCGCTATTTTTTAGTTAGAAGGTCTACTCTACTTCTGACTGCGCTGGAACCGTCCTTAAAACAAACATAATAATGCAGACCAACCACTATCTTGTACAGTTAACAAATTCTACCGTTATCGAAACTTCGATCGAGCTTCAAAAGTTTATAAATACCTTAGTGAGAACTTGTTCTCAATATATGCGTTAAGGAGTTTAATTATTTCATTTTATTCCAATCCACTGTTGATTAGTTTCCAAAGTTCCAATGGTTGTAATCATAAATTATTTCTGATTATTTTTTTATATTCACTTCGCTGAGTACGAAGCAATTGCTTTTCAGAGTGTTCGAAGTTCCGATAGCCGATAGAAAATTACACAAACTTATACGTTAATGATATCAATCCGTCATTGCTGTCTTGAGAATATACTCGATCATCGGCGAAACTATCTGGCAAGAAATTTCAATTCATTTATGATATGTATCATCAATCAATTCGATATTTTTCAGTTTCTCAATAGTATTTGAAGATTTGGTATATACTCAAAAACAAATAAATCTTTCTAGGCTCAACCTCGATTTTAATTTTTCTATGCGATTCTGTATTTCTAATAGAGAAGTCATATTGTAGCTGAGCATTTTTAAGTGAACTCAATCTGAACGCAACCTGTATATGAAAGCTTCATATACAATGTATCAAAATTCATTTGAGAATTCCTCTCACGAAACACCCAATGAATGAAGTCTTTGTTTCAGTCTAGACGAGATATGAGATGTCAATGTGTAAACCTCTTGATAGACAAAACATCGCCTTCGCGTGGGATCAGTCCGACGAATGGTTACATTCATCCAGCGTGAAAGAATTGCGATTTTTGCAATTTATGCAAAAATGAGAGTGGACATGAAAAGGTCGCTCTTAGGTAGTTGATCTGGAGACACGGTTAAGAAACAAACTCGTGAACGCGAGGGGGCGGCCTTTTCAGGTTTGTCCCCTACCAAAATTATGGGGGCGCGTTTCATTACGAGAATCTAATTACGGTCGGAAAATTTCGGAAAAATAAATAATGTCAAATTGATTCGTGTGCAAAGTGCCCTTGGAATACCAAAAAATCTATGGAATGGAAACAGCCATGCAAAATAGACAGAAGACTTGGTATGTCAATTTAGATGTGTGTTAACGTAAATAACCATTCTATTCACTTTTGGGAAGAGAAAGCCATCATTAATTTTATATCTGTTGTTTGAATCACAAGGTGAGAAATCTTTCTGACTCTCTCGGACATCGAGTAGCTATTGGGACCGTAGGGCGGCCTATGATATACATTTAGCCAGTAGGGCAAATTCAGAGACATTTATTGATATAAGTACATCAGACTTTTGTGTTCTGAGTACACATTTTTCTGTTTGTGGAATTTTTATTATTCTGATGCATAGAGACGGCCATTGCCGGTCTCAGTTCATTTTTCAATATTTTATTCAAACTAAATAGTACGGTACATGTAATTTTTTTATGTTATAAATTGTTTTCACTGCATACTTCTTTTGTTATATATTTTTTTCTAATCTATTTGTTTTAAATTCCTATTTTCATTTCGTTGCTAATATATTGCTTTAAGTTATCAAAGGATTTCATTTCCTACAAGCCGCCCTATTTTCAGATTTCAGAGTATACGAGGAAGCAGAAATTAAACCCTAGGTTTCTCAATAAAGACCATTTCTTCGTGCAAAGGGCCGAATTCATGTTCCTTTCGGGAATTGCCTTAACATCCAAAATTTGACGTAGAGAAATCTACGTCTGGTGACAGTCGCTGCCATTAACAAAAATGATACCCTTTCACCAATTACCACACTAGTAACAGAGCGGTGGGATTGTAAAGTTGTCTACTCTGTAAACATAAACTGAAACAGATAGGTTGAAATAGAGGTACAGTTTAGAAAGAAAATATTGAGGGAGTATTGTGGGTACCTAGAAGAGCAATAAAAAATAAAACAACAATTACAAACCCTACCGTCCGTTACAATATTGGCAATGAAATTCGTATCATTGCATAGGTTTCCAATGGACGCTGATCAGTGGAATATCTGCTCTAGATCATACTGTTACTGTATGTCGGGGTTCGTTTTCTAAATAATACTACAAGCAACATCAGACTGTTCTCATTAACTTCACTATGAACACACTTCTGACTTACTCATCTCACTCACTGACTCTATCAAATCAGTTTGTTCAACTGACTCTTTTATAACACTTTCATAACACTTTTTATGAATTATTGAACCCCAAAGGTCTGGAAAATTCGTTTCGAAAAGCATCCAGCTTTCTTTCGTTCAGTTCGTTCGACTCAGTGGCAGTGCTGAGGAATTCTGTAACGATACTTTTGTTGATCAGCTGCCAGAAGGAGAAATAATTCACTTCCAGATATTCCCTATTCTCCTACCTTCACCAATTTCGTATGAAATTGTTCAGGATTCAACTCGACGAGCTTTAAAACTCGCTTCAAGGAACACTGTGTACACATAAGATTCGTATGAGTAGAAAAATCCACTGTCACCCAGCATGCTGGGGGCATAGAATTGGTAAAAATAATCTGGGACGATTGAGGATGTGCATGAAACAAGGCTGCATTCTAAATGTAGTAAAATGTAAAAAATAGTAATGGTGCAAAAGTTTATTGTTGAGGAATTATTGAGAATAATTAATAATCAACATACATAGTTCTTGCACAACCTTAGATTATGAAAAATATGAATGTCTAAGCCTTTTCTTCCAGCCCATCTATATTTACTGGTTGCCTGATTGTATTCAGTTCATCTCTCTCGAACATACCCATTGAAATGAAAATCCTTCAGTAGGATCACTGAACTTGTGAGCTAATGCATGAGTAATGTTCATCAGCATTATTGACTTGATGATTTATCGGAAAATGAAGCAACTTGCGGATATCAAACCTGCATTCCTAAACAATGAACGCTGTCGCAATTCATTCCATGACAATCAATCATCTGTAGTTACTTGTGAATTTGAGCTTACAAATCTGTATCGAGCACAACGTTGAGCTTCGTGATAAATAGATCTGAACAATCTGTCGGTTAATCGAGATGAATTTGTGGCATGGTACATATCGACTAACAGAAACAAGTTGTTGAATAAATCATGTGTAGACAGTAATCCAGTTGGAATATCATATATCTCTTGGAGATACTTTGAAATGAGTTCAGCATCTGGCCATACTCTATTATGTTCTAGAATCTGGAACATTTGGGTTGGTGTGAACACATGAATTGAATTATATTTGCAACAAAATATTACTCCTATTGAGGTGTAATCAATTCAGTTCTTTCATAAACATCGCCAAAACTCTTGTCCCACGCTTATAATTTCAAATCCCAGGATTTGTCGATAAGCGAATTCTCCACTCTTCTGGGATCTTACTTGTGAAAAAAAAATGCCATATAAAAATAACATGGAGTACAATGAGAAGGAGAATGTATGCAACGAATTCAAGGTCTGGAAGACCTCAAATAGTAAATTGACGAAAAACTGCGCGTCTACAATGGACACGGGATATTACAATCAAGCATTTTCCCCAATAGCAAAATATTTTTTATTAAGAAATAAGATTCACTTCAGTCAGGCACGATCTGCAGAAGGTCTAGACGATAAAAACGACATGCTTCTACTAGAGAAATTGTCCCTCACCAAGATGAAACTGTAATGTTCGGAGGAAGTGAAATGTATGACCATCAAACAAAACTCATACATTTGCCATAAACAATGACATGCAGCATACAGTGTTTGTCACATCAGAAGTTTGAGGTGTAGGGGTGAAATTATCGAAAAATATTCCGTATAAAACTTTCACATATCGACAAACTCAGTCTTTTGAAACTATTTACCATTTTACCGGGTACTGATAAAAAGCATAGTGTATCAAGGTTATGTGTTTTCGATTGTGATTCCCTCTGAGGAGAACTTCTAAACAATATCGGCTTTTATGGAAATATACCGAGTGCTCAAAAGAATGTTGAAAGGCGATCCTACTCAACTGTCACCATTTTCAACCGATACTCAGAAAGTCCAGTTTGTCATGGTAGATTTTTGAAAAAGCAATATTTTCCTTGTTCAATAATTATCCGGCCAGATAAATCTTCATTATTAATGCATTCTCGAATGTTTCAGACAGAACACCTCATTCATAATTTCATGTGTGGACTACACTGGAGAGTACTTTCTGGAAACATAGGATAAAATTATATTTCGGGTGATTCGATCAAAACTAATGAATAAAACACATTCGACTTTTTAAGGAAACTTCTAGCGATAACCTTGGGTGATACGAATCAAAGTCATAATTTCCATCCTCTTTTGAAAATGGAAGGCATCCAGCATCTTCAAAGCACAAAATACATTGATGAGATGAAGTGCTAATGTTTCGTGAAATCAGAATCAGTCTTATAAACAAGCTCCTTCAAAAACTCTATGTTTTTTTCAATCCTCATTGACGTGTTTCACGGAAATAATTGTGTCCAATAGTCTTCTTACAGTTATTGTACCCTGTGATGATTATTAGAATTCCATTCGTGATGCAACAGTATTAATTCTCTGTCAACTTTCGCATCGAATGACTGGATGTCTCAGCGTCTCTTGATCGTTCACCGATAAGAACATGCTGGTTTCTTTCATGTGCAATATTTTTCGGTATTTTCACTTCTTCACCTCAAAGTTCGAAAGGAGATTGATGTGATTCTTACTGTATTCGTTTATCATGTAAAGGTTCAATCTCAGGGTTTCTTGAAAGGGGTTGCTGTTAGTTCAATGAGACACGGGAAGTGGTGCGACAATTTAATTCCAATTTCGGGGGAGATAGAGGATCTCGATTTCTTGAATTGATTCTGAAATAATTACACGGACTTTTAATAAAATAAATAAAAGTAGTTAATAAAATTTCCACCTACGTGTTACTTCACTTAATAGTAAAAAACCATTACCCACCTAAAATAATTACAGGCACTGGACTCGACGGTGAATCTTGTCCTTAAGGACCACAGTAAGGTAAATTAGAACCGAATTTAATTTGCAAGCAAGCGAGAAAAGATTCGAAAAATCAGACAAATATGGCGCATTAAAAATCAATAACGTCTCTACAGACGAAAAGGAATCTCGACAGTAGTTCGTAAAAAACCTGGCCCTGAAAATACTTTTTAAATGCAAAAAACCCGACGACGTGGAATATTAGTTGCCTACCTCGGGAGATATGAGAGCCGTGGATACTAAGTATCAAGGGCGGCAGAAATCTGTAAATAACAGGAATCGGCGGTCACTGCGGTGGGTAAGTTAGAGAGAAAATTCACCAGATGGCGACACGGTAAAATCTAAAATGAAACAGATGTGTTTTGTCACATCTTCGTCCCCCCTTCAGACAGGTGACAGGTGTCCGCAAAACATCCGTTAAACTGGCACCTGTGCAAACATTATAGACAATAAATAAATATAAGAACAATAGACAACAGAAAACACGCGTCAAGGTGGTTTGTGTCTTTTAAGGTGTGAGGCGTGGAAAACTCCCCTTTCGCGGTCGTTATTCGCGCTTTGCAGAAGGTACGTATCATCCCGAATGCATTTTTTTATTCGATAGGGCCCCTCGAAAAGTAATAATAATTTTTTCGTTTCAACTTTCAGGGCTGACGATATATTTTAATAGAACGAGCTCACCAGGAATAAACTTCCTATAGGGTCGTCCCGGGTACATGACCGCTCTACGGCTTGCCCTGGACTCCATATTCTCCTGGGCCAGTACGAGTTTATCCACTGTTGGAAGGTTAGTATCAACAGGTGGTATCAGCTGATCAGGTAGTAGCTTTCCCCGACGAGCCCCAAACTCGAGTTCCTCGGGGGTAAACCCAGTGGACTCATGAACGACTGAGTTCATAAATTGCTGGAAAAGAGGTAAGTCAAAAGCCCATTCGGTTTGATGGTTGTGGCAATAAGTCCTTAAAATACGGGCTATTTCCCGCATACACCTCTCTGAGGGGTTAGCGCGAGGGTGTCGCACTGAGACATAAACTGATTTTATCCCGAGTGTGGTTATGGTGTCTCTCCATAACGCCGAGGTGAACTGTGAGGCATTATCTGAAAGTATTCGTTTTACCATTGCATGGCGGGAGAAGTGATCCTTAGTTAATCTATTTAACATGGCTCGCGTAGAGGCTTTCTTTAGTGGGTAAAGGGTAACATACTTTGTGAATACGTTCAAAATGACGAAAATAAAACAGACACCACCACGACTCCGTACTAGGGGACCCAATACATCTAAAGCAAGCAAATCATCCTTTGATTCTGGCAGTATTTGCTTCTGTGGTGGGTTTGGTAGGATGGAAATTTTTGCCTTTTGGCAAATGTCGCAGGACTTCACATAACTTTTGATAATTCTCTGTAAATTAGGGTGATAAACTTCATCTCGCATGGCTAGCCAGGTTTTATAGACCCCATAATGCCCTATGGCCGTATGATAATTCATTATAAACTCTCCCACCATCGAGGTCGGAACGTATAACAGGGCATTTTCCGAACTAGACCCCCTCTGATACAAAATATCATTATGGAGGATGAACCTTTTTTGTAGTTCGGTATTAGTCAGAAGGGAATTTTTAATTTCTGTTATTTTTTCGTCCTCACACTGAATTTTTTTCAGAAATTGGTCCGGCAGCCTTAAAGAAAAGATATGAAAACAGTTCTCAGGAGGTGATGGCAATCGAACACAGGCATGTCGAGAAAGGGCATCAGCCACAACATTCTCGTGACCAGGGACGTGATAAATCTGAAAAGAATACTCCTGAAGTGCTAAAGCCCAACGGGTAATCCTAGGAGAAAGTAACCTACAGGTGTTGAGGTGAGTTAAAGTGCGACTGTCAGTATAAAGGTAGAAACGTTGAGCCAACAAATAGACCCTCCATCGGTTGATGCACCAAACGGCAGCCAGGACTTCCTTTTCATTTGAACTGTAGCGCCTCTCACGATCCAACAGTAAACGACTTGCCCAAGCAACAGGAAACTTACGACCATCCCTAATTTGAAAAAGTTGTCCAGCTATGCCATAGTCACTGGCATCTGTGGTGACGTGCCAGGGAAGTTTAGGATCTGGATGGTAGAGTAGGGTTGCATTCTGTAATTCGTATTTCAAATTTTCGAAAGCTTCTTGTTGTGGTTGATCCCACTTCCAGGTATTCCTTTTCCGTAATAGTGAAGTCAATGGTTCCGATAAGACGGCAAAGTTAGGAGTGAACGACCTATCATAGTTACATAAGCCCAAGAATTTCTGAACATCCTTTACACTTTGTGGAGTTTTATAGTCCACCACTGCTTGCACTCTTTCTGGATCCGGCCGAACCCTCGTTGGTGAGACAATATAACCTAGAAAGGAAAGTTCGGTCTGAAAAAATTGACATTTTGATGCTTTCACTGTGAAACCAGCCTGCTTCAACCGTTGAAAAACCTTTTTCAGATGATCCAGGTGCTGCGACACACTCGATGAGGCCACTAGAAATATTGTATCGATGGCCCTGGAGAAGGAAGCTACTGCGGTCGAAATACCATAAGGTAGGACACACCAACCATAAGTTTTCGTCCCAACCATAAACCCAGTATATTTCCTATCTTCCTGTCGGATCGGTATCTGCCAATAGCTTTGCGATAGATCAATCTTTGATAGAAACCTTTTTTCGTTCAACGACTTGATAATGTCGTCAATCCTCAGAGGTAACTCCCTGTCAGGCTGGATGACGAGGTTGAGATGCCTGGCATCAAGGCAAATGCGAATATCGTTTGTTTTTTTCACGGTGGTCATAAGGGGGGAAATATAAGGAGAACTTGCCCGTTCGATAATATCCCATTTTTCCATTTGAAGAATGGCTTTATTTACTGCATCCCAGTGAGCCACTGGGATAGGGTATGGTTTAATAAAGAATGGTTTATCCTCTCTCAAAACTATTGTATGTTCATAAAGATTTGTCCTACCAGGTATATTCGAAAATATCATTGTATAATGAGACAGCAAATCTTTAAAAGAATTTTTTTCATCCACAGATAGGCCAAGACACTTTGACGCTACGTTTTCAACATCAATTTCACTAACATTTAAATCTACAAGTGAAGAGCTAGCTTTAGTATGGTGAGTATCATTTATAATTACTGATATACTCATGGGTTTTGGGTAACCGTAATCATGTTTTAAAATATTTTCTTTTAAAGTTATAATATTACAGTTCACAGTTAAATGTATCGTTTTTTCTGCTAAATTTATTTTTGCATGATAGAGCCTCAAAAACTCAACCCCAATAATGATTGGGTAACTTAATTCTGGAATAACTAGGAACTCATGTGAGAATTTACTTTTTTCCAATGTAAAAGTGACTAGAGCCTGGCTCATAACTTTTCTTAACTTACTTTTGAACGCACCTACTACTTTTATGCCTGTGCATAAAAAATGAGGGATAATCCGGTGTACATCAGCTAGCTGAGCCCACACGGTATCGCTCAATACAGAGATAGTACTGCCAGTATCAATCATAGCTGGGAACTGGTATCCATATAAAGAAAAATTTATGATAGGTGAACGAATATCCTCTGGCTTATGCTCAAATTCGCATTCTTCTAAAAGATCTTGTACGGGGTAGTTGTTGATATTAATTGTGGCTCTGTTCATTTTTTGTTCTCCCTCAGCAGAGCCTAGTTGGGGAGATTTTCGAAGTTTTCCGAACATTCTTCCTGTACTTCATTTAAAACAGCAATTTTATTATTTTGAAAATTGTTACCTTTTACATGAGGTTTTCCATAAGAGTTGGGTTTACCATTTCCCGCGTGATTGAAACTGTTTTGACTCATGAATCTGTTTTCATTATTCTCAAAATAATAGTCTGCCTGTCTTAGCCTATATACAGCCGAAAATAGGTCTTTTGCGCCTACTAAAGTGGAAGATATATTGGGAGGAAAATGTCTTGCTATTGTAGCAATCAGTTGCTCCTGTTGATAAGGAGGCTGTAAATGTTTTGCCAAAACAACATACCTATTAAAATATTCCACAAATGAGCCATCAGTATCTTTATAACGTGCAGATTCAAGTTTCAGTTTGATTTGAAGTTGAATATTTGGACCCCAAAACTGATTTATGAAAGCTTGTCTGAACTCACCATAATTTCTAAACAAATTTCTAAATGCTTGGAACCATGTTTTTGCTGATTTTTCGAACAGAGGGTTGATAACCAGAGTAAATTGGTTTATATTCATTGATGAAATGTCTAAAAAAGTTTCAAGGTAGCTAAGAAAGTCAAGAGGGTGCATGGAGCCTTCATTATCAAAAGTAGGTAATGATTGTACAGATTTCATTTCGTTGGTATATAAATTAGATAAATATGTTGTACCAGTAATATTGTTCGCCTGAGGGGCCACATTCCGAGCAATATTATCATTATTGCCTAAACTACTCCATGTAGGTATTGAAAAATTTTGGTTTGATTCTGATTGAATATTGGTATATATTGATTTCAATTTATGAAATTTTTATTCGAGGTGGGAAGGCCATAATTGATATTTGGAAGTGTTTTTTGTATATTGCAATTTGAGTTTTGATTACTTTGGGATTTATTTATTACTTTTGTGACTTCCTGACATATCAGATTGGCCAACTCATCTCTTGAAACTATTATTTGGTTTGATAAGCTAGATTGTGGTTCCCCAATACTTCTTGAAAAGTTTTCAGGTAATGTTGCAGTTTCCTCTTCCTGAAGTTGGAGTCTCGAAACGTTTGTTTCCGATTGGGGAATGTGGAATGATAAAGAAGACCTCTTGTAGTTGCCCTCTTTACTTTGACCATCTGGTACCGGTAATGAACAAGCACCTTCCATATTTAATAAAGCTATGTTACCTTGATTTTCAGGCGTTTTATTTCGAACATTCTCTGTTGCAGGAATGGCGTTTCCATTCTCTGGCCAGTTGTCCTGGTCCCGCCTCCGATTCCTTAAGTTATACAGCAGGCCTTGTGGAGACTTTTCCAGCACCATTTTCTTGTCTCTTCAGAAAAAAACAGCCCAAAGTTGGTCGCCAGATGTAAAGGTTCAATCTCAGGGTTTCTTGAAAGGGGTTGCTATTAGTTCAATGAGACACGGGAAGTGGTGCGACAATTTAATTCCAATTTCGGGGGAGACAGAGGATCTCGATTTCTTGAATTGATTCTAAAATAATTACACGGACTTTTAATAAAATAAATAAAAGTAGTTAATAAAATTTCCACCTACGTGTTACTTCACTTAATAGTAAAAAACCATTACCCACCTAAAATAATTACAGGCACGGGACTCGACGGTGAATCTTGTCCTTAAGGACCACAGTAAGGTAAATCAGAACCGAATTTAATTTGCAAGCAAGCGAGAAAAGATTCGAAAAATCAGACAAATATGGCGCATTAAAAATCAATAACGTCTCTAGAGACGAAAAGGAATCTCGACCGTAGTTCGTAAAAAACCTGGCCCTGAAAATACTTTTTAAATGCAAAAAACCCGACGACGTGGAATATTAGTTGCCTACCTCGGGAGATATGAGAGCCGTGGATACTAAGTATCAAGGGCGGCAGAAATCTATAAATAACAGGAATCGGCGGTCACTGCGTTGGGTAAGTTAGAGAGAAAATTCACCAGATGGCGACACGGTAAAATCTAAAATGAAACATGTGTTTTGTCACAATCACTACATGTATAAAACAAAGTCGCTTCCCGCTGTCTGTCTGTCCCTATGCATGCTTAGATCTTGAAAACTACGCAACGGATTTTGATGCGTTTTTTTCAAATAGATAGATTGATTCGAGAGGGAGGTTTATATGTACAATACATGCATAACATAGTGGACAAACACTGATAATTTTAGAGGTTTCTAATGTGATGTAGTGAATAAACGGTTTTTTTACGGTAACATTGCAGTCTCTGGCTGAACCCTACGAGATAGATCAAAATAATGTACTACAGTATTGTACACCTTGAAGAGGTCTACAAAAAAGTCCACGATATATCTTTCTCTCAGGAATAAACCACAATAACCAATTTTCATCGGTGCGAAGCCGGGGCGGGTGCTAGTCCACTATGAAATAATGTTGAAAACAAAAAATGATACTGACAGGATTCATGACACAAGAATGGTGGAACTTGAATCTCATTGAGTTTCTCTGATATGGGTGTAGGAATCATTTCAAAAGACAAAATCCTTCTGCAACTCTCAACAGTTGCTCCTCGAGAAGATTGGAAAAGCATATCAAGGAAAACAATCAGAAACCTGACTGTTGGAACTCAGGGACGTGTGAATGCTTTGCTTAAGGTCGGACGGGTATATGCCGAGTGAGGATCGTTCAGAAAACATTTAATTTTCGTTCCTGAAACATGAATCCTGCACTATTTGGTTATTTCTGAAAAATTCGTTTCACACTCGATAGAAAATTAATTTGATGTGATAAAATTCAATGTTGAAACATGGAACTCAACTCACACACTTGCTGCCAACTGCACAAGGATGTGATGTTTCAACCCTGCCACCACCTCTGAAGAGACGCTTAAAAAACTTTCTGATCGAATAAATCTCATTGGAATCAATTCTTTCCATCAGTGCCTACGAAAAATACCAGCAACATTTTTTACAAGGTCGTCATGGCTTGATTAACGAAAAAAATTGTAAAATTCATAGAAAACTTGAAATTAAAAAGAAATCATATCTTCACATTTACTAATTCTCACCTTGTGAATTTTGCAATTGACTCTTCATAAGATATTGCAAATTTCTATTGAGGTTGACAATATTGAATTACAAATTATCGATCAGAACACTTCATGGTACTTCATATTTTGAGGCAAACAACTATTCAAATTAACTCGGAAAATGAACCCCTTCTGGGTTATCAGTAATGATTGAATGTCGATAAATTTTTAAAAATCATCTCTGACAGTTGTTTGTGAACCCCATTTTTTTTAAATCCAGCTCGTCTTCATTTACCTTTTGAATTTCGTAATGGAATTTTCATAATATATTGCATTTTCCAGTATGGATTGACGTCATGTGGATTGAAAAACATCAAAATATAAATTTTTAATGACACGTATTTCTAGTTGAATGAATTTTAGGCATAACAAGAACTTGTTGCATTCTGCAAGGTACTTCCTGAACTTCTTTGAATGATAATTCGATTCGACAAGAAAATTTGCGATGAATCCCATTGGTGTGAATTGAATATTACAAAAAACAATAACTCAACATCTCTCAGAGATTATTTTGAGCGTGAGAATCATCAAAATACTTGATGAAAGTAGAAGTAAGCTTTCTGGAAAATACTAATTTTTGGTCATATGCTACCATATCAGTTATCAATTCAATAATTCCAAATCGTGATGCCATGTGAGCCATATAAATTTCACATTGAACTAGTAGTTAGAGATACAAATCTAATGCTTTGAGCACTAGAGTTATCGTAGTCCACTTCAATTATACATCTCATGTTGTTTTAGCAACGATTGATTCAAGAAACTCTTCTAGCAACTCGGAAAGAGATCTCGGAATGCCACAATCAAATTTTTCTTTCTTGGATGAAAGGATTGAAAAGATCGGTGGAAATGTGCCATGAACTATATACTTTAACAATTTGGTTTCCAATTCTCCCAGACGAAATAAATGACGTGTAAAACCATTCCAATGATGGAGTAAACAAGAACAATTCAATCCACTGGATGCATTGAATGGGAGAATCCTCTTTGCGATCTCTTTTTATTTTCAATAATGGATAATCTGAACCGTGGAAAACATCATTTCTGTTTCAGAATGCTTGATGAGTTCATACGCCAGAACAAAAATTTTCCGTTAAAACAATTCGTCGACAACGTTTCCCGTTATTCAATCTTCATAATATGGTGTGTCTCAAATTCCATCAGATTGAAATCATTGGTGTATCAGTTCACTCAAATTAAACTTTCTTTCGTTTTTGAAGTTTCAAATAAACGCCTCATACTTCAGAAGAGAATTCACTCGCTCTCTGGATACTGAAAAAGTGAAAAAATGTATTTGAGAAAGTTGAAGATAACACTCTATATTATGGATTGTTTGATCTCTCAAAGCTCTTTTCATTTTGTTGTCTTCATAGTCTTCATATCATAGAACAATAATGAAAAAAGCGGATCCCAAATGATCATTAGCCATCTACCCTGCAGATTTATAAAGTGAATTCGAGGAGTTATGGTTCACTTCAAGTACTTTCGGTTGTGTAGTGGTAAGCACATTCGCATGTCAAGCGGAAGACCAGGTTCAATTACCCGCCTCGAAACCACTGTGCTGGAAATCACACGGTGAAGAACCGTTAATTTATTTCTCGTACAATATTCGACTTATCGAGGTTGACTTTCGTCAAGCGGCCAGTGAGGGGTATATCTCAGATAGTGAAAGTGTAAGTTGACAGTTGTGACTTTAAATTAACATTGCATAACGGGCATGGCCCAGCTCTTCAGGTTGACTGACAGTCATTCGATATCTGAAGTTAAGCAACGCCGAGCGCGGTTAGTACTTGGATGGGTGACCATTCAGGGAAATGCCGTGTCGAAAGCCCGTACAGATGCAGTGGAATAGCATATCATAGCTCGCAGACAATATATCAATGAGCACAAGATATATTGAGGATATGCCGTCCTTCGGAGGGGACGTAAAGCCGTCGGTCCCGAGTCCATGGATGTTGGGCTCGTCAAAGATCCCTACCTCTGGTTGGAATACCAGAGGGTTCGGCAAAATTTCCGGTTGGGGGAAGTGTGCTCAACGGCGTCGGTGATTGGCCTTGGTAGTGGAAATAGGCCGACGTTAAATAAAGAATTAAAAAAAACATTGCATAAATCCACCTTCATACGATAGCGATATGGGACACATATCAGTGTCGATGAGATTTATTGTATCAGTTGCACTGCATATCGTATTTCCTCATTGTGAATTGTGCCCATTGATCCTGAGAATTCGTAATATGAACCGGTAAAGGTCGAATTATGCAACAATTGATTTTACTCTATCATCCACTTTCCCTATGAAAGTAAAACCTCTCTTTTTCAGTACACCATTTTATGCATCAACATTACGTAGTTTCTCATGAATTTCGGAAAATTCAACTTTTCGTACTGTAAAAGTAATTTTCTCTATTACACAGCAAACGACAATAGAACTAGAACTCTAAGACCCACTCATGATAGACGCTAATTTTAAAAGATCACTCTTTTATCCAATCACATTCATGATTAATGCCAAAGCACAATTTCTGAAGAAAGTGCTGCATAAAAAACTAATATTTTTCGAGTGGAAATCACGAATAAAAAGTGGAAGTGAGAATAGCTGTAGCACAATTCCATCTGAACATCGTTACATGTTCAGTGGGTGCGTTCGGTTTCAGCATATCTGGCACAGCGTTTGCTTGAAATCCTTACAATTGCTCCACTCTCCTTATTTATGAATCGAGCTGAACCATTCGACGAATGATATCACAAAGTTGTTGAGTGATAGGACTGAAGGAACTGTTTTCAATCAACGAAGCAACTTTGCGGAGTAGATTGGAAATCTGCTTTTCTAAGCTTGTATATATTCCAATATCAATTCTTGATTTTTTCAGTTTGCGGTTTACCCACCACAACAGAATTACTTCCGAACAGTAATGGAATTCCCTTTTGTGAACATATCCTATTCCGTCTTCGTATTCTTTTTCTTAGTCGATTCACATTAGTTGTGAATTTTTGCTATCTGCACAGAGCAAAATTCCACAGTATTTGTCAAATTCAGAATTTGCTCTAACTATGTGTATATTCCGAACTAGTTCAATAAACATCACAACAGTGTTATATCATCGTCAACAATATGTGAAGAACATGTTTGTGAAACACCGATAATTCTTTATAATTTTCCCAATATAACAATCAACCAGTCCATAAATCATCAATAGTTAGTTACTCTTGTGAGGTCTTCAATGTTAGTTGTTGAAGGATATTTTTGTTCATTATTTCTTCCTAATTTGAAATAATTAGTACGATAGGTGTATGGATAATTGTTACACTCAATGAATATAACGTCTTCATTGAAAAACTGGTTTCACTTGTCAAAAATAATAATTTGACTGTGTTTTGTTTGGTTAACTGTTACAATAAAATATATAATACTGTTTCAGTATACTGCTTACAAGATACTTTTTCTACTAGGAAAAAAATCCCCCCAACCATAAAAAGGAACATTCGGGGGCATAGTAGGTAGACAATGTGGGAGTTATTTTAGAGAATCAATTGAATTGGTGTTGTTGCTAAATCCTATCGACACCCTCCAGTCAACGACCCAGAATAGAAACATATCAATACCCAATCACCGACCGAAAATCTGTACCAAACCAATTACCTCACTCTGAATTATCCATTGCCAACAATACTTTGTATTTTTCCTATAGATCTCGTTAACGAAAGCTCCATAGATATCGTCGCAGAAAGAGTTCACTCAACCCTAAAATCCACTAACGATACTCAAATCGATATACCAATTAGTGATTGGTTTCTCTTTCAATAGACCAGTGATTTGTTTTTGCTGCGGCTGAATTTATGTTGATGAGTCTCATGCGGCAGAACAAAAGAGCGCTATAGTCCACCAAAAGCGAGGGTGAAACACCATTCCGTACTTTGAATTAGGTAATTGTTCCAACTGTTTTTTCCCGAACTAGAAATTGAAATCGGCTGGTTGGGGTTATAATTTAGCAGGTTTTGAACTTTTTATTGGATATACGTTGCGACGTAATTTCACCTACATTATCGAGTGAATTGTCAGGAAATTTCTTTTGATGTCGATTTGATATGAAAATTGAATACGCCATTTTACAACAGAAGTGTTACAGAGTAACTTTGTTAACTTCATTTGCTATGTGACATCAATAAAATTCTCTCTAGTATATTCGTTCTCATTTTCTATCACCCACACATTTTATGACAAATATTCATAAAATATCGAAAGGAGGAAATCGTGTTATGAACTAGGAAAACTTTTGAGGCCGTCCAGAGCAAAACTGAAGTTCTAGAACTATTCGCATATAGAAAAGAGATCGGTGTTTTTATTTGAAAACTTAATAAAAAATACTCAAGACAAAACTGAAGTTCTAGAACTATTCGCATATAGAAAAGAGATCGGTGTTTTTATTTGAAAACTTAATAAAAAATACTCAAGACTGAGAAGACCGCCCACTGAGATGAGACATGTCTTATTGAAAAAAAAAAACAAATCTGATTTATACCATCACAAATCACAAAAAATTACCAAGAACTATTCGTGAGATTAATTTCCATAAGTAGAAAATCAATCGGGGTAGGTAATTATTATATACTTGAATCCTTGTATATAGCTTTCCGTTGGTGAATCCGACAACGTTTTCCTTTACGACTTATATCGAAACTGCTGCTTGCGCATGCTCTAGATATGACGGATTCGCAGAAATTGGTTTGGCGATGAATATATATATTTCAAATAAATATCAAGAAAAGCTGTGATGACAAAAAATTGAATGAAATTTCGTCCAACAAAAAACCTGTTGCAGCTAGCATATCCGACGCCACGAAAATTTGAATTAAAAAGTTTTGGTTTTTCAATACGTATATAGTCCATATTCATCAATTGTTTACAATTTGATCATGTAATCACGTGCTTATATTGTCCGAATTCAATGCTGAATCTTTGCAGTACAACAGCCTGAATATGTGACATAGAGGTTATGTTTTCTGATAAAACATGTCGGACAGTGAAACCGCATGAGGCTTTACAATGAATAATAACATAATATCTCATTGTACGATAGAAATAATGATTCTTATAGTTACTTCGAAACAATTGTTGCTGAATGTTTTCAGTCCGGAGGCGTGAAAAATCAATAGGTAGAGGAGGTTATGTTTCGTGATTGAAACATATCGGTCAGAAAAATTATAAGCCCCTTTGAAGTTAATTTTGTCATAGCATGCAATTGTCCAACAACGAAAGCACTTCTTACAGTCGACTCAACACACATAATCCTGTGCCAGCTTATAGGATTAGTAATAATCCACCGCCAGTGTTTCAACAGGAATACTTCCAGTGTAAATGGAATTTGAGTTTTCGTGCTGTCTTGAGTGACTTCGTATAGACTATAATAAAATGTATCCAACAGATAAGATAACACCACATACCTGATACATAATCCAACCTTCCCATCAGAACTTACACATCACAAATTAGTATAATTCCTAACCTAATCTAACCAACGCGAAGCAGAAAGGACTATACTACAAAGTTTAAACAAGACTCAACCTGCCCAACACGAATACCTTAGGGAGGAAAATATATGGAAAATGCTATACAGGTTGTACTTTTCTGCAAAGCTACTTGAACTATCATTAGAAGAAGATAATATTTGAGTATCGATACAGAATAATATAATACGAACAGTTAACAATTATCGCTGAAATCAATATCATCATCATCTTCATTTTTGTCCGATTTTAATTCACCTTCATTCTCTTTTACTTCCCATCCCCGTCGATAGCAGATTCTGTAGCGAGACAAAAAAACGTATGAATAAATAAAGCTATATATTCACTTGCTACAATACTTTTGAGATACGTACCAAAGTTAGACAATTTATCCTGAAACGCGAAATACACGTTCCAATCTGTGCGATTTATACCTCATCTCAAATACATTTTTTTATGAAGTATCTGCTTTTTCTAGCAGAAAATTTGCCGGGTACGAATATTAACGTATTCTGCCTTATATATCGCAGTAAAAAAATTCAATATGAAGTATGCTTATCCATCAGAAAAAATAACCTCATCTACGTGTCGAACATAGGCTGTCCGACTGCAAAAATTCAGTGAAAGAATTGTCGGACGATATGAGCACGTGATTAGGTAATCAAATGGTGAAGAATTGCCCAAATAATATGGAGTATGTATGTATGTATCGTGTAATTTATTGTAGTAGTAGTAATCTTTATTATAGGATATATCCTAATCTTACATGATATCATAAGTAATAACAATTTAAATTTCCACACAGTGCCAAAAAATGTTACTAATATTCATATATGTATATAGATAATAACAATATTATAGACAAAATAGATAGAAAAGATTATGAAAAACATACACAATATATAAGAATCTATGGTAAAAACAAATACTGATATAGTAACACACCCATATATACATATATATATATATATATATATATATATATATATATATATATATATATATATATATATATATATATATATATATATATATATATATATATATATATATACATTCACACACACACACACATATACACATGTTTTCCAACCAACCAACCAACTAACTAACGTTCCAGATATTCCAGTAATCTACTTTTAAACCCTCTCACAGTATCTGCCTCTTTAATGGCATTTGGTAAATTGTCAAATTCACATAGTCCCTTGTAAAATAAATTTTTCATACCGCCACCAGTGTGAATTCTATATATATATATATATATATATATATATATATATGAAAATCAGCATAAGATCTTGTCTCGTGTTCATGTATTTGATTATTGAAAATGAAAAATTCGTTAAATTATGTTGGTTGGAGACCTTTGGTTATTTTAAATATAAAAACCATTGTTAAAAAAAATTATCGATTGGAAATCTTAAGATAATTCTCATGCCCCTATTTTGGAGTCTTTGAAGTTGTGAAACCCTGTTTTAGTTTATTAAATGCATTGAAGTTGGACTCAAAATGAGGTTTAATTATACAATTATATCTTGAAATTCTGGAAGTAACAGACAAATTACTTGCTATCCTAGAAAAAATATATAATTTTTTCGAAATTTTTTTTATAACATATTCAGCATGACTATTCAGACTCAGAGTTTTGTCTACAATAACTCCCAGATATTTTATTTCAGACACATATTCCAAGACAGTGTTACCAATTTCGATTTTTACTTTGTTATGATCAATAGAATTATGTTTATATTTGGTTGTTACCACCATGACTTCTGTTTTATCTGCATTCAATTTTAATTTATTTATATGTAAATATTTTCGAAAAAACACAGCCGTAAATTCGACATTTTCGAGGCGTCGGACAAGCTCGCTGCTTCAGTATTTTTGTCGTTTGATTCTCTTCAATTCCCTTTCATAACAGTATTCCATTCTAATAAATTGAACTATATGTTTACCGCAAAACCACTTTCTGATAATACGTCGTGCTTGGAGCATGTGCACCCGAAAAACCAGCAGTTTCGTAGAGGAAATCGTTTTCGGTTTTGCCAACACGAAGCTGTCTTCAAATTTTGAAGTATGTATTCATCACACATCCGCATAGGTTCTGGACTTTGGACTATTAGTAGGTATTGGTGTCATCTTGCCAATAGATCGCTCGAATTGACCAGTACTCGATCAATAATTACCACCTCAGTTACTCCAACAGCACCAGAATGCAAATCAAGAATACTACCGCGAAGCCATTTTGAGGGACTCAATGAGCCATCTCATTCATTTACTTTCGATAGTAGTGTTGGGATTCAACCACTTACAACGTTATGGAGATATTAAGAAGGCCAGTATGACCAGAAATCTTCAAGACTTTTCTGGACGTGGTGCTATCTAGAGAGACGTCTGTGTTTTATATTCGCTAACTCGAGGTATGGCATAGACTTGAAGAGTTCCAAGGTTGAAAAATGATCTGGGGTGTGAAAGAAATGATTGGGGTCAGAGCTCATTGCCTACAATGGTCTGGAGTTGAACGTTGCCTCAATTTGTCTTTAAACGTTATAAAACTCAAAGGATGTCAGTACCGGCTCACCCACAACCGTTAAAAGGTTCCACCCCCACTTTTCGTAATCCTCCAAACTTAGGGCTTAGTGTAGGGTTGAAATGAAATGGCTTTGGTTTTCTCGCAGCACAATATACAAATATAAGAATTGTGCACCTTTGAACTACGTCGGTGAGAAAGTGTGATTCCAAATGATCCACAAAAATGAGGAGTGTTTTGAGAAATGCAAATGGATGCTACATTTCCTATCGTAGATTAGGAAGCCTTTTGAATAGTGTCTCAAGTAAGAGCTCTTCGAATGGTTTGCTCTGGAGAGAGAATTCAATATCTCTGAGCAACTAAATAATGTTTGAGAACCAGGATGAATATATAACAAATGAGTGTATTGAATAATAAAAGTCGTGAAAGTATTTTGGCTGGGGGAAGAGTTGAGTGTTTTTTCTCGAATAATGATTAAGATTAAACCAAATAACCACCAACCTTCAAAATGTCTGAATCGCCAATAAAGGGGATCAATTTGCAACAGATTTTCAGTAGATATTTTCCAGTTTTTGAAATCATTCATGTGTAAAGTCAGAGATATCTTCAATATGATCGAAGAAACAAGTAATCACTTATGAAATCGCATTATTCTTCGTACAATTCGGGGGTTTCGAGGAGCTGACTTCAGAGGGACAAAAATCGTCTGAAAGCAATATCTGGAGAATCGAGAAAAGTGAGATCCGATTATTTGAAGAGTGGAGAAAGTATGTAACGTCCTGAAGCGTAGCGAGATATCGTTGAGCAATAAACTGTGCCATCAGGAACTTGGGCGAGAGATTTTAGAATATTATCTTACTGCCAAAACCATTTAGATTCGTCTAGAGATTCCTCGATGGAAAAAAACAAAGAGTTGACATGAATAGAAGGAAAACCAGTGTAACCAATGGGATTGTCAGATGATTCAATTTGGAATGTTCCTATTAGAATATAGGGAAATATTTCTTCCCCTAAAAGCATATCGATAGGCTGGGAGAAAGATAAATGATATTTTTTGTTCTCCCCTGCACAATGATCGGAAATTTGAAATTCTGACAACTCATATGCAAGTATTTTGCATAGACCCATTTTTACGAGGAATAAAATTCTGACAAATCGTCTATTTATGAAACCCTATAAAAAGTATGTTTCATCCGTTAAACAGATGGGTGAAGGTCGACCTCTATTCGGTCTCTTAGTAGACTAATATCATCGAATGGAAGAGCAAATTTAGATTTTGTCACCTCATTTGTGGCTGGATCTGAATTTGAATTCTGCCTTTTGTTAGGATTTTGGGTCAGTATACTATCTTATTCTTTTGTAAACTTGTTTTAACCTCACTCAATCCTACCAATAAAATCAATTATTATTATTATTATAGTCGTCTAAACAAGTCTAGTCGGGTCCGTACTCCCCACTGCTCCGACCCAGTGGGCGGACGCGCTAGTATAATTAACCAATGACCACTCCCCGCACCGCGGGGTAAGTGGTCACTGGCTCCGAGAATCGTGTGTCCTGAGCAGACGCAACGAACCGAGAATAACGGCCTTCTGCAAGCGGCCGGCCAAGATCTCTGCCGCATCACGGCATGCCGGTATGATCTTGAGCTCCGAGAGTAGCGTTGGTCTGGAACCACCGAGAACACCTATAATCAGAACCACTAACTCGACAGAATAGTCTGGGTGGAGCCTGCGGAGTTCGTAAAGTAAATCCTGGTACTTTGTCCGTTTTTCCCCCTCTTTTCGGACGATATTCGTTTCGGCAGGGGCCGAAAACTCAATAACGAATATCGTCTTACTTCGGTGGTCGAAGAGGACTATATCAGGCTTATTGGCTTGTATTTGCCTGAGGGTGGGAAATGAAAAGTTCCAAAAAATTCGGCACCTTTCATTTTCCACAACGGACTCAATATGCCCTGGAGCGTAAGGCAGCACCGGTGTCCTGTCTATTTCATACGAGTGCCGAAGAAAATAGTACAGCACTCGTAAGGCCGCGTTATGGCGATGGATATAGGCCGAGACCGCATAAACTGCACAAGATGACAGCAAATGCATCAAAGTCTCGGGCGCCTGTCGGCAGGCCCTGCATCTAGTATTAGGGACCTCTATACCCATCACGCGGCTCCGGTAGACTAGTGTGTTGAAGACACCGTCTTGGCACGCCATGATAAACCCTTCAGTCTCCGACTTCAGCTCACCTGACCTGAGGAAGGCAAATGTCAGCTTAACAGACAAGCCATGGTCCTCGATGTTCTTAAAGAAGACTCCATGCATGGGCTTGTCTGTATGCAGCTGCAGCATTGTGGCATTCTCTGCAGCCTTGATGTGAGCTTTTCTCCGTGCGGGCTCCAACTCGGTGACAGAGAGTTGGTTTACCCGCTCGGTGTCGAAGACTATACCAAGTTCATCAGCAGCGCGCCTTGCTGCCTTAAATAAAAAGGCTCCAACTCCTGCATGTTCGTGATGTCGGACCATGCAGTGTAGGGGATCCGAACTCCTGATGACTCTACAGGCTCCATCCAGCACCATTCTGTTGTGGAGACACTCCAAACTCAAAAGTCCACGGCCCCCTTGTTGTCGAAGGAGATATAACCGTGGAACGGACGATTTGGGATGCATGCTTCTGTGCATATGCAACATTTTGCGAGACTTCACGTCAAGTTGCCGCAACTCTTCCCGAGTCCACTTGACTACTCCGAAGGAGTATAGTAGAATCGGAATGGCAAGCATGTTGGTGGCAGAAACTTTTTTCCCGACAGCTCTGAGGACCAGATCTGCCGTAGTTTCTGCCTATATTTGCCACGGAGAGCATTTTTCACCGAGTCTACCTCTTGGGTGTGGCGTTGTTCCACACCCAAATAGGTGTATGTCTCTCCGGCATTCAAATGATGTAGAATGCTTCCGTCTACGAGTTGGGCATCCTCCGCGAAATCCTCGCATCGTCCTCTTTTGAGATGAACCAGTGCACATTTGTCAATCCCGAATTCCATACCGATAGCATGCGTGAACTCCTGCACCACCCTGAGGGACTGCTGTAGGTCCCTTTCTCCAGAGCCATAGAGCTTAAGGTCATCCATATAGAAAAGATGGGTGACCATATGCCTCCGGTTTCCAGGGGTGCCGCAGTTATATCCCCGGGTTTTCCTGAGCGCAACGGACAATGGCATTAGTGAGATGCAGAAGAGAAGAGGGCTCCCTGAAAAACACCTCTTCTTATGATGACCGGCTCTGTTTGGATCCTGCTTTCACCTGATGTTATGGTGAAGCGAGTCCTCCAGAGCGGCATCTCACTATTTGATCGGGTACCGCAAGGCACTCGAGTAAGTACAACAACAACTCATGTGATGTTGTATCGAATGCCTTGCGATAGTCGATCCAGGCCATAGAAAGATTCCGCTTATACTGCACGGAGTCCTGCGTGATACATCTATCAATCAGCAGGTTCTCCTTACAGCCCGCGGAACCCCTCTTCGACCCTTTTTGCTCATATATCCGTTCGAACACCGGGTCAACTGCTTGGAGAGTACGCATATACAAGATGCGTGTAAACATCTTGTAACACGTATTCAAGCATGCTATAGGTCTGTAATTCTTAGGATCCGACAAATCTCCGTTCTTTGGGATTAGCACGGTTCGCCCCTCGACAAACCATTCCGGAATCAGCTGCTCTCCATTCAGCCAAGAACTGAATATTCTGGCCAAATGGTGGTGGGTGCTCGATAACTTTTTCCACCAAAAGTTATTGAGACCATCAGGGCCTGGAGTTCCGCAGTTTTGCAGCGATTTGCCGCACTGCGTGCGTAAATGGTCTATTAGCCGCTAAGTAGTCCATCACATATTGGACACGAGACGCGTGTTGTCTCGCCGACTTGATCTTAACCTCCATCTTGTGTATGCGCTGTTCATGCTTAATTATTATTATCTGTCGTCTAAACAAATCTAGTCGGGTCCGTACTCCCCACTGCTTCGACCCAGTGGGCGGACGCGCTAGTATAATTAACCAATGACCACTCCCCACACCGCGGGGTAAGTGGTCACTGGCTCCGAGAATCATGAGTCCTGAGTAGACGCAACGAACCGAGAATAACGGCCTTCTGCATGCGGCCGGCCAAGATCTCTGCCGCATTACGGCATGCCGGTATGATCTTGAGCTCCGAGAGTAGCGTTGGCCTGGAACCATGGAACCAACGAGAGCACCTATAATCAGAACCACTAACTTGACAGAAAAGTCCGGGTGGAGCCTGCGGAGTTCGTAAAGTAAATACTGGTACTATTATTATTATTATTATTATTATTATTATGTATTTGTCGTCTAAACAAGCCTAGTCGGGTCCGTACTCCCCACTGCTCCGACCCAGTGGGCGGACGCGCTAGTATAATTAACCAATGACCACTCCCCGCACCGCGGGGTAAGTGGTCACTGGCTCCGAGAATCGTGAGTCCTGAGCAGACGCAACGAACTGAGAATAACGGCCTTCTGCATGCGGCCGGCCAAGATCTCTGCCGCATTACGGCATGCCGGTATGATCTTGAGCTCCGAGAGTAGCGTTGATCTGGAACCACCGAGAACACCTATAATCAAAACCACTAACTTGACAGAATAGTCTGGGTGGAGCCTGCGGAGTTCGTAAAGTAAGTCCTGGTACTTTGTCCGTTTTTCCTCCTCTTCCTATTATTATTATTATTATTATTATTTTCCATCAAATTGATATTTTGACAGCTATTGTGCGTACAGGCTCAAGTCAAACTAATGACATCTACTGATTTGTTTCACCATGGTTACGTTAGATGAAATCGTTATGAATGGTCGTTCTATAATAAATCCCATTAAACGGGTTAGAAACATGTAATAATAATAATAATATAATAATAATGTTAATTGCTTTGAAAAACATATGTTTTACAGCAATAAGGGTTTGGTTTATCATACTCGTATTAAACATATATTTTTCTTCTTTTTCAATTTATCCTTAAATGAATAGTTTGAATTGAATTTTTACTCATTATAAACAAAGGCTCTAAGTTTCAGAATGTTCCATATATAATTAGAAATCGTTTTTGCCACTACTGGTGTTAAGTTATCAAGCGCTAATATTAATGACTCAGGATCCATTAAGTAATTCACAACAGGTTTAGCTGTCGTATATATTGGGCAATCAAAAAGCATGTGAAAAATGTTTTCGGGTTGATTCGAATTACAAACACTACATATTTCATTTGGATCTATTCTATAAGAAGAACCATTTACTGTGAACCTAATTCTAAAGTTACTACATAATCTCAATTGGGCAATCGTACGGGTAACTTGAATGGGTAATTTGAGTAATAGCTAACTCTTCGTTTCTGCAGTTGGTATGAGAGTAGAGTAAAAAGACAATGAAGAACAACGACTAGCTAATGCTTGGTCAGATTCGTTCAATTTCATGCGGAATTTCGATGGAATATTTGTTTGTTACTTTGCAACGATATGTATGTGATATTCTGCCACAAGTCAGTAGCGTCAATGGAATCAAATATTTTTTTCACCTGGAGGGTCCAATTGAATCTGTCGTCACAATTGCTGAATCTGAGTTGTTGATCAAAACAAAGTTTTGGATAACGGGTATCATCCATTGAGAGTAATTTGGCCAGCCAATTCAAAGTCATTTTGAAGATATTATGATCATATTTTACTCTTCCCGTTTCCACTCGTACAACATAGTCAGGAGTGGAGGAAACTACTGACAGTAAACTCTTTAGAAACAGGATTTGTACTCTTTCTAGAATATCCAAATAACGGAGTCCCCATATGGCAACACAGTTATTCATAGTGCTGAGGGCTAAAGACTCGAATGACTTTATTCTTGGATACCAGGTGTCTATCTTAGCTCGGGCCAAGGCAGGAAATAGAGCACCAACAGCTTGTTTAGCTTTATTGCTCGTTACATTTGCCATTTCCCTGAAAAACATGTAATAATACTATTATTATGAAACGGGTGTGAAAACATTGCATTATCGTATTCTTGTATTTAATTCAGCAATACCAATCAAACTATATCATCAATTTTACTTTATCTTAGTTTTCTGATGATTTCATACTATTATTATTCTCTGCAGTGCTAGATAGTTCTCTGAACAATCTCTCAAAGAACCGGCTAAATCACACCAGCAGCGCTCATTTTTCAATTTCCCCGCAACGGAACTTTTTCAACATGATAATGCCTGGAGCTGTTTTATATTAGTACTCTGCAACTTTGCATTCGATAAAGGAAGGCTTGAACGAGGAAGGAAATTAATATGTATTATGAAATTTTTAATAGACGTGTTTTATGTATTCCTTTGAGGTGTTAATATAAATGAATTTCTCCGGAAAAAAATCTGAAAGAGCGTGGAAGCGATTAAATTAGGTTGGGTAGATAAAGTATTGATAACAAATATATAGAATTTGAAAATTTCGGTTTCAGAAATGAGTTATAAGGTATGAGTATGAAAAATCGATTTCACGATATATTATTTTCTTGTACGAGAAAGTAGACTCAGTTTGATTTTTGATTGCCTCGTACTCATGCAAATGGCGCGATAAAGGCTCAGAGTTGAATATTTAAATACTTTACATAACATGTACTGGTCCAGCATTTGATAAAAAATAATATCAGTCCTATTCAATTGAAAAGTATAAATGAAAAAAATACATATTATTCAATATGAAATAGACACGAATAACATAAGAGTCCAGAATGAAATTTGTAAAATGAAATGATAAAATGAAATAATAAATTGAAATACACTGTCAAGCACTCTCACATGGCAAAAGTGAGTGGTGGAAGGTGTTCTTCAACCGAATGGAGATAATGTTCCTGTAACTACAATTCAATTCAATTTCGAAATTATCCAGTTACAAATTCTTCGAATTCATAGGCAGTTTGTTGTGAAGTATCTGGTAATAGATGAATCATCCAGCTGTATATCAATCATATCCACTGTTTCATCACTAGAGCATGGTTTCGTGATAAAAAAGATATTTTTTCTCTGTTCGATTCCTGAGTATAAGCTTTGAGCCAATTATTCTCAGTATCGCTAACAATTTTCCCGATTTTCTTTTTGAAGGTGTCACAACAACACATTGTGAAGTCGCCAACAAATATAACTTCGGCGGGAAGTAGTTATGGAATGATCGTTCACATAAATTGAGGAGAGTGATGGGCCCAAGCTAGAACCGTGGGGAACTCCAGTACCCGCTGTTCTAGGTTAGGGCAGTTCGTTATCGATACAAACATATTGAAAACGATCCTAAATATATGTCGGGAAAAAATTATGGAAGACACAGTCGAACGACTTGCTGAGTTCACAGAGCAAGTCTACTGTATGTTTATTCAAGAGCTCACACCGTGTCACTCATAATAGTGGTGGCCGAGGTTGAGCACTAAATTGGTGATCCGGAAGTAAATTATACTCTTCGAATACGATACGACGACTTCCAAAAATGATTTCAATTACTTTTCCAAATATTGTAATGATATATATTCGTCTGTAATGTTCAGGCAACTTCAGCATTATTCGTGTGCAGGAGAAGGATTCTCAATTATGGCAGACCAACGACTTCAGAGTTGGGGTAAGAACACCTTGCACTGATGAGAGGCCAAGAAATACGAATTTCGGCCATTGCATCACCAAAAGCATGTGTTGCAATTTTTGTGAATAATTCTGCACTACAACTGTGGGATATAATTCATAAAGTCTTAGTACAGATTTGAGGCTATCAACTTCTGCTTGGTTCATAGACCAAACTTTTTTTTTCAATTTATTTTTTACTTTCACTTTAAGGAAGTTCTCACAATGCTAATCACTGGTAGCGTTCATAAACGACACTTTTACTTCAACATTTTGTGTATGAACGCCTCCATTTATTAGCATTGTGAGAACGTCCTTGTAATTAAGAGTAAACCACAGTAAAAGTGGAATTATGGTCTCTGAACCAAGCATAAGTGTGTAGATATAATTGAAACTACTTTGAACGAAATGATCCAAGATGATCTGATTCAAATCTCGTTATGAAACAACGAATAGTAAAACTCCGATAAACTATTAATGAAGATTCTAAATTGTTGAGATCATGGTTGTCCAAGGAAGTAGAAAATTGATATAAAAGAAAGATTGAATTCATTCTTGAACAAAGTTACTAACCTTCGGGGATAATCAGAAAATTGGAGGTATTGCATTTGGGGCGGAATGTCCTACGATTTATCTCGCTAAGCAACGCTGTAGTCTATTGCAACAAAGTCAATTTGAGAGACTCTTGGTATGAATCGGTATAATTGGTAAAAATCGCAAATAATGAATGTTCGTTGTACAACAAAATCGTTTTTTCGGTACAATCAATAGTGGTTCCGAGGCGGGGAGTTGGAATTGACTGAAAAAAATGAAATGAAAAATAAATGATATGTTGAATTGACCAAGTGATCATGAGATTGTCAATGAAACTGTCATGGGAACTCCTCCGAAATTCATCTGAATTTTTTATAGTAAAGGTAATTTATTGTTTCCTGTTTGCATCTCCGAACTTTATAGAAAAAATCCAAATTTTATTCACAGGTAAGTTGAATGTCTTAGAAATGAAATATCTTCAACGATTTGCGTTATGTATCACTCACTGATTGCCAATATATTACCTTTATTCTACTAACTGATTTTTACTTTATTCACTTTCTGTATGAAAAACCGCTCAAATTATAGGTCAATATTCGTTTCACCAATTTCTTGTAAACAAATAGTGATTGTATGTTGAGAGACCCTCTCTGAATCAAATAATGTAATTTGTCGCAAAATGTTATTGCTTTGAACAGATTTGGAGAAGAGTAGGTATTCTGTAAAAATCTTAGTTATTGAAATTGAACTGTACTAATTATTAATCAGGCCAGGTTCCAAAGTTTGAACTCACTGGCGGGGTGAACTATCACATAAACTCTAATGAAATTCGTCATATATTATATTTGTTGGGAATTCTCAAATGCAGCTAATCATAATGGCAGTTGGAAGTTCTTATCAATAATTGATTTTATACCTTTATTTCACCATATTACCGAAGACACTATACTCGACGCATGATGTCGACTTAGTTGCCACTAAGGCGACATCATGAGGAGAACTTGGCTGGCAGAACAGGCGTCAGTTAATTTCTGTTTGGTTTGTTTTTATTGTTTCTTGATTTTTAGTAGATTTATTGTTCAACTAACAATGAAACGAAAGTAATACAAATTATGAAACAACAACAAAAGGACTTCCTGATAATGAGTTTATATGGAGAGCGCAATCGATTATCTGATTATGAAATAATTTTAAAATTCACATATGAAGCATTCATTATGTGCATGCCTCTGACTTATTTCTTGTCGGTCAAATGTTTGTTGTTGAAAGAAACCCAACAATTTTCTTCGTTTGCTAAAATGTGCTTACCTCACTAAATATACTATTTTCACATTCTTGAAGAATTTGTGACTTCAGAATACGATTCCTCACACCAAAAAATTGAAATTAGAATCGTTAAAACCAGGATGTGAGAACAATTCATAGAACGTCACGAAGGAATATGACCGGTCTACAAAATCAAAACTATCTCGCACATCCGGCCTTCCAACTCACAATGATTTCAAATTATACAGGGCTATTCAAATTCGTTTCGGTACATGGGGATCTCGTAAACGATAAGAGATAGAGTGTCGGTTGAAGTGTGGCAAAGTTTCGTATTTTAGAGACATAATCAATGATGCGAAAAATCGAATGTAGCTCTTTTAGTTCTAGAAATATACAGGAAAAACCAAAAAATCCCATATTATGTTTATCTTCTTCATTCGCAAACATAATGCAAACTATCTTATTGGTCCATTATTATTGCTATAATTTCTTTTTCTTCTTATCAAAACACAAATAATCTATTTTTGTTGTAGATATGTTTCAGATAACCATGAAAGGTATTGCTATTCAAAGTTCATTGTAGAAATGTGAAAAAATATGAAAAGGTACCTAAAAATGAAAAAAAAAACTATCGAAAAACTCTACGGTACATAAGGAGACGTGAAAGTTGCTGTTGTGTTTTTATTTAACTCAGTCAACCAATTTCAAGGGCCGTAATTTAAATAGGAATAATGCACCCAGTTATAATCAAATATTACCGGAACATCCTGGAATATAAAATTAAATTTAATTTCTCAGTATGAAGTGAATGTCGACGATACAAAAACTGCAAAAAAAACAAGTCCGTATTCAAAAATTCAAAGATGGGGTGGGCTAAGTCAGAAGACACCCTGTATAAAAGATCCATGGACACATTCTGATAGCCCACATCGAGTTCCAATAGCAAAATGTAGACAGATTATCAATATGTTTGCGAATAAAAAGGATACAGGCGAAAACATAATTTGGGATTTTTATGTTTTTTCCTATATCTCCAAAAACCAAAAGAGCTACATTCGATTTTCACATCACTGAATAGAATTCAACTGACACTCTATCTCTTATCGTTTACGAGATCACCATGTACAGAAACGAATTTTGAATGGCCCTGTATATATCGGAATATTCAGCTATATGCCATGTGAACCTCTCCAGCATAGTACATATTTTCCTGAATCTCAGAATGAGAAGGAATTTCAAGAATGAATATCCGTGTAGACTTTGGCACACAATGTTAATTTCGCAGAAAATCCTTATTCTCTTCTGAACAAGGCCAGCAGTCTATGAGTAAGATATAAAAATCAGCATCTTCACATCATTGTTTTCAGAAATAAAGCATGTGATTCGGGAACAATGATTTTTCTGAACTGAACATTCGAATAATCAGTCCTGACAAGGATATTGTCATTAAATGTATATATCTATGTGTTACGTATCCGGATAAAATTGTACGATATGGGAAACAGTTGTTCGAATTGAACTGAACGACTCTTGATGGAACTTGATATTTGAAAAATATAATAAAACAGTTTTCAGCTATAGTCGGGCTGTTCAAAAGATAGAATGATCACGTGAACGGCACGCACTCTTTGAATGTTCCTCTCCCCAATGTTACAAGTCCGATTTACACTACTCAACAAAAAGGTCGCATTTCCCCTCAGCATTTCCCTGTTCTCCCATAAACTCTTGGGATGCTTTTTTATAAGTGTTCATTATTACAACTTTTTCTTCCACAGATAAATGTCTTTTTTTTATCTTTTTTTGGAGGTGAAAGAGTGTTTCCATCCATATTATACAATTAACGTAACACACGTGAATACAAAGCACAAATGAGTACAGTACAGTGTAAACCGTTCTTGATTTATTTCAGTTTAGAAGGCGTGGCTACGCCGGGCAGGCTATAAATAGATGCAGGCATTCACTGATCACGCGTCCTTGAATTCTATCTTTTGAACAGCCCGACTATAGGTGAAGTTATTCAGAGAAACACTTGTCGCGGTTCTGTAAATCCGTTGAGAGTGAAAATCGTATGAAATATTATTCTGAAAAAGTAATTGAATTCGATATAATTCGCATTAGACGCGCGTTTTATCTTCAGGAGAGAAATATGAATATGAATAATATCCTTCTCTTGAAGATGCATCTTTCGTCACGCCAGTCTCAACTACCATTACAGTAGGTTTCAGGGCTGAGACATGTCAGAAAACAGCTACGTCCCTGGGTAATACCACGAAGGGCATTGTATTATATCCGACCGCTGCCATTGCGGGGATCTTCAAAAAAGGCATATGCATTTGTCGGTATACATGAAGGAATTGATTTTCAATTATTGGAACGGACACACTTGCAGCCCGGTATCGGGCTATTTGGCCACTTGTCGGTAAGAGGTACTCCCACCATCAAAAGGAAGTCGATGATTTCTCATAATTTACAGAATAAAAAAAAAGAACAAAGCTGATTGGAACGATATGCTGGATAATTAGCCGTCATTGCGCTATCTGCCAATGGAAGAGGTGTACCAGAAGCAAACCAAATTCATTCATTGATTCGTCTATTCCTCGTAAGAGGAAAATTTATTAAACATTTGACATAGTCGGTGAGCATAGTGGAGGACTGGATATAAATCAAACCATCTTTCAAACAATCCGTTCAGGCCAGTCTCAACTGCCTACACAGTAGGTTTTAACTACTCCCCTGGCTCTCATCACGAAGGGCATTATATTATTGTATTATATTCGACCTGCACCAGTTCGAGCTTCTTCACAGAAGAACAGCCCGCATACATACACATGAAGGAATTGATTTTCACTTATTGGGACGGGCACACTTGCAGATAGGTTTTGAGCTGTTTGGCCACTCGTTAGTATAAAGTAGTGCCATCATCAACTCGACTAGTCTCGACGAGTTGTTCGAAGGATGGTTTGGTTTATAGCCAGTCTGCAAGTATGCTCACCGACTATTTCAAATGTTTTTGATGCTTGCCTTATTGGCGAAGCACGCATCGCGTTGATATCAGTTTGTTATCGATCTCATTGATCTCATTGATCTTCATAAATGGTCTTCATCATCAAAGTGATCAACTTAGTCGACAAATCCTTTTTCCTCACCCCACCCCCCGTGTTATTGGTAGAGATTGAATTAGGCCCAGAGTTGAATGATGAAATTATTCACATTTACATTCAGTGTCCGTAAAGGAATTTTCTCCGTCTTGTTGATCGTCTTATATAATGCATTCCGAGAAATAATGAGCTTCCCAACCCCAGCTAGCTCATTATTTTTTCACTCATCTTATTATGTTTACTTTACGTTATTTTCACGAAGACGTAGACATGTTATTACAAAGAAAATATAATTCTGTTACATTGAATAGAATGAAGTATCTATTCAGAAGGTTGGATGTCTTAAGACAAGTCGGAAGTTTTTGGCGTGAGAAGCATTTACGCTAATGGTTCTTGTAGAGATGCTTTTCTCTTGCATGGTTGACGATATATAGGGTGATTACTTCAATTTCTGGAAATGATTTCTTGTCATGATCGATGGAGAATGATTCATATAGATATATCCTGACTTGCTTTCCAAAATTGGGTTACCAAAGCTTCGACGAATGCATGATAGTTTCATAAATAACTTTAGAAACTTTTCGACGATTATGATAGAAATTGGAATCTTTAATAAGAGTAAGTAGAAAGGCTCTTTTTTTTGACATAACTGTGGTGAAACTTAGCTATATTTGCAATGATATCTTTGGGGGTTTCAAACTGTGTTATATAACAAAACCAGTACTCTAAACACTTCAGATCTGACAATCAATATTGGGCAAAAAGAATTCACCCCATTATCAATTCCTGACAATCAATATTGGGCAAAAAGAATTCACCCCATTATCAATTCCTTTCTTTCCACTAAGGAACTCTCTGACTGCATACTTCATATAACCACTCTACCTATTTTTGGATATGATTACCAAATAACACTAACTTAATCTACAGTCATATTTCCTAACTATAACGATATAGCATTCTCTAATCAAATTTTGATTCATTCTATCTTAAGCGAACTTCAAATAAATACAATAACCGATGGTAGCAAGAATTCCGAAGGTGTGGATAGTACATTTTATGTTCCTTACAACAATTTCCCTTTCATATGTCAGATTCCAATGGCTTGTAGACAATGCTTGTAGTATGTTAACAGCAAAAGCAACCGCGATAAAAAACACTAACGTGGTTAGTCAAAAAGTCAAGAGAACGCAGTCATACTAAGCGACTCCAAATCAGGCTTGGACAATATAGAAGATATGAAAACTGAATTCTATCAGAAGTCCATGATTTGAAACATCAAATTAATGCTTCATGAGCTTTCAATGAAAGGTGGTAGTTTCAGTAAAAGGGCATTGCGGTATCTTTGGTAACAGGAAAGTAGATCTTGCAGCAAAAGAAGCCCGTAATAGTGACTATTTCATAATACAGAGTGGTCCAACGAAAAGTATGCACCTTGCTTTTCTCCTTTTTTTGTAACTTAACGGAAAAATGCTCGGACAGGTCGATTTTGCTTTTGAGGGGGACACATTTTAGATGTATTTTTCAACCGGTGCCTTCAACCCCCTAGCGAGGGTGAGTAACAACCCTAAAATTTTAATCGGAAAGTGGGGTCGAGTGATATATCATTTGGAAGGGCACAAAATTATCTTTACAATGATATCTAATTTGTTGTATTTCACTCAAACATGTAGGTGTTATGAAGAAAAACAACTACCACCCAGTACTTTGAAATGTGTAATTGACTCAGTAGAATCCTACTTCAGCAAGTACTGAAAATGTGACCCATTCGCTTTCATACAATAATACAGGTTTTGTTCAAATCTATTACTAACATTCTGTAGCATATCAGGTGTTATACGCCTGCACTCTGCTGTAATTCGTTGGCGAAGATCTTCTATGGACTCGGGGTGCGTAGCCAAACATTTATTTTCCAAGTGTCCCCAAAGGAAAAAGTCTAAAGGCGATAATTCAGGTGACCTGGCAGGCCATTCGATGTGGCCTCTCCTTCCAATCCACCGTCCAGGAAACCGATCATCTAAAAACACTCTTAACGGAGCAACATAGTGAGGAGGTGCTCCATCTTGCTGGAAATGAAGCCGATCATCATTATGATGTTGGTCATTTTCAATTATTTCTGTTATGAGAGGATCAATTTTATTTTCAAGCATGTTCAGGTAGACCTCCTACCTAATATGCCACACCAGACATTGATTTTTTGAGGGTACTGGGTATGGACCTCTCGGAATAAGTGTGGGTTACTGTCATCCCAGTAACGGCAATTATGCCTATTCACAGCTCCATTCAAAAAAAATGTACTCTCATCGGAAAAGCACGTGTTGAATGATAAGTGCGGATCATCAATTAGTAGCTGGCTCAGTTGTATACAAAATTGCAGCCGTCTATCAGGATCATCTTCATTGAGTTCCTGTACTGATTTAATTTTGTACAGATGAAATTTATAGGCTTTTTATATCCGTATTATGGACGAACGGGAGACACCTGAGTCTGCAGCAAGCTGACGGGTACTTTGAGTATGATCCAATTCAACATGTCCCAAAACAGCGACTTCCACAGCTTCATTTCTGATCGGTTTCCGTGGCTGGTGTTTCACATTACAGACAGATCCGTTATCGACAAACTTTTGGACTAACTTGGCAACGTACGAATCATTCACATTTTTCCCTGGATGATTGTTATTGAAGAGGCGAGCAGTAAGTCTAGCACAACTATTATGTTGATAATAAAGTTTTACAAATTTCAACTCGTTTAGCAATGGAATAAACCATTTTTACAGTAAAGTTGAAATAATTTCAAACGCAACCGAACTGAATCACTGAACGTTTGCCTGAATTCTTTGTGTACACTTATTTGCTGTTGTTCTTTGAACCAAAAAACGCACGAGAGCAATTGGGGAAAGTAGTAGTGATAAAAATGCCGTTTTTTCCGCATTTTCATTAACACCAAAAATATCGAGTAAATGTTCTTGCTTTTTTATAATTATTCAAGTAAATACAACAAATTAGGTATCATAGCGTTACGATTTTCCTTGAAAAATCTCAATTCTGACACTACTGTTACGATATATCGCTGGGTTCGTTTATTAAAACACCAAACAACACTAAACTTCTTTTATTATAACTCTCTATCACAATACAATACAACACAATCACTTAAATCGCTCTGATAACTTTCAAATGCTCGGCACTAAACTCTCTGTACTAAAAATTCTCCTTCCGCACAAAGCTCTGCTCCACTTAGATCTCAATAACTCTCGTCACTTAGCTCTGAATAAAACTGCCGATTCACTAACTTTCTGTAATACCAATTCTCTCTCTCGCCGCGATGTCCCGTTTGCTTATATACTTGCGTCTCTATCGAGAATCCTCCAGAGAAGCCCCGATGACGTGTCTCGAATTCTCCAGGCGGCTGTACGGGTTCTTGGAAAATGACGTTCGCTACGACGCGATCCCTCGCCTTGCGTTTACGATTTCGTCAGGGCCGGCGCTAGGACGTAACGATAGGTTCGATTTTCGTTGTTGTGATTTTTCCTCGAAGAACAATAATTTAGCTTTTCCTTTGTTGCAGGTTTGTTGAGCCATATTTCCATGGATTAATTTTAGCATTAGCTATAAACGATACAAAAGCTGATTCACTCCTGGATTTGGTGAGCCATATTTATTTGAAATATTCAGTTCTAGATGAGGAACCAACTCTCAGTTTTTCTCTTTTCAGTTTGACCTATTTTGAATCCGTCGATATTCATTTTGGGAAAATTCTTTTGAACATGTTTTCAACTTTGCCACTTCGACCCGCTCGGCAGGGTGAGATTCAACCGTTAAATTTTGAATGGGATTAAAGGATAAGTGATACCTTGCTCAGTCTGAGATACAGTTGACTTTTTTTAATGAACGAAATATTTCGAATCCTTTTTCAAGTGCAATATTGATATTCCATACTACTGGTACAATATCATCCTGATATTATTTTTTTTAATAATTACAAAATAAATTTAGAATTTACAGAAATTACGTATAATGTAGGTGCAATTTTTGCTTTCGATGCTCAATTCATACAGTTGTATTTTTTTTTAATATTTGAACATATATGCGTACCATCAGAATCGTCAAAAGTTCTATTGAAAATGGTTCATCAATATATAATAATAATCATTTATTAGCCCAAGCATTGTATCAATACATTTCAGGTTGTAACATGTGACGTAGTTACATAAGGTAACTGTTACTGCAGATTTGCCAGACTAATTCAGTGGAGATTGGCGTGGTGTTCTTTGGACTGACTTGCCAGTATCGTATTTAGGTTGGTGTCAAGCAAGGATCTTGAAATTAATTTTGGCTGGACGCCAGAAATTTTTTGTTAATTTAAAAGGATAAAAATTCAAACTTCCCTGATATAGATAAAGATAATTTTTAAGAAAACTTCCTTCTATGTTGATCAAAACAATGAAACACAAAGCAACTATATATGGTGTATAATAAACAAACTATAAAGTATAATAAAACAACTTGGATATTGATTTTGAATATTGTTCAGTTATTGATGTACCTTGTCTGGTATCTGGTGTTGAACTCTGGTTGTATGTGTTGCGGTTCTCTGCTTTATGGTGGCTGGATCAGGTTTCCTTGTCCCGGGCTACTATATTCACCCTGGTGTTTCTGGAAGTCGTTGGGCTACTATATTCACCCTGATGTTCTTGGGAGAAGTCGGGCTACTATATTCACCCTAGTATTTCTGGGAGACGTCGGGCTACTATATTCACCCTAGTATTCCTGGTAGACTCTCGGGTTTGGACTTGCAGTTCAGTAGCTGGGCTTGGACTCACCGTAGTTGTTGTATCATGAAAATGATATCGCAGAGTTATAAACGAACCAGATAGTTGTACACCAGACTTGAACCTTGGATGACTGAAGTAACTAGCTAGTGTCTCAATTATATAATTCAAAGATATTTGTGTAAAACAGTACAACTATGATCTTAAATTGAAGCTCTAAAATGATATTTCAACACGTGTTGAGACTATGATTCATTACTAAATTTATGAACAGTTAGAGCTAGTAACACATGTGTTCAAGATAAAAAAATGGAACTGTCTGCTAACGATATATGAATTATTACGGTTATTGATATCTACAAGTTAATGATCATAAGAAAAATATTGAGATAGAAAAGATATTGAAATAGAAAAGATATTCAGAGAATTTCAACTTTCGTTTCTAAGATATTGAAATAGAAAAGATATTCAGAGAATTTCAACTTTCGTTTCTTTGGAATCAAAATATCTGATAATGTGATAAAGAAGTTCCGAGAAAAATATATTCAAATGCTACTTCACAAAATCTTTCGTAATCCAAGTTTCAAGTGCAATAAACTTTTGAGTGCAACGAATAGGACTCAAAATAGATATTTTCAAAGAGATAAGAAGAGATAAGGAACGGTAAATACTTAAATCAGGAACAAAATTTCTGATTTAAGGAACGACAAAATTTTTGACTTTCAAGAAAATATGCCCACTGGACCCTATGGCTTGAAAGAAAATGACTCGAGGTGAGTTAAAACACACAATTACTGATTTTATGGAAAAGAAAAAATGTGTGAATCAATACTCACCTAGAATCATCTCCAGCCTGGATGTACAGGATATCATGTGGGTTACTGCGTTTTCAATATATTTTTCCAAACAGGAATCAACTTTCAGCCTCTATTCCGAACAAATTGATTGAGATCCTTTCAGAATTTCATTCGTCATTCGGCCAAATGCTGTGAAAATAAAAACGCAGTCAAATTCTTAAAAATCAGAAATTTTCGTTTCACGAAATTGTGAAAACTAAATTGATACGCCGCTGGCGATAATAACCTGAAAATATCAATAAATGGAATCGATAATCACTTGAATGTTGAAGGATTACAAAGATAAATCAAGATAAAGATTACGTGAAGGTATGCTTGCCACCATTGGCTAAAATTGTTGAACAGAAGATAAGAAATTGTAGGAACTCTTTTCACATACCTGATATTCCATTCAAGATAACAAACACTTCATGAAAACTTTTTGTGGAAAGAGGAAGATAATGTAAAGATATTTAGAAAACGTGAAAACAAATTTAGCGATCAAATTATCAAATCTCAAAACAATGTTGCCTCGATGATAGCCTAATTAGAAGAGAGCTTGATGAGCTTCTTCCCTTTTCGACAATTTTCGACAGATTTCAATTCGATCATGCGCGATCAATGGCCCAAAGCAAAAATGGCGTTTTGTTCCTAAACAAAGATTTTGATGATTCAGCCATTCTCCGCTAGATGCATGAAATCGCTATTATTGGTTTACAAAAATAATGTGAAGTTTCCACTTTCGAACGATAGATGTCGGGCTCATATGAATGATAAATTTACTTATTATAAATGATGTAACGATTATTCGTTACAAACAATAGCAGTGTGTAGGAATTGGCAAGATCACTTTGACAAGCCATGGTAAAAATAAGGTTCTGAACTAAAAATGCACACATACACACAGATACACAGCAACATGTATATACAAACAAATATGAATTCACAGAGGAATTAAAAAATTGTTGAGGTAAAATACATTTCAAGTTGAAATATTCAAAAACTGTTGCACGGTGGGGTCCTATTGAACGAAAATGCAAACAATTCGTTGATTGAATAGAACGCTTCAATCAATGAAATTCCTGTAATGGCCGCTTTGAGTTGCTTAGCCGACACTTTTTTTAATTCAATGGGTGATTTTTTGAAGATCTTGAGGATGTATAACTTATCGGTTGCTGCGTCAATTTTAACCGGTGATACGGAATAAAAATATGATTTTCAATTGAATTTCACAGAGATTTGGATAATTGAATGCGGGCATGAGATCAAATTCATCAGGTTAAATGTTACATATCCCATCATTTTACAAAAAAAACACGTGTCTTCTAAATGAGCTCTAACCTAACAGCTGTCAAATACGTAATGAACGGTTCAAAAGAGTGGGAGTAGAACACTTGCATTGATTTTCAGTTATCTCCCCCGTACCCCGTACCCATGTATTTCGTACTCCGTTGTTGGTTGATTATCGTTTCAGTCGTGTGGAATTGCCCAACTCTTCACTGCGTCCCGTTGTGTAGGCTGTGAAGAAATCAGCACATTTATGGGTGAGAGAAAAACAAATTTGGAAGCCAGTAAAAAAAAAATTACTTCGTGTAAGCGAACGGAATTTTTGCGGGGCGGGCGTATCGAAATACCGCTGAAAGCGTGAGTTATCATTTTCAAAGAATAAAATTGTCTATAGAATATCAAATTTGTTCATGATATCGATTGCCAGTTTGATATTTTTCAAAAGTTTGTGAACTCGGTCCGAATGTTGGCTGAGAGAAAAAATAGGAAACAGTGATTGAAGAGAGGTCAGGTTCATCGAATGATACAGGAAAGACGACAGAAAACTCTTTGAATTCATTACATAACAAATCCGAAGTCTATAAAGATGAAGGTTTACGGAAACAGTGAAATGAGAGGTGAATATTGTCTATTTTGGATGAAAAAATTTACGAAAATTTTCACTTATAATCTCCCTAGAGCATGAATCATTTCCTGTATTTTTTTCTAGTTCTTTTCTGGCATAACATTCGTTGTTAGATTTCCTACAATACAGCTTATATGCAACGACAAAAATCAATACGATTTTTATTCCAGAATTCGAAGCATCATTGTCTCGACAAAAATATTCAGTGCAATTTGGTATGGAAGATTTTTCCTCTGAATTCACTCATTTTCAGAGATATTTCGTTATAAAAGTACAGAAAGAAGTTGACAGACGACTGCAGTGACGTTTCAAGGCAGTGAATTTCCCACTCATTAATTTTGCTGCTGGATAGTGGTATCGAAACCTTCCCTAGCAAAAGGTCTAGATGCCACATTTCCTAGGCTAAAATTCAGAGATATGCAATTTTCAACGCTAAAATGTGTCATAAACAGTGTTGAGAAAGGAAGCCAATTACGATTTCAGACACTCAAAATATTCCAAACTTATAAAAGGGTTATTCCTGATATTTTCAAAAAAAATACCTAGTTTTGAGAAGCGAAGATAGCGGTAGATGCTTATAGAAAGGCACAAATGAATTTTCTCACATCAAGATATAGGGAAAGGATCATATCCATTTACTATGTTAAAAATAATGGACATATTGAAGATTCAGTGAGATTTGTATCGTACCATTATTTTGAAATTTCTTTGTAGGACTCTTTTTTTTTAGTTTTCGCAACTGATTGATGAAAAGTAATCCATATCAGAACTGAATATGAAAATAGAGACGTTTTGAAAATTTCATCAATTTTGAAAGAAGCCACTTCATATTTCAAGATTGAAATAAATTATACCGCTAGGAAATGTTGACATTCGAAACAAAATTTCTTAAAGAAAAAGTCAAGCTTTCCTCACTGTAGAAAATGATATTTCACCACTGTGAGGAAATTATATTTCCTTGCAGTTGTGAGTGTTCTGCATAAATGGATGAAAACAGTTTCCATAGTAACCCGAATAATTTTATCACGAAGTTCAAACCACCAATTATTTGTGACAAAAATTATTTGCGATTTTTTTCCAAAAGTAACTAATATCTGTCCAATTTCAAACAACGATTTGCGAAAAAATAGTATGTTTACCTTTTAGCGAAAGTGGACTCTTTGTTGCTAAGTCAAGGCGCGAGTCACAGTCTTCAAGGATTTATATCCTTTTCCTACCTGGTAAACAATATACTATTCCTAATAGTTACTCCTCGCTGCTTGGCAACTGGATTCAACGGAAATGTTAACCTTCATTTTTAGAAATCAGAACAGTGCACAGTGAGGGCTGAGTTACATAACCAAAAGTCTGAATCAATTAAATCTTCAAGACTTGACACCATATTCTTCCTATTCAGCTCGACAAAAACAGGCTTATGTCAATATCTAAAGCAACACTTATGCGGATTTCAGGTAAGCCAGCTCGACTTATAAATAACTTGATTCCTCACAAGCGAAAGATAAAACATGGGAATTTTAAAGTTGAGTTTGGAACTTGTCTGAATGCCTCATTCAATCCTGATGATTTATGTTGATCAAGTTGATAAGTTGAGTTATTCATAATTCAAGTTGGGTTGCTTGAATCTGCCTTCAATATACTTTGGTGGCTTGACTTGATCTTAATGTACATATCTATGACAATTTTTTAGAATTCAGCGCACAAAAAATCATTTTGAATAATTACAATCAAGGACATTTCAATGGAGTTACATCCTTAGAAATTCACTAATGGAGAGTTTCGGTTCAGTTGATATTTCTCTGCCATTCCTTTCCAAATCCCTTCGAAATGATGCTCCCGGGATCACCATTCAACATTCTTATTTTTTCCTCCGTCGAGAGAATTATAGCGACAATTTGTTCCTCGGGTTTCCATTTGTAACCATCTCACCGGGTTTCGGGGTGAACTGAGAGATGCAACAAAACTAATAACTCACAATTTTCATCCTCTTTATGACGGATGGTATAAAAACTTATTCATTTCCTTAAAAGCTACGATGGAATCACGTTCGGTCATCTGTAACGGTTGATTTTACGAAAAGGCTGGAAACCTATTCCGTTACACCAGTCTACGACGGGATCGTGTATGTATGTACATGCTGCCGATGATAAAGTACACCTATTACGGTAACAGGGCGGAATATGGGCCGCCAGCTCACATTTTTCACATATTTAAAGCAGAATTCGAGAGGTGAGGTTTTGTAGAATTTATCAGATTCTATGAAATTCAATCAGTTTTCATGTATGTTATACATTACGGGGTTGTGGTTAGAAGCAAATGAATGAAAATTTTCAGTGAATTTAGTTGAATACCACTTCCTCGGTTTTGATAATGCATGCTGTTTTTGAAATAAAAACTTTTGTGAATTATTTATATTTACATAACAGGTAGTTTAATTGGTATATGCAAAAATGTATGCACAGTGTTTATGTGTAATTCGAAAGTTTGAATAATTACTTACGATTACGAACAAACAGAGGAGAAGCCACAAAGTCAAAGACTGTCTATGGCGGTAAATACCTGTTAGAAATTTGACTATGGAGTGCGTGCAGTGTAATTATTGAATTAAAATTAATTTCATTGTTCATCGACTTCTCGCTAGCCTTTGACTGTGTGAATCACAGGCTCCTACTGCTGAGAATAGAGCGATATGGTGTTAGAGGAATTGCCTTAGAGTAAATGAAGTCTTATTCGAGTGACAGAACCCAAAAAGTAGTTATTAAAAGTACCCAAAGTCAAGTAGAAACTATAGAACAAGGTGTACCTCAAGGTTCCATACTCGGACATTTACTCTTTCTAATATATGCTAACGACTTAATGAACTATTTTCATGTTGTCTCATCTGTACAGGTGATACGCGGATGACACAAACTTCCTGGTCAAAGATCGAAATACGTCTACCCTCGCAGAAAGCACAGAGATGGTATACGAAAGGGTTATTACATGGGCAAATAAAAACCATTTGGAATTGAATGTAACAAAAACAACACTCATGAATTTCACGTTGAGCAATTTCTCGGAAACCCTCAAAATTTTTGAAAATAATGCACTTCACGTTGAATCGTGTAGAACTAGTAAAATGCTGGGTCTCACTTTGGATTACAAACTAACATGGGCACCACACATTGAAACACTTCGCGAAAAACTTCGTAAAAACTGTAACGCGCTAAGGTTCATGTCGAATCATTGAAAAGGAAGTTTTGATGAATCTATACTTCTCTACCATCAACTGTCATCTGCGGTATGGAATTCTGAACTGGGCTACTGGATCATCTGCTAACAGGGTGTTTATCCTTAAAAAATATGCCTTTCGCATCATTGCTGGTTTGGGATGGCAACAATCTTGTAAAAGAACTTTTAAAGAGCTTGAAATACTCACGGTAGCTGGTCTCTATATCTATGAGGCCTGCATATACGTTTATAAAAACAGATCGCTCTTGTCATTAAAACGGCCAGCCCATGAATATTCAACTCGTTCAAAAGATTCACTGGTGCCCGATACACATCGTACCTCTCTCTATCAAAAAAGTCATCTTTATCTAGGACCAAAATTATTTAATAAGACGAAGCAATTGAACTCTCACCAAACATAAATATTTTTAAATCTGCTCTGAAAGGTAGTCTTGTCGAAAAAAATTGCTACACCATCGACGAATTTTCGAGCTGAACATATGTAGTTATTTATGTAGTATTGTATTTATTTCTGCAGTAGTATATTTGTTCTGTTTGTCCCTATTTTTTTGGAAAAAGTGTTTTCTGTCTTTCTCATTTTAACACTCTCTGACTTTTTCCTAGTCATTGTACACTGGCAATTGCTTTTTCTTCTGCATTGTACTTTTTAACTGGTGAAATAAATATTATTATTTGTCGTCTAAACAAGCCTAGTCGGGTCTGTACTCCCCACTGCTCCGACCCAGTGGTCGGACGCGCTAGTATAATTAACCAATGACCACTCCCCGCACCGTGGGGAAAGTGGTCACTGGCTCCGAGAATCGTGAGTCCTGAGCAGACGCAACGAACCGAGAATAACGGCCTTCTGCATGCGGCCGGCCAAGATATTATTATTATTATTGCATCAAAATGTACATATATTCATGAAAAGTATATCATTTGGAGTTCAGGTGCGGATGAAGATTTATGTTTGAGGATTGCCGAGCTTGAGCTTATCTAAATAATGGTTGGTTGGTGAATGTCATGATCAACTCTATTTTTTATTACAAATATTTTCTCTTCTACCGCACGATTTGCCTAGGTTCTTAAGAACGCCTTGAAAGCTCATTTGGATGCTCTTTCAAACGAAGGATAGTTGAAACCTACACTTCATGAAGTGAAAGCATACCCACTTCAACTCGAGAACAAATACAACAAAAAAATGGTATTCTCGCAATCAAACCAGTGGGGCCCTCCCCTTTTTCCACAGTATATTGTTGAGGCAATAGAAAGAGCCTTATATTTTTGGATGACTGTGAAGATGGATTGTTGACGAGCAAACCGAGACAAGCAGCACGGAATCCAAGATTATGGCTTTTCATAAGAAAATACAATAATTAGAGAATGAAAACGAATATCAATCATCGAAAATCACTTTATTGTTTTTCAAAATATTTTCCACGAAGATCTATACACATTCGCATGCGGTTGACCCAATTGTCGAAGCACTTTTGCCACTATGAATGACGTATCTCCACAACATGCATTCTGAATGCAGTAACCGCTTCTTCAGGTGTCGAAAACCGTTGACCTCTCAGTTTGTTTTTCACGTAAAGGTATAAAAAGAAGTCATTCGGTGCCGAGTCAGGACTATACGGCGATTTACTCATGAAATCGATGTTTTGGGTGCTCAAAAATGCAGTTGTTTGGGTGGTAGAATTGACTGTTCTGATCTATTCTGGTGGTATGGTTGTGAAAGTTTTCCCGAAAAAACAGGCAAACATTTGCTTGGAAGTGCTTCGTGCGCGTACAACTTTTGTTGGATTTGGCTCATGTTGAAACACCCATACAGTCGACTGATGTTTACTTTCGGGCTCATACGCGGGAATCCACGATTCATCATCACCTGTTACGATGTCATAGACGTGTTTCGAAGCACCGCGATCGTATTTTTTGGGCATTTCTTTCGACCAATCGGCACGAGCTTTTTTTTGAGCCATTGACAAATCGTGTGGGATTCAACGCGAAAAAATTTTGTTGAATATTTGATGCATGCTGATCCCACTGCTGCCTCAGGTTGTCTCAATCTCACGATAGGTACATGATGAGCAGCAGATCTCAAATCACGACTTGGTTATGTATCGGTGTCAAATTTCAATCAACAGCTTTTCATCTATATCATACAATTTCATTGCTTTCAACGATCTAATGACAAACTATTAACTGTGATGTAATTTATTGATTCGATATTATGTAGATTTAAATGTATAATTCATTACACGAATGACAAACAATTGCTTATCTCTTCTGGTGTACCCAGAACTTATATCAAGTTGAGGGTTTGAAATGAAAAGGTATTATTATTTTTCTAGACTATTCGATAATTCGATGAAATATTGAATGTTTTTTCCACGACGTAACAGTGGCAATTCATTTTCAAAAATGGCTGCAAAGAAATCGTTTTTGCAAATCAATATGGCAGCATTACATTACTCCTAAGTGGTGTAGCTTTCTGTTAGTGAAATAATTTTCATAATCGGGTCAGCATTTCTGGAGATTACCCTCTACAAACGAACTTCTTTGTAATATTAGCATAGATTGTGAATAACATAGTAAACAAACCTTACCAGATTCACTTTCCGTCCTGGTTTGTAATATATTATTTCACATTTCTGATTTTCAATAGGAAATGGTATTTTTCAAGCACCTATACTGAAGAATATTTCATGTCCTATGAAAAATACTTAAAATACTACCCTATTCTGCTCATTCTCCTCATTCAGTAACATAAAAGAATTTTGGAGCTGGTATATTATTTACTTATTGAATTCAAAATGGAACAAATGAATGAAAGGCTGGTTATTATTCACTGCAGTGAAAGAGATATACTTTCATGTTGGTAATATACTATTTGCTATTGAAAAATTTGAAATGGTTCTTCGGAAATTAGAAGTGAATTGTGAGCAACTAACATTTTCGAAGTCTCATTTGAAAATGAACACTTCTTATTTCTTGTTTCTTGGCGTTATTTTCTTCACTGACGTCAACACATTGGATTTTGATTTGAATTGTTCCGTGCAACCTTGGAAAAAAATGGTAATTTGTGTTATATCTTTGAAAAAAGTCTCTCGAATGGTATAGTCATGAAGATCGACGATGGCATTTGATATTCGTGACTTCCGGTGCACTCCCTGTGGAATCGAGGAGGATATGCATTTTTTTTATTCTCAATACATCAGCCTCTAGGAACTCCACCTCTATTCTAAATTTCACATCTCAAACCTCGCTAACAATCGATTGGTATTATTATCTGGAATTATTCACAATGCCATCAATTTAATATTACATTGTGTGTGTCTGATCATTTAACTTTAGACGCAAGAAAACTGAAGACGAACAAAATGTTTTCCCACCTACTTGCATGGGATCTTCTGATGTTATACCAGAAACTCCTATGTTGTAAGTTGGTAATGAACATATCCGTACGAAGTTTCATTCCTTGAAGAGTCTGGGAAGTATATTCAAGCATGAAGAAGCTAGGCAAATTACGTCTAATTAAGTTAATACTTTAATTTCCACTGAAACTTGTGTGTCTATACGCGGATCTTGAGGTTTACGTTGTGTTCTGGATTGGGGAATGTGAGGGAGCGAATTCCAAACTTCCCAAGGTGTATGCCGGATTCCCTCTATATAACTAGGAGGTAATTAATTAATGTTTCGTAAAAAAATATTTTCTATATTCTCATCAGTACTTCAAGGATAAGTTTAGGTCTCTGTAAGCTCTATTCGGGAGAATACGTGCTCCAATTTCTGGGTGAGGAGCGCTATGCTTGAAACATTATTTTTCGAAAACAGATCAGACAATGAAAGGATCATTTTGGATTCGATCAAGGTATAGATTAGAGGCTTAATTTGGATCGATCAACGATCTAGTTGAACCAGTATCAACTGAAAATTTCAAATTATGTTCTGACAGAAAAATGATCATTGAAATTCTGAAATTCAATCTGGTTTTGAATTTCGGTTCCACAATCTTGCAAATAGTTATCTATTTCATTGGTTTCTGCATTGAATAATCCTTAAATGGAATTCTTCTCTGGTGTTTTATGAGAATAAAAAATTTCTATTGAATATTTGCCTCGTCGAAACACCAATGGGTGTTTGATAAGACATACTTCAATTGGGATGAGGGTTGAGGACTTTTCTATTCTTTACAGGTTGTTTAAAACTTGTGAAATCGTGAAGAACTTTCCTGGTGGAGAATTGGTTCTTGGCTGAATATTTATGGATTGGAAGTAAGGGTTGTTTTGTGATCGAAATTGATTGTTTTGAGTTTCATAATATTGATTGTATGATAAATGACTATGGAACTGATCATTTCTTGTATGTGCGTTGAAATGAGTCCTTGGTATATGGGAGGGATTTGAATTTTGATAAGAAATAACCCTTCTGCGGATTAGAAATTATATGCGATAGAAAAATATACGTGTTATTACTTTGATGACTGACTGAAATCGCCAAGTGAAGTCTGGAAGATCCATGCTCCCAATAAAACTGTCTATCCAGCATCTCGAATGGCGTGGTGGTATGCTCAGTCAGCGGGATTTATTCAAGGTGGTGACAAAATCCATGTTAATTTTGACATTTCACTTTTTTTCATCATATTCCCAATCTTGTTTGCCCCGACAAACACCTCCCCTAGTCTAAGGTACCCGCTCGCCCATAAAATCGCGACACTTCATAAACTTCTTCCGATATACGAACGTTGACAAGTGAGCAACTACAGGCAGGAGGTTTTCAATACATCAACTGCCAGCGTTACAGCTCAACAGCCATCTTGTCCTTCATGTTTTGTGACCCCAAATGCGGCGATATTTATACTAGGATTAAGCCTACTCTTCGACATCATTGAAAAGTACTATTTTCTCGTTTCCAGACATGATTTGTGGCTATTCGTTACCTCATCATCGATTTGTAGCTATTCGTTGAAGAATTGTTGTATCGTAGCTAGTCGTTACATATTTATTACTTTTTTGTAATTCAAAGCCAACTCATTTTCCTACTAATAGAAGATAGAGCTAACAGCAAATTGTTTCCAAATGTGGTATTACCAGTAGCCTTAATCTATAATTCTCTGTTATTGTCCTAGGCTCATTCGTTAATTTATTCTCCTTCGAAGGTCCTGGTCTTTTGATGGTGCCCTCGCCATCGTCGTCATTATCAATGTCTCCGTCGTCTGCCGTGTGAATCTCTGCTACGGCAGGTGGTATTTGTCATCTTCATTGTCGCTGTTGAAGACAACTCATGTCAATAATGTGAACGGTATGTAACTCATTGATAGTGTCGTGGTCATCATTATCACAAATAATTTGAGAGAATACAGTTTGATCTATCGATATTGCAGGACGCACAACGTCAGATTTTTCACAAAGCGTTGTTTACCTCTTGGCATGCGGCATGAACAGTTACTGACGGTAAATCTCTCAGAAATTTCCCCGTTTTTCATTGTATTTTGAATGACTCCGGACGCCTCTCTCTTCCACTTCAACTTGATCACCTCCTTTGAAACATCAGCTCTGCAATTTTCCATCACGAAGCTTGTTGCAACTATACGCTAAAACCAAACTGATATGAATTGCATTTTGGGTCAGCCATTTATATGATTGCAAGGTTTACATTATTGAATAAAAAACATTCATATTCGTGCTATAGTTGCAACTATAATTTCTACTAGTAGGCATACGAGAATTCAAAATAATAACCCAAATCCGAATCACCATGAGTTTTGTCAGAGCACTTTCCCTTTTAGAATAACCTTTCAAAAGACTGCGAACCCTAATTATAGTATAAATGCTCCATTCAAGCATTCCCAATTATGGGTTTTTCGAACCGACATCCGATTATGATTCATTCAAGTGGAAAGCACCCAAAATGACACCAGCTATTTCATAAAGAGCCAGACGTGATGAAGGGTATGTGTAAGTGAGGAGTTTAAAGACGATCATTATTAATTGGAGTGTGAAGTTTCTCGACTTCGCGAAGTTGCTCCAATAAATATCTGTCTCGTTGAACGATTGTGCAACGCCGAGATATATTTTGATGAAGCAAGTGAACTGCAAAACGAATTTGAAGCTCGTGTTGAACTCTTATTCACACAGTTACTCTTCTGAGGGGTTGCTTCTGATTTGGTCATATCCCTTCCTCCATCCTCCAGAAATATTATGTGATTCGACAGATACAAGAAGGCGTTGGTATTCAGAATGAATGTTCCAGAAAAATCTGGTTTCGGTTGGAAAGATTTGTAAAAATCTAAAAGTTACAACTCCAAACTCTCAACGACAATCAGAGTAAATTTCATCACACCCATATCTCGTTCTTCAGTTTTCGTATTGAAAATGTCTATCAACTAATTCCGCTGAAATTTTGTATAGAAGTAGTTATTCATTGGATCAAACGCCGGAAACCATTTCCAGACCTACTACGGTCGATTTTGCATTGAGGTAGTTTTCAACATAACAATCAGAAGTAGGGTGTATCAGAAGTCGGGTGGTGGCATTATAACATGTAAACTAACGTTGATAAGAGTAAAAAATATTTTTTTAAAGATTTCTGCTGACATACCAGTAGTGAATAGTGATTTGACATTGACCGTGATATTCAAGGTTATGGTCAAACTGCTTCCAAGCCCTTTTTGTAGCAGTGCAAATAACTTTCACTCTTTCGAAAGAGGTCACATCCGTTTATATTTATTTTATTCATTGATGAATATATTTCTCAAAATTCAATTCAGTTCATACTCATTCTGAATTAAGTGGTCCTTACTTGATCTAAATCCATATTCAACAATATATATTGTACATTCCTCTATATGATTTTAACTAACAGGGGGTTTACAATTCCAATTTCTTTCATAATGGAAATAGAAGATAATAATGCCATCAATAAGAAGATCATTTATATTGGACGTCCGATTTCAGAAAGCATTCGATTAGTATTTTGTTTTTTGCTTGATAATATATATCTTATTGACAATTTTCGTCATTGACATTTGTCAAAGAATTTGAGATCCGACATAACATTTTGTCCTTCGGAAGGAGCAGCCAGCCGCGATCCATATCAAACGAACTCATAGAGATGCAATCTTCCCCAGACAGCATGAGGAAAGCAGTTTCCTTCAATTTCCGTTTCCTGCCATTACTCTCTTTTGCCATCATTTCAGTGTCATTCCATTCTACCCTGTGATCTCCAACAGCAGTAAGAATGTGTTCTGATAATTCAGAACCACATTTGTCTGTTCCTGATGTATATCTTGTGTTCACTCTTTCTCACTTTTTTGTGTTTTTTTTTGTGTTGTTTGGTTCAGTATGTGTCAGTCTTGAACGTTGAATGTTTGTTGTTTTGAATGTTGTTTAAACATTATACCTGTTGCCGATCCATTCCATCTTTTCAGACAAATGAGGGACATATGAGCTATACAAAATGTTTGATTTAGGTTATGTATGTTGTATGTCTTCATTGTTTAGATCTTCAATTTCTGTCGATGATCATTCTGTAAATTTTTTGGACACCCATTCTCTCCAGATGCTGAGTTAGTGAAGTTGAAGTAGGGTGTATTAGAAGTCGGGTGGTGGCATTATAACATGTAAACTAACGTTGATAAGAGTGAAGAATATTTTTTCAAAGATTTCTGCTGACATACCAGTAGCGAATAGTGATTTGATATTGACCGTGATATTCAAGGTTATGGCCAAACTGCTTCCAAGCCCTTTTTTAGTAGCAGTGCAAATAATTTTCACTCTTGTGAAAGAGGTCACATCTGTTAATATTTATTTTATTCAGTGATGAATATATTTCTCAAAATGATTCAGTTCATACTAATTTCGAAATAAGTGGTCCTCACTTGATCTAAATCCATATTGAACAATATATATTATACATTACTCTGTACGATTTTAACTAACAGATGGTTTACAATTCCGATCTCATTCACAATGGAAATAGAATATAATACAGCCATCAATTATTAGATCATTTATATCGGACCTGGATTTCAGAAAGCATTCGATTAGTATTTTGCTTGATAAAAGTACTGTAAAGCGAATCACGTGTCGGGGTTTTGGAAACCTTTTGTTGGTGAAAACCCTACGAAGTACTGTGTATTCTCAACCCAGTAGGAACATTATGATTGTGAAGACTGCTTGTCGACGAGTAAGCATGAGAAGAAATGGTCAGTGGGTTCGATTAAATAACCAACAACCCGTAGATTGTCCTGTGATTGTGTTGGTCTACTTGAGGAATATGACTGTAGGATCCTTCAAGTACGTCTTTTTCCTTCATATATTCAGGACAAACTGATAAGAGATGAAGATGAGCAATAACAACTTGATATATTCAAGATTTCGTAATGCTACTAAGTATAAACTAATCGTAGCATACAAAATTGATTGAGAAAATTATGATCATCAGGACGGAAATGATGATGTCATTTTGGTCTAGCTTTCGTGACTGTCAAAGTTGAGCTCGTATGGTAGATTACGAATACAATTTACTGTTATTCTTGATCTGCTTCTCTAACAGCCGTTGAGGCAAGGGGTCGCTGTTTTCTCGTTTTCTTTCAAAATAACCAATGGAAGATGCCAGCAACTCTTCGCAGCGCTCATTTACATGTTTTGGCATTCCCACGATACTGATACTTGTTATGATGATCTAAATACAGTTTTTGGTCACAATATCCAATTTTCAAAAAGACGTAAACAGAACTGTATCTGTTGAATAACAATTGTCAACTGATTACTCCCAAATTTCAAATGAAGTGCTGTAACATCGAAAGCAACAGTTTTTGAACTGTATTCACTATATGTATTCAGTGTTTGACATCACTGACTGTTTGACATCTGATTCCTTGGCATTGAATAAAGGCTGCCCCGTCGTTTTTCCTATCGAAGTTCGATGATTTTGAAATATTTGTTTTCCTATAATTAGTATGACTCATAATCCAGGTACTGGAAATATTTCACATTTTCTATGAAATGGAATATCGCATAATCAATAGTAAAATGGAACCAAAGACCAATAAACGCATCAGTATGAGTAACCGTATGTATTGCATTGCTTTTTCGTAAAAAATGCAGAATCCATTTTTTATAACTTTATCCAAAAACAGAACTTGGTTGATCTCATTGAAAATAACTGTTACTGAATACGCAAGGGGATGAGTAGATGGTATTTCATCGAAGCCATCAAGAATGACCAAACTTTCTCGACATTCACCTGAATTTCATGAAGGTTTTCATAATTATGGAATGAAATGCAATGCCGCAAACTCTTTTAGGCAACGAAGAAGTTTCAATTTCATTAAGAATCGTACTTGAATGTGATTATTATCTGAGTAACTGTTTGAAAATCTGCTCACTTTTTCTTGCATGGTGCTAAGGTGATCTGATTCCAGTTTATCGTCGTTCAACTTGCTTCCGATGTATATCGCTCAATTATTAATTTCATTCGAATAAAAAAGAGACACAATTCTTAGAAATCTACCAGAATACCTACTGATTGGCCCTTCCGCAGTATTGAGAGATTTATTGATGAATGTCTGATTTAAATATATTTCATTTGATGATGAATCCATTCCATTTGGAAGCATTTTCAGCCTTCGGTTTTTCAATTGATATCACTTTGCTTCAATGATCTGCATCCGATCCAGAGTTGTTTTTTTACGGGACAGATGGTCCGAAATACATTATTTGTGCGACTCCAGTCGGATGCCACTGATGAGACCTATAGCATGGCATTGCATTTTTGAATGCATTCATTTCCGATACTGAAACTCTGGTAACAAAAAAGAATTTCAAACAAAGACAGTCAGAACTCATTCACATCAGCTTCCAACCGAATAAGTATTTTCTAAATCAACTCGTATTAAGTGTTTGCGTAGGTAATTCATCTCGTATCAACCCACATATTTTCTTTTCCACTCTGCACTTCAGCATTTTCTCTTTCATAAATCGAAACCAGAACGTTTTTGGAAATGCGGTGAATTCATATCAGTTCAATCTCAACACATATGTTTTTATTCAGGGGGTGTATCGCATATCTTGAATTCTTCCCCGCGACTTATCAAACCTGCCTCTATAATATTCGATTTGGAATTGCGTTTCTGTTCCGGCTCAGCAGAATAGTCGTCGCCAAGGTAACAATCTCTAAACTGTGCTTCATAATGCCGACTCCGAAAGAAAACAAGAAGAAATCTCACTTGCAAATTTTCTTTTATTCCGTAGGAAAGTTATGTGTATGTATGGCCGATATTTTGTGCTCTATTGGTGATTCTTTTGCGACTTGTGCTGTTTGCCGTATTTTTTCGAGAATCGATGAAATATTCCCAATTGCATTCATTGAATATTTCCGTAGAATAAATGAATGGATCATCCACTTCATGGCGTCTCGTGAGGAACTGCAACTAGAGAACCCTGAAAGCATAATTTGAATATGGTAAGCAGAAGGGAGAGACAGTTTTATTTGTTCATTGTGATGGAGTTGCGATAAAGCTCCTGACGAAGTTGAGTTTTTTCAGCAAAACTTGCTGAAAATAAAACTTGCTGAAAATAAAACTTGCTGACTGAGTGAGAGTGGAAGTGCTCGGGAGTAGGCAATGGAGAAATGAGTGCATTCAATGTATGATAATTTTTATCACCATATATTTTCTGGTTATCAATGATGTTTTTCGTCGAGGCTCCATAAAATTTGAATCTATTTGTATAGTCCAATTACCCCAACACCAAAGTGATATTAATTGCACAATTAATCCCTCAACGAACCATCCCTTTCAGTCCGCTTTTTAGTTTATTGTTGGGAAATCAATTAGAATAATTAGTGGTTAACAGACGAAGTCCATATCGAACTAGGAAGAAACTTGGCAGATAGTTTTTGCACTACCTTCGATTGAATGGTTCTCTGGATCTGAGGGTAGGAATAATCGTTTTGAAGAAGGACGGATGTGAGCTTTTTCAGCTCATTGGGTCTATTGTGGTCATCAGTGAGTTTTATGGATCTATTGATAAGAGAGGTCAGTACGGATCTAGAGGGCTGGATGATGGTGGAATACTTTTCAAACCAGACCCACGCCGACCGCAATTTCTACAACTACGGACTCTCATATAGCCATAAATACCATCCCTCTATCCACAAAAAACAGTCTTCACTTTGGCAAGATGAGAGCTGGGGGTTGAGGAGATTATAGATTAGATTATATGTTAGGGACTTTCGTGCTACGAGCCTTTACACCGCGACCTTTACAGATCTATTGTGTTTGTCCTCGAGATCGTTCAGAGTTCTTTGTCTAACCCTGTCTTCTTTACGAGACTCCACAGGCTAGTTCTTAGAACTCCCATGAATTTGGGAGCTCTTGGTTTTTCTTCTCCCAGTGTTAGAAACCTTTGTCATGACAAGCCCTCGCAGTGGCATAGTATGTGTACTGATGTTTCCTCTTCTTCCTGACAGAACCTGCATAGCATTTCTTCTGCCAGGCCTATTGTACTCATATGTTTATTGAGCCTACAGTGCCCTGTGAGAAGTCCTACTACTATTCTAGTAGTGTTCCTCTTCTGGCCTAGTAGATAGTCTGTGAATTTTGGCAGCGGTTGTTTGATAAACTCTTTGGCCTGTCTCATTCCTGGTGCATAGTTCCACCAATCTTGAGACTTCTGCTGAATCCGTGATTTAGTGTTTGTTTTTAGTACAGCTTTTGCTATACCGCAAAATGGTTCAGGGCCATTCAGGGCCTCACTTGCTCCTTCTCGGGCTAGTGTATCGGCCTCTTCATTGCCTCTATAACCTGTATGTGCTGGTACCCAGGCTAAGGTCAGTCTGTTCTGACTGCCCAGCTCTTTTAGGGCGTCTATGCAGTCCCAAACAAGTTTTGAAGTAACTTGCATTGAGTTGACTGCTTTTATTGCAGCTTGGCTATCTGAGTATATGACAATGTTTTTTCCTGAAAAATCATGCCTTATTAGCTCTTGCGCACAATGGTGTATTGCAACGATTTCCGCTTGAAATATCGTCGCATATTTGCCCAAGCTCAATGAGATTTTCATCTTCGGCTTGGTTCCGTAAATGCCGGCTCCTGCACCTTCATTCGTTTTGGAGCCATCGGTGTAGACAGCGATTTCCGCATTGATGGGAGGCCCCCGCTTCCACGCGTCCCTGTCCGTTATACTTGTCTTGAAAGTTTTGTCAAAGCTATATCTGGTAAGTATGCCATCTGATGGCATTCTTGTAACCGGGTCGTTTTCCAACTCCTCATATAGCTTGTTGTAGTCTCTCCCGTGCATGTTGCTTATGGGAGCTTGTCCTCTAAGCAACCTGCTCGCGACAGACCTGGCTTCGGCTTGGATGTATATGTGTAGTGGGGGCAGGTTGAGCAAGACCTCTAAAGCGGCTGTTGGGGTGGTTCTCATGGCCCCGGTGGCACTCAGACATGCTTGTCTTTGCAGTCCTCCGAGCCGTCGAACCACTCCTACCTGCTTGGTCTTTGGCCACCATGCCACCGATCCATACGTTATCATGGGTCTGATAACTCTGGCATAGAGCCATGTAGTCATTATTGGTTGTAGTCCCCAATTTTTTCCGCACATTCTTCTGCACAGATTGAAGGCTACAGTACCTTTTTCTATAGTTTTTTGTAGGTGTTGATTCCAGGTCAACTTATGGTCGAAGATAACTCCTAAGTATTTTGCCTCTTGGGCAAATGGAATTTCTATCCCGTTCAGTACAGGTGACCTAAGTCCTTCCAGTACTTTTTTGAATGTGACTATTGTGGTTTTGTGAGGGTTTACTGTCAGCTCCTCCTCTTTACACCACCTGTCGACTATATCTAGTGCTGACTGTGTAAGCTCCGATACTGTCCTTGCAAATTTGCCTTTTGCAATAATTGCAAGGTCATCGGCATATCCTAGGCAATGAAAGCCTCTGGAAACTAGCTTTTCGATTAATGGGGGTTGAGGAGACTTAGACCTCGGCACCAAGTCGCGAAAAAGTCTTGAGAAATTGGGAGCTGAAACGTCGACAGAAGACCGATTCCACGCGCGGTTCAACCGGAACTTATCGTTAACGATTCGTAAACCAACTGAATCCGCTTCCGTTCTCAAGAGTCATCTGCAAATTTCTTTTCTAATCGAATATATCTTATTGTCAATTTTTGTCATTGACATTTGTCAAAGAATTTGAGACCTGACATAACATTTTGTCCTTCGGGAGGAGCAGCCAGCCGCGATTCATATCACGCGAACTCATAGAGATGCAATCTTCCCCAGACAGCATGATGAAAGCAGTTTCCTTCAATTTCCGTTTCCTGCCATTACTCTCTTTTGCTATCATTTCGGTGTCATTCCATTTTACTGTGTTATCTCCAACGGCAGTAAGAATGTGTTCTGATAATTCAGAACTACATTTGTCTGTTCCTGATATATTTCTTGTGTTCACTCTTTCTCACTTTTTTGTGTTTTCTTTTGTGTTGTTTGGTTCAGTATGTGTCAGTATTGAACGTTGAATGTTTGTTGTTTTGAATGTTGTTTTAACATTATACCTGTTGCCGATCCATTCCATCTTTTCAGACGAATGAGGGACATATGAGCTATACACAATGTTTGATTTAGGTTATGTATGTTGTGTCTTTATTGTTTAGATCTTCAATTTTCTCCAAATGCTGTTTTTGTGAAGTTGACCTTCTCATATATTTTTTCCGATGAGTTGCATACAATGTTTGTTTTATCATAAGGGCATATGTGTATTCTTTCGACATACATTTGTGCCTACATGACGTATCCATTTTTCTATCATAACATCTATATCTACACTTGTATAGATTTCAGTATCATTACTTATTTCCTCAGACTGTGGTAGGTAAGAAACCCAAAAAACTACGACGAAAATATGTATCCACCAGAAAATAATGACTATCAATCAGTAATCAGTTTGGTGTTAGGGTGATTGATCTCTACAAAAAGATTAAACTTTCACACCAAATGATCCAATTTCAACATTTAAAATTTGTGAATGATTGATTTCCTATGACGTTTTTGAACATGAATATGTTTCTATAATCGACAAGCTGTACGTGGCTTCAGAAATAATTTTTTTTTCCAACAATCACCTCACAATCAAAAACTGTCATAAGTATGCGCGAAATTAATATTGCGTTCAAACAAAGATTTTGCGCATGCCTCTGTCAGTTTCTGATCGCTCGAAAGTGTTGTTGGAACCAACCAGTTGTTTCATGCATGCTGCGGTTCATAATTTCATACCTGAAAAATCGTATTCCTAATTTCTCGATCTCTCGCATTCTTGATTTTGAAAAATTTTAAGTGAAGAAATCCCTTCGAGAGATTGCCAACAGATGCGCACTTCATGAATCTGGGAACGTAACGTCACATTTTCTCCACACCTGACGGCAATATTGTATGTTATAGGCATTTGAAAACACTCGCCTGAAAAAACTCTCGCTCCATGATTTTAAATAACTGTTTTGCATCCTTTTTCACTTGGTAAGTAACAAACATTGTCACTAATACTGAAAAAAATTTTTTGAACTGGAAAATTCTGGGAAACAATCAGTGAATCACACAGATATGACTTCCCAAGTGAGTTGAGAAGGGTCATTCAAGGTGAAGTATGTTTTCATCATCGTCAGAATAATCTCGCGTTCTATTATCAATTCACATCCATTTCGATTCTGGGATTTTCTATTCTAGAAATATGTGTTGAAACTATCATATTTTTCAAACACTTAAGAATATTTCACCTGCGGTAGCTACTCAACATATTATACAGCTGAATACGAGATTATTCTCTGTTGAAACCACATACAACGCAAAACGCTCCATCATTAAAGTAACTACAGATAAAAAGCTCACTCAACAATAGCTGTAGTAACGATAAAAACGTGGAAGTACAACGTGAAATGAATCGAACAAAGCTGAATGGAATAGAATTGAATATTGAGTTTATCGGAGCTTCCAAATGCATTCAAATTTCAAATACTCCAAATCGAAGTATCAAACTGAAATTTGACTCTATGGGGTAAGCTTTCTATAAGTAGGACTATCTACACGAATTTTGTGTACTAATGTTCCTATTTATGTAGGAGATACCCCGCCAGAGTTCAGCCAATTAGACAGTCGGTATCGAAATTCACTGGTGAGCTGTTGTTTGATTGGAATTGCTTTGAGAAAAAGCATTATCATCTACCGTCAAAAAATCAAGCTCTCACTTAGATTTCTCTCAGAGCGAGAGAAATTGACTGAACAAAAGCATATCAGTCAACGCGACAGGGTTTTTATGCATTTTGGTGAAGCTCATATGATTCAGAAACTGTTGCACGTCATCGATTACTACATACAATTAACATAGCAACACCAATCTCCTGATATAAATGCAGCGGAACGTTCACATCAAACTTCAAATTTGGCACCTATAATTCCTTATAATGTTGGCCATTGATCTGATGTCACCACGAGTTATATATTCATCAATTGGCATTGTAATTTGAAAGTGCCAGCTTTGTGTTATCATGGATTCTTCCAATATAATCTCCCAAGCAAGAATAATTATTGGTGGAAAGCGCTATCAAAAATTTGTGACATTTTCGATTAGAACAGATCTTCAATAAGATATAGAATCATGAACAGGTATGCATAAGTTTTAATTGAAAATAGTCTCGATTTCAACAAAAAACATCACCCAGTTCAAATTCCAAATGTCGCCCAAAAAGAAGAATCTGTCAGGAAATATAGGGAAATTCTGTCAGATACTTCTACTACTCTGTTTTCGTTTTTGGTGAATTTGAACCTTCAGCACAAAACTTGATGCTCTGGTAATGAATAAGGGATTCTCAAAAGTATAATATTTCATTACGTACCTAAACGAAAAGTGAATTATTTCTCTTGGGAGTTTTTTTTTCTTTTGACGAGGTTTGTATACCATTTCATTTACAACCAATCAAAATGTTTTGGAGTAAAGAAGAAATGATTATTGCCAGGATTATTCACGCTCATAGCGATCACAATGAAAAAGTTGAAGACTAGACTGCCTTTACAGAATTCTACAGCGATTGGTTGCCCTGAACCTGCTAAACCGATTAGAGTGATCAAAATAAAGCTGGATTTTGCTTCACTTCTCATGTACTATAATTTCGAAAATCATAGATGTGTAGCATACATTTCAACCAATTAAACTTGGTCCACTCGGGATATAACCCCGGGATATTATAACCAGCTGATCTTCGGCTTTTTCCCGCATAAGATTTCAGAAAACTTGTAATTGTAATATCATTTTGAGGAATAAAGAACTATTATTATTATTAATTTATTATTAATTTCAATATATCCTATGTTTCAAGTAGGCATTTCACATGAACGAATTCCTTGGAGCCTTCACTAATGTAAATATTCTCATTCGTTGTTAATGTTATATGCCTAGGAACATATCGATATTTCTCACAATTCCAGTTTTGATAGATGCGTTCGGAAAACCAATCATAAAAATTAAATTCCACGAGGATTACTATGAATTGGCAACGGGAATGCCGCAGTGCCGCCTGCCTGGTGCGGACCCCCTTTCGTCAACCCGAACTATTCTCAAGTAGAATTATTGTTCAATACATCAACTGATGTTTTCAAGATGGCCTAACGAGTAAGGTTGGGCGAAACAGTCTCACATCATTCCTTGTAAAAGGTGCAAAAATATACCTACCCATACTGGACAAAAGTGTGTAAATTGTGACCCCGTGACACACAAGAGTTGTTATGAAAACTCTAAGAATGTGATTGTGTTAAATAGCGAAGAAATGATTTGTTTCGACAGTGAGATACCGGTAATTGACAATGACGTTCCGGTTTACGACGCTAAAGACGAAATATTCAACCAAGACAAAAAAATTGAAGATCAAACAAAAATATAATTTAATAAATGAACTAACTGAATGATGAATTCGAACTGCTTCATAAACATCCAATTAATCAGCGAGAATAATAAACTAAAAGATGTCTCATCATCGAAATACAAATCCACGACGATCGAAGCAAAAAGTTTGGCGGTGAAAAAAGAACCCGAATCAGATTAACAGGAAGCGACTACAAATAACACTATAGCCAATACCGATAAAAAACAAGCTATTTCCTGAACAGTGCAACCACCAGCTGACTAAAACAGAAAGATTAAGGCGAGTTCCCATACAGTAATCAAACTGACTGATGAGAAAGAAACCGGTCTGAAAATTACATTATTATAAATGAAGATAATAGTTATAATCTACTATAGTTCTGAAGATAAAAATGTATGGAAATGAGTGACGAAAAGAAGGGGAAGAGACCACTATGTGATCATTGGAAAAAAATTCAGATATCCATTATCCCATTCATCATTCTGAGTAAGAATTTATCACGACAATTTCGAGAAAGCCAATGATCCTGAAGTATGACCCTATGGTAACTGCATCAGTCGTTTTTCAGAGAGGATGAAACAAACTGAGCCAAAGACGTAATATTTTCCCCGTATCTCTCACTATTGAACATAGAAACTATGTGAGTTAGCAGTAGACATCATGGAACATATTATGAAGTGTATATTTTTGACCTGGTGTACACAGGAATGAATTCTCACGCACCATATAAATAATTATACTTGGGAAACCTTTTTATTTTCTGTAGACAAAATATGAGTGTTGAAGGAGTGGCTATCCCCTAGAAAAATTATTTGAATTCAATTTTTTTGGTTTCAGAATACTTCATAGGACAAGACTAGAAATAGAACGGACTAGTATAATGTTTTTACAGATAGCTTATACAGTCCGAAAACATTTTTTTGGTCTGTGATGATATCAATATGATGTTATGATGAAAATAATATCAATTTTGGAAAATCATATGATTTGCTGTTGTGCTTCTATATCAGACCTCTGGTTGGATGGCCACCAGGGTGACACGTTATCGTTAAATGACAAAATTTCACGAAGTTCATTCACAATGGAACTACATGTGAAAATGACAACAACCTGTCGATTCACAAAACAGTGCTGCTACAATTAAATTTGGAAAAAAACAATTGCAAAATGAATAAACCAAACCAAAAGGTCTGATAACGACAGCGCAATTAAACAATCACACAAGTTTGGAATATTTTCTACTATAACTTTGAATTGCATTTCCCAAAAAAATCTTTCTAGGTCGAAGCAGACAATCAATGGATCACTGATCACATAACGCTATCAAGTACAAAACATACATAACGAATCATGCAAAATAGAAAAACGTAAAAAGGCACAACTAATGAAAGACACTCGAAATATATGTTTCATCAAAATAAAATCAAAAAATTGCCAGATATTTTGAAAACTTGCAGAATATAACTCCTACTCTACAAAGAGGTATTTCTCATCTTTCAGCAAAATATCGGCCTATTACAGTACCCACAATTTTTCACAAATTTTTGAGTATGCATTCTTGGATAGGTTCATGTCCTTCTGCTATAAACACGACACAAACTCAAAAAATCAGAGGGAGCTCGACTGCGCCAATCACGAAATTCTGTTAAAGAAATTGAGAAACTATTTTTTGTTTTCAGACGTATTTTGTTATAGATAGCGGAAAAGTTAATATCGGTGTGCTACAAGGCTCAGTATTGGGATCTGTTCTTTTTATATTATACAATGAACGATCACGATTGATCACCAATACAAGGTTCACCCACAATATATGCAGATGATACCTCAATTATCATATCCCATAAATGCAATGGAATAGTACCTTCCAAATCCAACAAGGTTTGCAACTAGTAAGTAACTGGACCAGAGTAAACAGACTGTTTCTGAATGTCGAAAAAAAATGCAATCGGATTTCATAACCGTCAAAAAATATGTAATGAGAATATATTACAAGCTGGGGATTCATCAAATCTTTTTTTCACGGATTCAGACAATATAATATTCTTAGGCCGTTACATCGATGATTGCCTAGACTGGCACAAAAATTGCGAGATATTGAAATTTGTAATATACCCCCACCCTTATGAATTCAGAAACCTGAAACATTCCGAGTAGTGAACAACTACTGAATCTTCATTATTGTCGAATTGACAGACTCGTCATTCGTTCCTTGGTGGGTGTATTCAACAGAACTTCGTGTCGTAAAATTTTCATAGATTTGAACATATTAAAGGTACCTTCTCAATAAATTTGACACTAATAGTTCCCACCATGAAATCAATACCAGACGAAGAGGTGATTTCTACATTTCTTTCAGTTATATGAATATAAGTAGACAGTCGCCTGATATTGTGGTGCTGAAATTATATAACACCCTACCTGCACGAATTAAAAAATATAGGACTTACTTCGTTCGAAATATTCTTGAAACAACTCCTACAGAGGAGACGTTACTATCCGGTGAAGGAGTGTCTCTCCCATAAATCTAGAAAATAGCTACACTTGTTTATGTTTGCTACTTCTCTATGAACCAGTTTTTTCCTATTTCACATTTTTGGCCTGATCATTTTGTTCTCCACATACAAGTACACCCCTTTGACCATTCCTATACAACTTTGTATCTGTCCGCTGGAAAATTGAATAAATGAATGACACACCTATTCCTTTTGTTAATATTTTGGGGATCTATTGGAGCAGTATTCCAAAGAACGTGCATCTTTCATAAAGTCCCTATAAAGACTGAATCCGCACGGTATAAGTATATTGAATAGGGATGAAATTATAATCGACATGAGATTTTTTTGTGGATTTACAAAAAAGTCGTACGTGATAGAGAAGTGTGCTCCATCAAAAACAACCATATCTATATTCAAATCATGTCTTTATCAACAAGCTGTTCCGGAAAATGAATTTAACTTGATTGACAATTCGAAATTATTGTGGATTGGCAAACAGAATAACTGAACTGCGTATCATAGGCCAAGAGCCAGAGCAAACAAAGTAGGTTCATAATGCAATCTTCTACAGATTTGATTTTCTTGTTGGAAAATGTTTGGGGGTGTCCCCTGAATATAAATTCAAGTTGGCGGGACAGGGGGGTTGAGCTTCAGCCGCCATCTTGGAAAACACGTTTTATCAAATATCACGTGAACCGTGCATCGTACGACAAAAACAGTAGGGATCATTTTCGTAGATAATAAAATTCTCTTCAACTTTTATTCGAAACTTTTTTCCGTATAGTGCATAGGTTTTCATTTATAGCGCGCCAAACTTTTCCCAGCATGGTTATTGCTAAATATATAGTTAACGGTTGATGAAACAGTATAAATGGCAGTATTTTGGCGCGCCATAAATAAAAACCTATGCTTTATACAAAAAAAAGTTTCGAATAAAAGTTGCAGAGAATTTCATTATATACAAAAACGATCCTGACTGTTTTTATCGTACGATGCACGGTTCACGAGATATTCGATAAAACGTGTTTTCCAAGATGGCGGCTGAAGCTCAACCCCCCCCCGTCCCGCCAACTTGAATTTACATTCAGGGGACACCCCCGAACATTTTCCAACAAGAATATCAATTCTGTAGAAGATTGCAGAAAAAAAGTACCTGGCTCTTGGCCTATCATATTTCGAACAAGAATGAATGAAAAAGTTTGAATATCGTGGGAAATCAGTCCTCGCAAAGTTATAGTCTTCTGAATCATGAGTGTACCCTATAGCCTAAGCAGAAACATGAAACATAAATCATAGAATACATGGCCAATTTGAATTGAAAAATGACCCATTAGCGTGGTAGAGCAATGATCATTAATGTGCTTGGTTAGAATAGGGCCTTAAAGCAGAAGTGGGCATTCAAAGAGATCAAATTTCATGTATAAGTTCCCTTGACTCCCAATATGAGAATTTGTCGAAAGAGTTCCCAATTTCTGTTTCTGAAGTTTCGACTTCCATTTCGAAGTCATTTTCAAGAACTGTCAGACCAATATCTGTCCATACCGTCCTGGCCAATTACTCCCCTTAGGAAATGATTGAGCAAGACAAAGCAAAAATTCGAATTGTCTGTTCGCCAAAGATACTAGTATATACCCGCTGGCCCGCGGCCCCCGCCAGACCCCCCCCACACCATCACCACCCCCTCCCCCCCCCCCTCCCCCCAACCACCCCGCCCCCCAAAAACACACCACAAAAAAACCCCAACCCCACAAACCTCCCCAGAAAAAACTCCACAACCCCCCACTTCTCGAGAACAAACAAAAAAACACCCACCCACCGACAACCTCCCAGCAGAAGGCAGTCCATCAACCACCACGCCAGCAACAGACACCCCAACGGCCACACCCCAAAAAACCCACCCCAAAACGTCCACACCCCAAACCCCTCCAACCACAGATCACCACAACAATTTTACAACAAAAAAACCACAAAAAAAAAAACATCGGAAAAAAAAAACACAGGAAAGAAGCCGAACAAAACCACGACGCCACCCCACCCCCCCCCCCCCCCCCACCCCCCAAAACCCGCACGCACAACACAACAAAACAAAAAAAACCATCAACACAAACATACAACCCCAGACATCCACCCAACTCCACCAATACTCGAATATCCAAGAAAATGAGAAAAAAGGAAAAAATAGCCAAAAGCGACATAACAAAGCAAACACACACAACCACCACGAACCACCAAAACCCAAGAAACAAAAAGAAAAAAAAAACCCCAAAAACACACAACACCAACACCCCCACCCCCCCCCCCCCTCCCCCTCCCCCCCCCCCCCCCCCCCCCCCCCCCTTAAACAGCAAGCCCACCCCCGCTCCCCTCGCCCCCCCACGCAATTCTAATCCCCTCACCAACACACCCCCCCTGAGGAAAAAAGGAACCGAAAAAAAACAGCTGAACCCCCCCAACAAAAGGGAAGCCACCCAAACAAAAACAAAACAAAGCGACGGAAACCAAGACACCCCCCCCCCCCCACCCATCCCCCACCGCAACACACCCACCAACAGACCAACACCCACAAACCAAAAACGAGGAGAAGCAACAACAACCAACAACCACCACCCCCCTCCATGCACCACAGAACCCACCGCCAAAACACCCCACCCACCCCCACCAAACAACCCCCAACAACCCTCCCCCCCCCCACCCAGCCCGCGAAAGCAAAGCCCCCCAAGAGAGCTAATCCTCCCACCCGACCCAACCCCCCCCCACCACCCCCCCCGTTCGCTTTGTTTTACCCCCCCCGGGGGGGTTTTCCCCCCCCACAGGGGGGGAGAACGGGAGAGAAAAACACCCCACCCCCCCAAACCCCCCCACCCCCACAAAAACACCCCACAAAAAAAAACCCCACCCCCTCCCTCCCCCCCCCCCCCCCCCCCGGCCCCCCCCCACCCGGCGGGGAAAAATCGAGGGGGGCGGGAAAATCCCGGCGGGGGAGGGAAGGGGGGGGGGGGGTGTGCCCGAACCATTCTATCCCGAATGGGGCTGGAAGGAGTGGACTGGGATGGATCCGACTGAACGGACACGAACCACAGCGGCCCCAACCCGGCCCCCCCCCCCCCCGCCCCGAGACGGCAAGGACCGCCCGCCCCCCCCCCCCCCCCCCACGCCGGACCCACCCCAACCCCAAAATAAAACCAAAAGAACAAAACAAATACATTATCCCACCCCCCCCCCCCCCCCCCCCGCCGGCCCGCGCCCGCCTTGTTCTTTTCCTTTCCCCGTCGGATCGGGGGGGAAAACGGACGAAAAACAGCCGCCGCCCTACCAAAACCAAACTCAACACAAACAAACAAAATCCAAACATCCCTTCACATACACTGAACCCCCACCGCCAAACCAAACAAAAAAAACAAAAAAAAACCGACAAAACAAAGACAAAAAAAAGACAACCCCCCCCCCCCCCCCACCAAAAACACAATCCACTTTCTCTTTTTTCTTCTTTCTCCTCACTTCGTTCTATTTGTTTTTTTCTCCGCATGAGAGAGAAAATAAGAACTCCCTGCCTCCCTGGCCCCTTCTCCCCTGCCCCCGTTTTTCTTTTTTTTTCGTTTTCTTTTTTTTCTTCTTGGTGAATCTTTTTCCTTTTCCGCGCTCCGTCCTCTCCCCTCACCTTCGCGTTGCCGCATCCCCCCCCTCCCCCCCCCCTCCCCCCCGCCCCGCCCCCCCCCCCCCGCTTTGCCGGGGAGAAGGAAATAGAACAATGAACCGTTTGCGCCGCCTCCCCTCCCCCCCCCCCCCCACCCGTGACTCTCCCCCCCCCCCCCATCCCCCACATCGAATGGAATTGCTCTCTCACCTCCCAGGCGCGTCTCCCCTTCCCCCCCCCCCCCCCCCCCCCCCCCCTCCCTCTTTCTCCCCCCCCTCTCCCCCCCCCCCCCCGTCCCTCCCCCTCCCCTCTCCCTCTTCCTTTTTTTTTTTCCCCCTTTCCTTTCTCCTTTTTTTTTTTTTTTTTCTTTTCCCTCTTTTTGCCTTTCCCCTTTCCTTCTTCTTTTTCCTTTTCCCCCTCTCCCCTTCCCCCCCTCCGGGGCCCGCGGGGGTGGTGTCCTTCCGTACCCCCCCCCTTTTCTCCCCCCCCCCTTCCCCCCCCCCCCCTCTCCCCCCCCCCCCTTTTTTCTCTCCTTTTTCCCCCCCCCCCTTCTTTTTTCCACCCTCTTTCCCCCTCTTCTCCCTTCCCCCTTTTTCGGGTGTGGCCCCTCGGGGGTCTCCTTTCCTCCTTTGTGCATTCTCCTGCTGCTCTCGGTTCTTTGTTTGTCATCTTTGGTGTTTGTTTCCTTGGTTTCAGTTTTTCTTTCGTTTCGGGGCCGTTTGGTTGTTTTGGAAAGAATGGTTGGTGTTTTTGCCCCTTTCCGAGAGGAAAAGGGAGCGGGAACGTATAATAGAACCCCTCAAATTTTATCTGACTCTAGAATCAATTACGAGAAGTCTTTGGTGTCCTGTCCGTTCAGATTTTTTAGAATAGTGGTTTCGGATCTTGATTTGTCGTGGTTTTCACAGGTTTTTTATCCATTTGGTTTCTTTCGAAAATAGATGTAACGAAACAACTATATGTCAGCAACGCTAACTCGTGAAGTTCGTGCACTTGCTAGCAAGTCTCAAAACACAGAAAAGTTTCTCCAAAAATTGTTTATCAACTTGAATCGATATTCACAAAAAGGAGATCTGCAGGAACATTATAATCAAGGAGATCTGCAAAATCATTATAATCAAAATTGTTGTGAAAAATACGATAATAACCTACCTGCACCAGATTCGAGAAATTTCAATCAAACAAATCGGGTTTGATGAAAACCCTATCGTCACGTGGAGACGTTTCTCACAATTGGAAAATCGAATAAATTTCAAATAGAACCGTTAGAAATATTTGTTTCGCATCTAGAAAAAAATCGCGCAAAAAAAACAGCACTGTATTTTGAACGACGATACATCGAAATCGCGAAATAAATACGAGCGGTGGCGGTAGAATAAACAAACCATTATACTGTTTCATCTGCCCCCAAATCTGTTTTTTCGGTACGCTTTTGTTCGTACGGAATGAAAGATTCCCCATAATATTTTTTCAACAATGGCGCGTGAAACGTCCCTCGCTCTTCAGTAGATCCAAAATATTCTAAGGCGTAGGTGAGCTGTTTTTTTATTCTTGTATGGTCTCTCAAATAAAATCATGTACTTTTCGGTTTCTTGCTTAAGGGATGAGGATATTGGCGCTGTTCGTAGAGAACAGTGTCCCCGATGTTGAATAAAGAAAAAGGGCGTCCTGTATTAAGCAACGACCTTCGAGAAGCACGCCCCTCCAGGGTTTCTCCTGGTAGATATACGTTAACATGGTTTCTCCCAACATTCAAATATTTGGGAAACCTCAATAATGATTTCATAAAAGCAGGTTACCGTCCGAATTCTAGGTAGTACGGACAAAAACCAGTGGATTCGTGCACCACTCAGTTCATCACTTCAGCAATTTTATGTAATTCCCAGGCCCAACGCGAATGACGTGCTGCATAGGAGCATAGGATTCGAAATAATCTGCCGAGTTCATGCATAACCCGTTCGGAAGAGTCCTGTGGTTGCCTTACAGAGTGAATTACCTTGATTTTAAATTTTTCTAAATATTTCTTCTTCTCAGATGTGCAGTGAACAAAGCGAGTAGTCGCTTTCTTGAGAGGAAATTGAGTTACTAACTTTACTCACTTCACTTAGTTTTCTCGTAGTTGATCTAGAGTCGGATAAAATTTGGGGAGGAACTATTGCTCTGTTATTTTGTAAGGGGAGTAATTGGCCAGGACGGTATGGACAGATATTCGTCTGACAGTTATTGAAAATGACTTCGAAATGAAAGTCGCAACGTCGAACAATTCGGAAGGAACCGAACGGATTAAAAACCCTTAAAGACCATCATATATATATA